>JAOVVF010000048.1:11632148-11651234 GCA_028565595.1 Duopalatinus emarginatus
ACGGATGGGTTAAATGCGGAGGTCACATTCCTCTGTGTGCAAACACAGTAGGCAAATAGTTCACTTTCACTTTCACATGCTCTTGCACACATGCACTTTACATTGTATTGTGTAGTTCATTGTTCTGTGGTCCTGGAGGAATGTTGTTTTGTTCCACTGTGTACTGTACACCACTGTATATGGTTGGACAAAAACAAAAGTCCACCTGACTTGACTTGACTTAGTTTGACTCTGTTCTACAACTATGAGACCTGGTGACACCTGAACCCTGGTGTTGGTAGTCAGCAGCTAACTGGAACCAGGGGTTGAGCTGGAGCATATGAATCGTAAAGCTACACTGAAACAAAGCAAATTCACTGCAGAGTCAAATGGTGGCAAGAATAATGAGGTCTGGCCCCTTGTTTTAAATAGCCTATATATACATGATTGTTGAGCCTATGCATTAATAACGGTATGAATAGCGCTCCAACGCGTCTTAAAGCTTTATAACAATGAACCCACCTGTATGCTGTGGGTGCATAGAGGAGGGTTTTATTACTATAGAAACTGATGAGGAACAAATCAGGGTCCGGAATCAGAGCGTGTATGTGCAGAGGGACGGGTTTAGAGCTGTTTAAGTGTCTGCGGTTTGGGGTTAGGATGGAGCGTCTGGTTTTTGTCATCACGCGCTTTGCGGTCGTGGACTTCCTCACGTCTCGAGAGAGAGAGAGAGAGAGAGAGAGAGAGAGAGGTGACAGCACTGATAACAAACACGCAGCACACAGCTGCCCGCCTTGATTTGTCATAATGCAGAAAGGGGGCGGGTCTTCTCTCTCTCTGCAGCATTGCAGGTACGGAGCCGCGCGCAGGACAAAAAAAAAGAGGATGTTGCGCGCGCTGTAACCATGACATTCCAGTGTCTGTGGACTTGTTTGTTTGTTTGTTTGCCACCTTGTGCGTAAACATCCTCCACGTTTGCGGCATGAAGTTGCGTGTTGTCGCCTCTTCACGCACGCACGCATGCACGCACGCACGCGGCGTAACTCCTCGCGCTCGCGCTCGGCTGCTTCCTCTCCGCACGTTTCTCGGTTCCGCTTGTTTTCTTGCCCGCGAGAGTAACACAATGCGGTGCTGAAAGTGGGCGTGTCTCCCTCTTCTCAAAGCACCGTAAATGAGCAGTGGGTGTCACGTGGTTTGCGAGAGCTCGCGCTTGATTGTAGTTCAGTCACAAGGCAAGAAAACAAAGAAAAAAAGGTCCGACATGCACTCTCTCTTTCTCTCTCTATAGACTGAGCGTAAAGTTTCTTATTTATAGACGAACAGAATAGTGGAGATCAGATTGATACGCATAGGCTGTACGACGAGGAGGCATGAGACTGGGGCAAATTGGGTATAAATAAAGTGGGGAAAAAGCGCGGGGTGGGTGTGGCAGCGCGTGCGTCCCCCGCAACAGGAGGCAGTGGCGTTTATTGCGGTGCCCTGATTGATTTGCGCAATGTTATTTATCAGTGTTTTACATGCGTGTGTTTACTTGGTACTGTTGTGCAAGCAGAGAATGAAGAAAAAAGAAAAATCAGAAACAAAGAAAGAAAGAAGAGAGAGCGCGTGTTTACGTGTTGCCCGTGCGCCCCGCCGTCTGTCTTTCACTGCGGGCTAACAGGGGCACAGGGTGCAGGGGATGGAGGGAGGGAGGGAGGGGTGGATGAAGAGAGGAGGAGAGGGAGGGAGGGTTGAGAGCGCGAGAGAAGGGGGCGATGGGAACGCACGGAGCGCGCGCGCTTTCTCTTTCTCTCTGCGCTTTTGTGCACGCCGGTTTGTCTCCACTGGTGTTCCGCCGGGGAGAGGACACAGCACCGAGCACCGTCCGTGCTTTAAATAGGACTGCGCCTGAACATTTCCCAGTGCGAAAACTGATACACTGCATCTCTCTCTCTCTTTCTCTCTCTCTCTCTCTATCTATCTATCTCGCTCTCTCTCGGGGACATTGGTCAGGATGCTGATGACTGACACCTGCGTCTCGTAAAGACACGGAGACCGTGTGCATTGCAGGGGGACTTCCATGGCCAATAAAATAGAAGGTCGGACGCGTTTCCATAACCCTAGTTTGTCGTTTGTTTTGTGTGTGTGTGTTAGTGTTTGTAGTAGTACTGTGTGTCTGTGGATGAGCAAAGTTGCGTGCACTACTACAGAGTCTACTACAGACCAGATGTCTTTTAATCAGCAAGTTGTGTCGTGCACTTCAGACAAGGAGGCTGGGACATGTTTATCCCCTAGGAAACAAGTCAGACTGTTTGTTTAGTGTTTGTTTTGTTCTGATGTCTGTTTTTTTAGTCTGTAAGTCACTCAGATGACAAGCAGGGTTTGGAGTGCACATGGTATTCATGATGGAAAAGTTTTATAATGCAAAGATCAGGCAAGTGATCTGATTTTAGTCCACGTGGTTTTTGGTGTTTTTAACTTTATTGTTTTTTTTAATGGTTTAAAAATCATCTGATCGTCTCTGTATGCACTTTTAACCAACTTAACCAAACCATCTGATCGTCTCAGTTTCCACTGTTAACACTATTAATATGGCATTGCTTAGTAATCATTCCCTGTTCATTATTTTACCTTTTTATTATATTATAATATCCACCACCTGAGAGCCGTGACATGATTTATGAATTGATGCTGAATCTACATGCTCCTACACACAACTGCTTTTTCTTTCTCTCTGTTCTCATGTCATCACCGTGATCAGTGGTCGTGACCAGAGTTTGTGGCCGTGTCCCAAACCGTGCACTGATGTCACAAATAGTACGCTGCTTATGGTAACTATGGTTACCTCTAGTGGCATGCTGCTTGGCTGTACTCTTCCAGTGCAGTAGTGTGCAGCCGTAGTGCAGATCAGGACGCAGCCTGTGTAAGGGCAGCAGTGGGGACTGACTTGGACGAGACGGATAGCACTGACCTTTAGACATGAAATGAAGCTGTTGTGCTAATCGGAGCCTATTTGTGAGAACTTTTGCATAACAACCTGTTGAGTTCACTCTCTTAGTGTAATCATAAATCTGAAAACTTTTGCTTTACTTGCAATGTTGCATAATAAGCCCTAATTTATATTTATATACTTAAGATTCGTAAACACTTTCCTTTACTATGGCACCCTTCATCTATAAGTCAGTTGGTTAGTCAGTCAGTATCTTATCCACATAGTCTGTCGGAGTCGTGGTTTGTCCCAAACTCACCTGAAATCATTGGGCGCAAAGCAGGCTTACTTCTAAGACAGGGAGCCGATCCTTTACAGGGTACCACAAACACACACCTGTTCACGCAAACACTCCTACCTAGTTTAGCCTATCTAATTCCAATGTGTGTTTTTTCGGGATA
Organism: Duopalatinus emarginatus; assembly: GCA_028565595.1. Taxonomy (NCBI): domain Eukaryota; kingdom Metazoa; phylum Chordata; class Actinopteri; order Siluriformes; family Pimelodidae; genus Duopalatinus; species Duopalatinus emarginatus. The sequence continues at coordinate 11,635,497 of JAOVVF010000048.1, forward strand.
TGGGAGGAAACCTGACAACCCAGCGAAAACGCTCACAGACTGAGACCAGTACGAGAATCGAACCCACAACCTCAGATCCCTGGAGCGGTGTAGCACACGCACTACCTGTGGCACCACCTTCCAAAAGTATAACTTTCTATACACATTTCCACAGACTCCTTAAACATCTCCTAACTTACACTCGGTGACCTTTTTTTTGGGGAAAACGCGGTTACATGGCGCAAGTTTTCTACCTATGTTGATATCCGCAAAATGCTTTTAACAGGTGCATTAAACTGATCTGATATAATCTTGTCCATCATGAGTCTAAGTGGTGCACTTTAGTCTCTCGTATTATCTGTCTGAAAGGACTTTTGTCAAGAGGCCATTTCCTTAGAGACCACATCGGAGAAAAAGCCGAGCAGTGCACAGGAAGTAGCCACCTGCGAGACCGGCTAGACCGACCGCAGGGTCTTTAAAAATGGAAAGCTGTGGTTAAGAGAAAGAGGCTGTCAGGGGAAAAAAAAGGCACATTCCTCGTCAATCATTACACTTTCTGCTGGAGACTCTTGAACTGGAGCTTTTCTTTCTTTTTCTTTTCTTACCCCCTGTGACTCAGTACAGAGAGCTAAGATGGTGTAAGATGTGTGTAAGATGTCCAAAATGCTTAACGTTTGATCCTTAAATGTGCAAAGCCATAACTATTAGAAAATACTTAAGTGATTGTTTCACTTCTTTCTCATTTTAAGTCAAAAACATAAATGCCCTTTTTTATTCCTACTACTTTTAAAGTACTACTGGATATTATAGCCAGTATTTCATCTTAATGGACAAATCCTAATCATAATGATCCTCCTAGGAGTCCTATATTTCATTTGCATAAATTGAGCAACGGTGAAAGAAGCCGGCAGATTTCAGACTGTAGTGGCCATGCTGAGATGGAGTGAATAATCAGTTTGTTAAAGCTTGATTGACTGTCGTGAACGGTTCATTCCTCTGAGCTTGACCTTTTGGCAAGTCACTGAGGATTGCATAGACTATGGAGGAAATAGTAGAAGATGGAGCGTGTTGCTTATGATCATTTAAGGTCTAGATCAGGGGTCAGCAACCCATATGATCAGAAGAGACATTTTGTCCTTTTATATAAAAACCAAACCACACTGGGAGCCACGGCATTTTATGTCCATTTTATAAAAGTATGTTTTACTGTTAATATTTCTCAGTATGTACTAATACTAACATTTCTTGTGTGGCCGGATTCCTTTACACAAAGGACGAATAGTTTCTTGTAAAACATCTCGAAACGTTCGACTTTTCGTAAGGCTGAAGTCATAAAAAAAAAAAGGAAATGTAATTTTCCCGTTCCATCTTAAATGGTGCAGCCGGTACCTTCTGGCACCTCCGGCACCACTTATGCTGGAACGAGGAAATGCAAACAAAGAGCTAATGAATAAGAAATCGACTTAAATGTTGCCGACTTTTTGTGTTTGACAGCATCTTGTTGTATTTTCAGTGTATCGGGGGAAACAGCTGGAGTGCTTAGAAATGCAAATAACTGTTCATTTGTCTCTTAATTGTCAATGATCTTAAATCTTTCTTTTCTTATCTGCATTGCTGTGTGAGCGACAGTGTGTGCGCCAGCTTTCAGGGTTAAAAGCTGGTGAATTAAGCGTTTAAGACCATGTATAAATTAACTCCAGTGTTTGAGAGAATTGTGTTAGTGCAATGCTTTATTTTACTATACTTATTCGGCTTTGGAGCTGCAAGAGTTCAGCAAAGGAGTCGTATATGGCTCTGGAGCCGCATGTTGCAGACCCCTGGTCTGTTGGGGAAAATCATAACAGGTGGTTTTTCATCTGAACCAAGATCAGTGTTTCTGAAACATATCTACAGCACATATTTGCGTAGAAAAAGCTGTTGGTACGTTGTTTATAAGAATCGAGTCTCCTCCGCATCTTGTTGCTGCACTTTTAGCCACAGTAATGCATTTGTTTTTGCATCAGTAAACTGTCTTATCGTGACAAATAATGCAACCGATTTAACCAGGGCATGTCTGGAAGGATGAGCGCGACCGTTTATCACGGAGAAACTCAGCGCCGAGTTAATGTGTTTTGCCATTTGTTTGTATGGATACTAAATTGGAGAGGTCTGTTCAAGCGGAAAGAAAAAGGACCATTAAAGTCTACAGAGGTTTCTTGTGTGCTAGAGAGTGGAACAGAATACAAGCTGCACCATATATCACCGGGCTGGATGGTTTACCATTCTACAGAGTCGCACATACTACAGTGAAATCCCTATGATGAATTGACCTTTTTTGTATGTAAATGAGATTGTTTTAACACAGCTGGCTTGTGATTGTAGGCCGTCCGTGCATTTCTGAAAAAGTCTGTTTTCTACTGTCCGAACTTTTTTATGAAGCAACAGTGTGCAGGACTAAAAAAGCGTAAGAAGAAATACCTCCTGCCTGCTCGCATGTGCCGTTTGACTAATTTATTACACATAATGACTCCAAATTGACGAGTTTCACTGCTGTTAATGAGGATGCTCTTCTCCAAGCTCCGCTTGTCTTAGCTGGAAGCGTCCCTGCAATCAGATAAATGAGTAAGTGTGAGTGGCTCACTGCTGTGCAGCTGTAATGGCTGGTGCCGCACATGGTACCTACCCTCTGCATCGTCTCCTGGCATGCTTACCCTGCTAAACGCGCATTTTATAAGCTTTGGCCCACTTCCTTATGAAAACCTCCAGAGAGGCCAAATACACACGGACCTGCCCCACTCACCACCGACAAGGCATGCAGAGCGCACACACACCCTGGTTGGACGCATTATCATGCCGAGTATACAGACGTGGGAAGCTCTTTGCCTTTTCCCACAATAGGTCAGGTGGCTAAAGACTCTGGTGAGCAGGCTGAGACCTGAGTAGGAGTTTCAGCATCAGGACTGTGTATTTTAAATAGTTTGTTTTGCTGTAGGGGCTGAGTTGTGGGTGTAGGGTGAGGCGTGTGTGTGTGTGCGGTGTTGGCTTTGGTCTCTCTGCAGCACTGGCAGCCAGTTGTTGCTCGAGGCACTTTTGAAGTCTAGACTGAGGACCGATTGAGTCTTGTGTAACCGTGTCTGTTGTGGAGCAGGACAGTTCATGGGGGCCGCTGTGGTGTGGAATAGTGCCGCCTGCAGGGATACTTTGTTCATGTTAGGTTAGAGAGGAAACGTGTCCTGCAGTGTATAACATGAAGTGCTTTCCTAGTAAAGTGTGCGTCCTGTTCGGATTGGATTTCTTTTACATGAGGTATTACTATGCAATCGTATGTACAAACCTGGAAACAATAAAATGTCGTTCAGATTATCAGTAGAATCTACACTAAAGTGCCAGAAAAACAAGTACAGACAAGCCTATGCGAAATACATAGGCTGGTGTTGTCATTCCATAGGACCCCTGGTACATCTACAAATGGCTCTGCCAGGTCAACTCCGTGTGTACTGATGGTTGCTAATGTATTTGGCCCCTTTCAACAGGACAATGCGGCACCATACACATCTAGAGATGCCAAATTGTGTTTAGAGAAATACTAGTAAGTTTTGGGGCTTTGCCATTTTTCATCCAAATCACCAGATCTCATTGTTATCAAACACAGCTGAGACGCTATTCAGTGCACTGTGGAACACAAAAATCCTACACTTCAAAATACAAGAGAATTGTGAACCTGCGGGACGTATTGCCTAAAGAATATTTCCGCAAGTTTGTGAAGTCCGTGCCCCGTGGGGGACCTACCAAATGTTAGACTGGTGTCCCAGTGTTTCTGGTAAAAATCCTGTTATATCTTATGGAAGGACGACACTTCACAAAGTGCTGCTTTCTATCATCTCCCATCAAAATTAAACCAAAACCAATTATGAGTTTTATAAGTTGAAAACATAGAACAATCAAATACAGTCAAGAACTGAATTTTTACTGTGCACTACTAAAAGCACTTATCATAAAGGTCAGTGAGGTGTATGTAGATTTAAGTGTTTAAACTATTTGTACCTTTATTAAGACACTCCCGTGTGTTAAGGTAACAGTTGAAGGTAGGGTTGGGGATTAGGTGCCTTGCTCAAGGGCACTTCAGTCATGTCTTTTCAGTGTGGAGCTCGAACCAGGAGACATCCTTGGTTCCTTCACCACAAGCCCTACGGCTGTAACCATTAGTCCACACATGTAACATACATCTGTCCGTAAATCCATCTATAGTCATGTGCATAGCAAAACTTTGCTGTAACTACAATGTCCATGCAATTACAGTATATCACGCTCAGAGTTTTAATTTGTGGGAAGGAGAATTTGTCTTAAATGTTATCTGTCGTATATATATCTTATAGACTAGATTACCAACCTTCAACCTCTCTTTACTTTAGCAGGTCACAATCTCTTGTGCAACCGCAAATGAAATAATGCACTAATTTGGTTGAAAATTGCTTCTATGATTTACGTTGCATACTAGACTAAATACTCACTGGCGGATTAGCAAAGAAAAGCTAACTATACCTGCTAAATAGATTAAGCAGAGCCACCAAAAATCTCTTGTACATTACTTCCGGCTTTATTTTGCTTCTTAAAGTCTCTATACACATATAACTTAAAGCTGTATATGAAAGCTGTATATGGTAATAGTGCTTTTATATATGTATATATATATATATATATATATATATATATATATATATACATATACAGTATAGTAACTGCAGTGCATTTTGGTTATAATGGTGTGGGTGGAGAATATTTAGTATAGTACACAATTTTCAAGTGAAGAGTCAGGCAGAGTGCTTCTGAGGCTGTGGTGCAACCGGTGGATATTCAAAATGCTTGTCATGCTTTGTGAAGGACTTTCTGACTCACTTGAAACCCCTTGTGTACTACACTAAAGGTTTTCCACCTCTACCGTCTATACACACTAATACTCGGTAGGTCCCTCATGGGGCATTAATTCCACAAGCTTGCAGAAATATTCTGTAGGCAGTAAACACCATACTTCCTGCAGAATGGTCCACAATTGTGTTGTATTCCAAGGTGTATAATTTCTGTGTACCACAATACTTTACATGGCATCTCAGATGTGTTGTACATTGAGATCTGGTGATTTAGGTGGGAATGTCTCTCTGGTACTTTAGTGTATAATATATATAATAATATGCATATAGCTCCACATTATCTGTCCATAACATACTGAAGTCCTGCTATTTTTTCAGAAAAAATAATGCAGGGATATAATGCTATGTAGTGCCTTATAATACTAAGTATTATAAAAAAAAAACTGCAAAAATATTAAGTATTCCCCAGTTATAATATGATGGTGTAGTTAACTCGCTCAAGCTTAAATATTAGATAGAAGCTTAATAATAATAAAAGGTCATGCTTAGGGATTACAGTATGCTGTACCCTGGAGGACACTTGACACACTGCTGGACATGGTTAAGGCCAGTGGTGTTGCTGAATGTGCCTGAAGGACAGGGCTGTGGGTGAGCTGAGCCTGGAGAGCAGAAACTGCCTGCTGGGCACAGGCCTCCAGTTGGTCCATCAAAAGGAGTCTGTGTTGGGATAAAAACAGGTCTGTGCAAATGATATTGATTAATGCTCAGAATAAATATCCAGATTCATCAAAAACTCTTACAGCACTGATGGACTGTTGTCTACAGTAGAATCCTCCCTCACAGTTTCCTGAAGGTTTTATCTTGCCAACGCCAGTACAGTATTTGCCCCCATCACAAACCGTGCATTCTGACGCCTCACGTAAACCTGGCCGAGAGCTATAAGTGCCCTCCTCACATGGCTCTGGAGCAGAACTCCCCTCAGGACAGAAAAAACCCTGGCATAAAGCAGAGTCAGAGGTTTCTTCATCCCAATGCATTTCAGCCTTTTAAGCCACGATTCAAAGAGTGCTTTTAATGCTTTACCTCTGGGCAGACTGATGGTGTGTGTGTGGCAACAGTCACACAGTAATATCTTGCTGGGCATTTTACACAGGCGCCTCCACCATGTCCATGGGATTCATTCCTGAAGAATCCTGAGTCACATGGGAATGAAAGAGGATGTCCAGTGCCCAGAGGGCAGTAATATCCATCAGGACAGCCTCCAGTCTGAAAGCAAAATAGTTGAACTGTAACATGATGCAGAAACATTACATAACACTAAGGGCAAGCAATACAGTAGGCATGACTTATATACAGTCTATAGTCAAGATGCAATGGACTCCACGAGCTTGCAGGAATTTTCTGTACATATACTTCCTACAGAACGATCCACAGTTCTGTTGCAACCACGTTGCATGGCATCCCACATCTAGCCACCATTTGGTGTCTCAAGACATGTGTGATGGTGCATTGTCCTTTTGGTGCATGGTCCATTGTCAGGATTGTAGACGTATGAAGGTTCCCATTAAATGCCAGCTAAACAAACCCCATACCATTATAAAGCCACCACCAGCCTATTTTGCATAGACTTGCCTGTACCAATTTTTTAGATACTTTAGTGGATCTGTCTATTTTTTATTATATAATAATATTTCAAAGTTACTTAAGAAAAAGCTGTGATTCACAATGCTGTCGTGCAGTTTATCTGGCTGACTTCTTCATTTCATGCTTCTCTGAGCCAATAAGTAGCTCCACCCTTGCTGGAATAGAGCTGCATTTCCTTAAAGACCAATTCTAGAGAAGTCCGTGACAAACGTAACAAAATCATTAACTGCATTATATTATGCATAATTTGAGTTATTTATTCATTTTAAGTGTTCCTATAGTATCACATCTCATATGAAAGGAAGCATAATGAGGTATGCTTGTGCTGGGGGACAGGGCTTATTTCAGTCCCACGCTGTTATAATGCATCCAATACAAACACACTCATCAGTCCTGGGCTGGTGAGGGACCACTGAAAATTAGGCCAAAAGAGTGTGTACTGTATTTAACAGAGCAGGTGGTGGAGGTTTATCAGCATGCTGTAAGTGAGAAATCAGAGTAAACAATGGAGGGTTTTTTTTTTTCAGTGTTTACCATGGTACTAAAAAATACCTTTTATAATGATTGCTAATTCTTTGTAATATACATAAATACACTATCTGGACAAAAGTATGAACATCCTATTCTAAATCCATAGGCATTATTAAGAACTTGGCCTCTGTTTGCAGGTATAACACAGTCAAGGGACTTCACCAAACTGTTCCCACAATGTGGGAAGTATACAATTGTCCAATATGTATTGGTTGGTATGCTGAGGCATTAAGTTTTCTCTTCACTGGAACTATGGGCCTAGGCCAAGCTCTGAAAAACAACCCCACACTATTATCGCTCCTCCACCAAACTTTACAGTAGGGACACTGCAGTCAGGCAAGTAATGTTTTCTTGTTTTTGTGCTGATGTTAATGCCAGAGGAGGTTTGGAACTCAGTTATTGAATTAGCAGAGTGTTGGCACCTTTTATGCACTCAGTTACCCCGCTCTGTAACTTTATGTGGTCTCAGTTGGTGTGGTTCTTAAACACTCAAATTCACTGAGCTCTTTAAAACGACCCATACTTTCACAAATGTTTGTAAAGAATGGAGAGGCGCTTCATGTTTTAGACCTGCAGAAATGGGACTGAATAAAAACACCTGATTTCAATGAATATATATGTATTGTGAAATGGTCTGTAGACTGTCAGATCATTATAAACATGCATTACTATTGCATAATGACAAAATATCCTTATGATCACCTCATATATAAGCACTGCATGTAGAGCAAATTCAGACTGAAGTGTGACAGCAGATAAGTGCCAAGTTTTGCTGAGGACAGAAACACGGTATTCTTAATAAAATCAAACTGAGTTCTTGGGAATTAAAGCAGACTCATTTCTGTTGAATCTTTGAGCTGTGAAAATAACCAAAATAACATCAAGTAAATAATATGGAGCATCTTTCTATGATTCAGTGCCCCACTCAGTGATTACATAAGCTTGTTTAGTGGCCGGTGACAAAGAAGGATTTTGAACATAAGGGCATGATGATAGAATAAACAGGCTGCGAGTTACAACGCAACTCAAACGGTATACCTAGTTTCAAAAGAGATGGTGGAGTTGGTTGAGGAGAATAGGAGGTTTATTCAGGCTAAATGTTAGAACTGCTTCTTCAATTGTAAAACCTACACATAGAGGAAAAGACTCACTGGTTCAGTAATTGGATGTTCCTGTGGTTGCTGAGAAAAGCAGTACATTCCCACGGGACACACAGTGCAGTCTGAAGGGTCCCGAAGTCCTGGTTTACGACTGTAGGTGCCGTTGGGACAAGGTATGGGATTTGGATTCTGTACAAATGTAGAGAATGAAACATACAGTGATCTTCAGATTTATCGTCAACCTTCATAAAAACGAGCCGAACACATAGGATATATTTTATTATTATAACAGTAAGTGTTTTTTTGAGCTCAAACACACATTTAAATATAATAAAAAATATTCTGGATGTGTCTATTGTGTTTTCTGTTGGTTCTTCCCATAGTAAGACATGTGTGCAACCTCAGACTTATTCCCCTAAGGATACAGGACTGATTATGATTTCCAAGAATGGCATCTTTTTGCATTTATTTCAGATGTGTGTGTGTGTGTGTGTGTGTGTGTTGTTTCTCAATTGTTTCTCCTATTGGTTGATGGGAAAATTTAAATGATATTTTGTACAACCATTTTTTTGCACATTTTTCTGAAGGGTGCCAATACTTTTGTTGTCGTTGTTTGTTTGTTTGTTTGTGTTTGTTATGTTATTTTTCAACCTGGAATTGCACTTACAACACTGCCCCCAGGGCAGTAGAAGCCTATAGGGCAAAGAACAGCTGAGCGCTGGGGATCCCGATCCAAACCCTTGGAGCACAGAAATCCAGGAGGACACACCATCACTCTGAGCATGGCCTCCTCACTGGTGGTCTCATCACTGCAGTAGTGACCAGGTAGGCATGGCAGGCACTCCTCCGAGCCCTCGTCCTGAGAGTGGAGAATGGCAAATTGAAATTCATGGTAAAGTAAATTAAGTTACCATCATGTTGTCTAGGCCAACAATATATTTGTATGTTAAAGTGTGCTTACAGAGTAACTGCCTGCCCCACACACTCTAGGGTGGACTGTGGCTGAGTGGGGACAGAAGTAGCCAGCCGGACACACAACACAATCCTCTGGCCTTTGACCTCCTTTAAACTGACGGAATGTTGTTCTAGACACATAGACGACAAAATTCAAGTCCCAGCCCACTTCAGTCATAATATATATGATAAGATTACTAAGGCTTTTACTCACGGAGGGCAGGGTATGGGTTTGGATGAACCTTCCTGGCAGTAATACCCTTCAGGACATACCACACAATCCTCCTTTCCACCATTGCCCATTTTTATGCTATAGGTGCCTCTAGGGCAAGGAAACTGAGTGCCATACATTGTTCCTGATAAGAAAAATGTAGTACAGATATTGTACTGTTTCAGTTTAAGTGGAAATTGTGTTATTGTACATTTACTGCACTGATTCTGGTGTAAGTAAAAGGGAATAAAAGTCTATAATAAGGATTTTCGAGCTGCGTGATACCTTCAGGGCAGTAGTATCCCGAGCTGCACCGCCCAGAAGGAACGCCTACACCAGCCAGACAGTACCAGCCTCGTGGGCATGGACGACACTCGCTCTCAGACTCCAGCCCACTGCGATCATTCCAGGTGCCTGCTGGACACTTGTGTTGGGTGGGGAACATGGTGCCAACTGGGCAATAATGGCCAGCAAAGCAGGAAAGTGGAGGTCTCTGGATGCCACCAGTACCTGTGTATGAGAATGAGCAGGGGGTTCAGTGCAGATTACAGACACACTAAAGATAATATATAGGATCATGGCTTTTATAAAATGCATTAGTGTATAGGGTAGACTGGAACCTCGCAAACAGGCGTAGCGTGCTGGACACAGCTGGCACTGAGAGCGGTCGGTCAAATCTGTGCGGTCGCTCAAGGTTCCAGGTGGGCAAGCGTTAGTAGGGTCATTTGGTCGTGCTGATCCAGGTGGGCAGACAAATCTGAAATGAAAGAAACATTTTAAAATAACAGATTATAGGCCTTTTACAGGCCAAATTAAAATTGAAAGACTATAGGACTTACCCTGGCATACATTCAACATCAGGAGCCTTCAGGGCAACCTGTGTACAGGCCTTGCCAGGGTAACACAACCTACAGTCTGTTAATGCGTCCTGCCCCTCCAAAGGGTTAAAAGTGCCAGGCTGACAAGGCAAAGGGTCACTTGTGCCCTCTGGGCAGTAGAAACCTGCCAGACACTTCAGACAATCCTTAACACCTACGTGATTTAAAAAGCAAATATGTTTAAATGATAAATAGATCAGCTTTCTATCAGTTTAAGTGACGTAAAATTAAAAAGTACAGATGCTCTTACTTTGAGCGCCTTGATGTGGGGTGAAGGTACCTCGTGGGCATACAACTTCTACAACTGTGCCCGCTGGGCAGTATCTCCCTCGGCCACAGAGCAAACCTGGACCTGCAGAGCCTTATTAATCCAGCAAAAGTAGTTCATTATGTTACTGACTACAAGAACACCACATAAATTCAAGTCAGCTGGTACAATATAATAAATAAGTATGCACTAAAACTAAACTAAAGGAAAGAAAAGTGACAGTTGAAACAGGAACAGTAACATCGAGGTAGAACAGGGAAGTTTTCCATCCTCTCAGCAGCCTGGCCCACATCACACACACACACACACACACACACACACACACACACACACACTCACACACACACAATGTACTACAGATACGAGGCAAGGAAACAGTTGAGGGCAGGAAATGTGGGCTCCTATAAATATAGTTCATGTGGGTTTAAAAGTAAGTCATCTTAGAATGCAGTTGGTACAACAATGAATATGTCAACAGAAATACAGGATATTTACCTTAAATTGTTCATGAAGCAAAGGTATGTACATGGATGTGTGTGTAAATGCATGTATTAGTATGTGACTTTACCTGTGGGACAATAGCGACCCTCTGCACACCTCTTGCAGGCTGCCCTACTTGTCTGACCCAGTTGTCCTCCTGCGGTACCAGCCGGGCAAGGTGACCCATGTGGCACAGCAGTGCCCTCTTCACAGTAATAACCTTGGGGGCATAGAAACTGAGAACTGGGCCTCCGGGATGTGCCCTCCAAGCAGTAAAACCCTGCAGACAACCACACTAATTTCAGCGGTGAAATCACATTGTTACAGTGTTTCTTTTTTACATCAGATTCTAATTCTGGTTTAAAAATACTGTTCACACCATGTTTCCACTTGTAGAAATAATAACGATATATACACAGTTTTTTACATAAGCATTTACTTCTTTTGAACTTTTCTACATTTTCTAAGGTTGTGTTGGAACCCAAAACTGAAATAGACTTAATTTTACTATTTGATTTACCAAATATACAATATGCATATGTATAAAGGTAGTTTTTTTTTATTATTATTATTATGACGAGGTTAATACTTGTTATAATACCTTTGGCTGCAATGACATGAGATTTGCATTTGCTTTCCAATGTGTGTGCTCTTTATTCTTGGCAGAATTGCTCATGTTCTGTCAAATTAGATTGCTCATGCGGATTCTTAAGCAGACTTTGAGAGATTTGGACTTTGATTTGGCCATTTTAACATATTCAGGCTCTTGGTTTTGAACCAGTACAGAAAAGCTGTGGCAGTGTTTAACAACATTGTCATAAGGGAGGTCATGAGTTCAAATCCAAGCACCACAAAGCTGCCAAGGGGTCTTAAACAAGGCCCCTCAACTGTTGAGTTGTAAAAATGAGATAAGCATAAGTCCTGTTAACAATGACGTCTACCAAATGCCATAAATATAAATGTCTTGTTGTAAAGTGAACCACCACATCATTGTTAAATCTCCTTTCTTTCCCACTCCTCATTGATGACAAGCATTACCATTATACGATGGTGCAACCATGCTTCCCTGTGAGGATGAGAAACTCTGTTGGTTTTTTACCAAATGTTAAGACTGTCTATGCCAAGTTGAAACATTTATTGTTTGGTCTTGTCAGACCAAACAGCCTTTTTTCCTTACAGTCCAAAACTACAAAATGTGTAACATTTTCAGGAGGGAATGGTTTTGCAAGACAATTTAACCTTTTTTTTTTATTATTATTAATATGCATTATTAATTTTATTTATATTTAATTGTTTTCCTGACACATTTACTCTGTTATATTTGTATTGTATGCAGCATTTGAACACATTCCTAAGATGTTCAATCAATCAATCAATCAATTTTTATTGGAATACTTTTAGTTTACCCCACTACGCTGCACGACTGTGAAAAAATTGACATTATTTTTGTAATGATACATATCAACCTTATGTTTAACGTCTCAAACTAACATGTTTTTACTAAATGTTATTATAATATTCTCTGTTAGGTAGACGTCTACCTGCAGGGCAAGTAGTACAGTCTTTCTCTCTCTGCAGACCCTCTTTTGGTCCATATGTTCCAGCTGGACATTGTATAGCAACACCTCCTATACAATAATGTCCTAAAAGAAAGCAGAAATGCCAGCTTAGGCCATGCAAGTGAAATTTTAACAATAATGCACTAATAATCAGGACTGACGACTGCCACCATAAGTGATATATTTTAACATTGTTTTTTGTAAAAACCCACCAAAAGGACAGACATCACAGCCAGGTCCCTCTCCATCTCTGTGTGTGCCAGGTGGGCAGGAGACAGCCATTCTGTTCCTCTGGCTAGGCTGCATGGCCATGGATGCACAGACTGCACTACCATTGCAGATTTTACATGAGCTCTGGCCTGCGACATCTGTGTACTGCCCATTTGGACATGGGAGCGGCTGAGCCATCCCGCTGTAAGGGCAATAACTGCCTATGGAGGAGGAATAAATAAAACATTTTGTCCAGACCGACAGTTCTGGGTTGGGTGAAACCAGGTGAAAGTGGGTGATCAAATGCACTAAAGTGATTAGATGCACAGGCTTTTCTATTAGGTGAAACCGGGTGAAAGTGATCAAATGGACCTAAATTAAAGATAAAGCAAAGATCTTCCAGTTTTACCATGTGGACACAGCTCACACTGGGCACTGCACAGAGTGGAGTAGTAGCCTTTAGGACATTCTGTACACTCGGTTCGATTTAACTCAGCCTCCTGTCCAGGCCCACACTAAAACAATACACCCACAAACACATTCATACAGTTATTCCTTATTGAACCATGTCAAGTGCCAAAGGTTAAAAAAAACACAAAAAAACACCACTGTTACCTTTTGAAGCAACCCGGTTTAGTTGTTCATGATTTAAACATACCTTCTTTTGAAATCCATCCTTGCAAACAAAACCAAAGGGACAAGGGAGGCACTGGGTGTGGCCCTCTGGTGAATACTGTCCATTCTGACATGCTGTAAGAATGCCTGTTTGTCTGTCACAGGAGTATCCAGCAGGGCAGAGCCTGCAATCTACACCATCCTCTGTACTAATCAAACCAGCAGCACAGGGCTGTAATGGACAGATTTTATAACATTAGAGTCTCACTACAGATACATATAAACCTGTGTACTTAGGACAAGCTGAAGTCATGTCTAGGCTGTTATTTAATTATTTGTAGTTCCTGGCAAACTACATCTCTTGTACATTACATCTACACTCCAGTGCTGGTACACAAGCCTAATACGTGATACGTCCCCCATGGGGCATGGACTCCATGAGCATGAGGAAATATTCTGTAGGCAATGGACACCATACTTCCTGTAGAATGGTCCACAATGCTGTTGTATTGTGAGGTGCAGGATTTCTTCTTTCACAGCATATTTCATGGCATCCCAGATGTGTTCAAAAAACGCTGAGATCTGGTGACCTAGGTTGGAATGGCAAAACCTCAAACTCAGATGCGTGTTCCTCTAACCATAGTTTGGCGCCTGTAGATGAGGTCAACCCCATCAGAATTAATGAGTCTTGAATGGGTATAGCTTGTCAGAAAGGAACATACGCATACATAGAGTTTGCTCATCAGAGACATTTGTAGACATACAAGAGGTCCCATGGAATGCCAGCGTACCAAAACCCATACCATTACGGAGCCACCAACAGCCTATGTATTTTGCATAGTCTCATCTGTACCAAATTTTCTTGCACTTTTGTGTATATTAATGCACCTAACTAGACCACCAGCTCTCTGTACATTATTACATCACATTAGTTACCACTTTATTTTGTAGTAGTTTAAATTTCCAGGCAACCAAACATAGATGCGGACTACATGCATAGAGTTTTAGCTAATGCATTTATGATTTGTTGACTCTTGATAATACATAAAGACATACAATACTATTTACAAACAGAACATATATTCTGAAGATTGACTGACTACAGATTTAGGTGATACCTGACAATCCTGTATGCTGCTTTTCCCAGGATGGAGATTATGTGTGCCTTGTGGACATTTTCTTGGGGCAGATACATTCCCAAAGCAGCTATTACACAACAGATGACAGTCTTAACATAAATCAGCATATAACAAAATTATAATTCATATAAATTTCCCACTTACTATTGGCCTGCAGGACATTCAAAGCAAACCCCTGATGAAAAGTAGGTTCCCTCAGGACACAATGGGACTTTAGTTAGATTGCAGTGACATTCAGTCGTATAAGCTTTTATGTCTGCTCCTGTTCCGTACAAATAACCATAATCATCATTGGTGGACCAGGTAATACGCATGATCAATATTAAACAACTCTATTTTAAGACTTGTTTAATACCCTGCTGATGGTACCTACCTGACACGAGGATATTGTGTATCCTCAGGTGTTTATTCCACAATTGGCAGAAGAGAAGGAGAGCAAAGCATCGGTACATGGTGAACAGCATCCAAACACCTTGTTCACCACTTGTACCATCTGGACATTTTCTGCTGCATGAACCGGTTGACGCACTGCGTTTATCAGAAAACACAGAGGCCTCAATAATTGAAAGTGAAATACAAGCCACGTAATTTGATTCCCCCAGCAGCCACTGAGGCATTCGCTTGGTATGGAGGTTGACGAGGGCACATCTAGAATGACTGCCATGTCAGTTTCAGAGCATGGATGCTACTGGATTGAAACTATTTTCAGTTTTCTACAGATATTACTACAGATTTAAATAGATGCTACAGTCCAAGCATATGCTGCTACATGGCAATACCGAATTTAAATAAAGTCTTAAATAAATAATTAAACAATGAGTCAGAGGTCTACTGGAAATCATTTCTGTTAATGCACAAAAGACACAGAAATGAAAGAAACAGTGATAAGAGGCAGAGACAAGTTACATCAGGAGCTTGTCTTGTGGTAAAGTATAGGTGGGATGTTTCCTGTTTTCTTTCTTTTTTTTCTCACACACTAACAGATGGCAATGCAAGGTATCGTGGTGCAACTTGGCTCGTTTGTGTTTCTGCAAACTGCACCAACCCAAGTTTCTACTTCAGTGACCATATAAAATAATGATCAAACTACCAAGGAAGACATGTTGATCAATTATGAAGAGCTCAATATCTGTATGTTGGGAAAATAGCATTAATTTTGTAGCTCACTTTTACTAACTATCTATTCTTAGTGTTTTTCCCCTTAGTTTTCTTTTCTTTCTTTTTTTTTTTGTTTTGTTTTGTTTTGTTTTTAAATGATTGTTTTATTTATTTTACATTCACTGCTATCTGAATTACAAACTTCTATAATTTCAACTACCTCAG
>JAOVVF010000048.1:11666925-11686764 GCA_028565595.1 Duopalatinus emarginatus
CTATCTATCTATCTATCTATCTATCTATCTATCTATCTATCTATCTATCTATCTATCTATCTATCAGTCTGTCTATCAGTCTGTCTATCTCTCTGCATAAACCCGCACCAGCAGGATCTGACAAATGCACCGTATGGAAAAGCAGGACACATGCTGCTGCCACTGATCTCCGCTTGGACTGATATTTCTCAGTCTGCTTCACTATCACGTCAGTAGCGTATCATTTGTAGTGATTGTGAAGGGGTATGTAAAGTACCTATGTGGCTGTAATGAACACTACAAATTGATTTAGGATTATATACTAGTCCAAGTCGATGGACTAAGCACACACACTGTTCACTGCCCTAATATTTTCACTGATGAGTTATTTATAAGCATTAGATCTGATCCCTCCCATCTAATATTACAACCAGCAGTCCAAACAGCATTATGATAAAATCATTCCTTCTTTTCGCATGAATTTAGAAGACGTTTGCTAGACGTTACTAATACAGAGCCATCAATCTATAATCAGGAGTATTTCAGAGCTTTCTTTGTTGTAAACGCTTTCATTCATGTGAAAAGCCAATAAACATCGGCATTTGAACACACTACAGGAATCTGTTTTATCTTATTAGCCGCCACAGTATTCATCCCAGATCTACGCACACAGGGGTAGTATGCAGACCAAACAACAACAACAAAAAAAAAAACCTGTATTCCTTGCATTCATTCATTTCCATTCAGAGAGCTTAAGACTGTCCTGCGACCTGACTTGCACCCTTCACCTTGACAAGTTGGTCCACAAGATGGCTCCACAACCCCAGAATTTAGGCCGAGCCTAAACAGGTTATATAGGTGGGGCCAGTCACCACCCCAAGGCGTGACACTGGGATGGATCCCTAATGGTGACCCTAATCCAAGCAAGGGTCTGTTTGTACGATTCATGGAAAAGGTTCACTGTACACAAGCCCATTTTTTTTTGGTTTATTGGAAATATGACACATGCCATATTTATACACTAAAATGCCAGAAGAACTGGTATAATCAGTCCAATACTAGGTTCTCCACAGGGCATGAACTCTATGAGCTTGTGGAAATATTCTGTACCACTTTCTGCAGAATGGTCCACAGTTCTCTTGTATGCATGAGTGCAGAACATAAATGGGGGTAACTCAGATTTAGAAAGGACAGACACATAGCGCTCACCTTTCAGAGATGGTTGTAGATAACCCAGGGGTCCCATGGAATGCCAGCCAAACCTTTACCACCTTTACCACCAATCTGTTCCAGGCTTTTTTTTTACAGTCTGTACCAGTTTTATTGGTACATTGAAGAATGTATGTAGTGTTTTGTTGTTTATATTGATGGCTACACATTTTTTTTGTTAATGTGACAACGATCATTTTACACTTGATGGTCTTGTCATTTGAGTCCGACTGATAATAGGAGGGACAATAGTAGTAGAGACAAACAACTCTCTCTCTCTCTTGCAATCTCTCTCTTTCAATCATCTCTTTGCAATCTCTCTCACTCTTTCTCTCTCTCACCCTCCCTCCCTCCCTCTCTCCCTCCCTCCTCCTCTCTCTCCCCCGCTCCTTCTTTCCACCCACCTCAGCTTGAGAATAATAAGCAGAGCTGAGTGAGAGGCGCACACGTTCCAATCTCTCTCTCATCACCTTTATCGTCCGTTAGTCTAGTAAAGACACGTTTATCAGCATGGACTGCCACTGCGTAAGTACATCTCTGCCTTTTATACACAACTACTGATAGGTAATTGTAACACTGCATCACTATAACTTATTTAAGTTGTCTATGACAGGCGAGTCTGAAAAGAGCCGTGATTATTCTGTGTAACTTCTCAGGAGGACACTTAAACATTACAGGAGACGTGCATTGATATATTTACAGTATTTTAAGATATTCTGTTCATGAAAAATTGCATATTTTGATTTTGCATATTTAGTAGCGCTTGAAAGCAATTTTTGACTATTTGTGACTTTAATGTGATTTTCCTGACGTCACCTTCTCATAAATCCTCTAGAGGGCGCTGCACAACTCCCATTGTACATAACCTTTTCAGGTTGAAATCCAATCTTTTTGCACTCTGTCTGACTTGGTTTTGTAGTGATACAAACAAATAACTGGCCAGATAACGCCTTAAATGAGTTGCCAAAGGGTTATTGTTGGGATTTGTTGCATTATAGTGACGTCTGGTGGTCAGAGAGAGTGCAAGTGATAGAGAACAGATACATACATACATACATACATACAGACAGACAGACAGACAGATAGATAGATAGATAGTACAATTCAGGTTAACATGATAAATATGACAAGTTGCCCATTAAAATATATCATGAAAGTTATCCAGTATTATTAACTATGGTCTGCAATATCTGGTATTCCTTTGCAAATAAGGACTCGTGAAAAGTATTTTTTGTTTAAACTATTTTTGGTTTAGGTATTTCGATAGATCTAATAAATTAGCAGAATGAATGAATAAATGGACAAAGAAAAAATCACTAACTGTATAGGTTTATAAGTTGACCTATACACTTATACAATAGTAATTAAAAAATTAACTTTTGAATTAGACCTGGGTCTTCTAGGTGGAAATATTCAGAATTGGGCATGATTCAGACGTTTTGTTTAATAAAACATGATGAAAGAATTATGATAATATGTGATTATACATTTCATTTGGGATGTACAATATTGGTAAACTGGTCTTTGTTGTTCCTAATCATTGTAATATTCTGCGATATGCAAATGAGCCCTCATAACAACCCCTATTTCGTCTTCTGTGTTTAATTAATACTCATTTTGTTAAATAAGTTCCAAATAACTTGTGCTGTGAGTGTTAAATCATGACATTACCGTAATAAATTAATAAGTTAATGCCTTAAAATTGTCTGGATAGGTTCTCAGGTTAATATCTTGCATTAGTAATGTGTATAATTACTGTAATGTTAGTAATAATATTTTATTAAATTTCAGTGTGTATATCGCCTTTTGCAATCCTAAGGAGGCTTACATTCTGTTAATTTTTGTGAAAGTGTTCATAATCCAGCTCACCAACATCAGGCAAAGTGTATGACTTAAGAATGATGCAATCTGGATGGTCCATTGATTTTGTCATTTTAGTACAGACTTTAAAACAGTGTTTCAAATCTAAAATGTTTTAAATAGTCTAACATCACTCGTTTGTAAGGATAATAGCACAGTAATACATGTTGCTAATAATACATAATGTCTAAAAGCATCTCCACTAGCACTTATTATTTGTTGCCACAGTGGAACCTGCTTTGAAGTGCATATGACATTTTTCCCCCAAAAGTATAAATCCACTTTACATTACGCTCAGGCTACTTATTTTATGAACAGCGCAACCCTGAACTTGCAAACAGGAGCATATCTATGCATTACTTACATTTACATTACACATCATTTGGAAAGGCAGAGAAAGATTACATGATCACTGGCAGAGAAAACATGAATGCTTATTTAAGGAATTCAGGAACCTATAACACCCATGCTTTTGTCCATGAGGTGGGATAAAACTGTCAAAATGTTCAATAAAATGAAAAGGAGCTGATTAATTTTTAGTTCAGTGGGTGGCTCCACGCTTCACCCACCCGGAGGCCCACAGTTCCAGCCCTGTCGCTCATCCTCTGCTTACCGCCTTTACAGATGCTTGGTGGGAGAATTTATGGGCTCACAAATGCGAGCCTCATAAACAGTACAACATAGCCAAATCCCACCAACACAAAGCCTGAAGACAAGAACAGCTGCGTGTCCTCGTTTTCCGAGAATTATACCATGGGTGACATGTTTTTAGCTCTTGAAAGGTTAAGTAATTATAATCCTTTTCCTGTAAATGTTGGAATCTTTTATGCCTTAATTACTTTTCTGGTTTTCAAAATTTGAGCTTCCTTTTATTGTGTATCGTGTATATATTTGTTCTTGATGTGAAAAATGAGACACCATACTGGGTCAAGTACATACTAGGTCTGATTAGATTGGCTAGTGATCAGACTAAGCCTACTAAACTGTTTTGGACAGATTTCAAAAGATTATTTTACAGGTAAGCAGAAAAAATATTAATGTCTTGGTTACTGAACTTGTCTTGCTCGGATATTGTGGTAACAGGAGGAAAGCAGTCATCCGCAGGAAGAGGAGGACATCATGGACATCCCCCTGGATGACCCAGAGGCTAACAAGGCAGCCGCCAAGATCCAGGCAGGTTTCCGCGGCCACATGACCCGGAAGAAGTTGAAACCCGGTGATAAGCCCGGGGAGGAGGTGAGCAGCACTGGTGAGACTCTCAACGGCAGCCAGGGGGACGCAGGTCAGTGAGCGTCCCCGGTTTCTGTGGACTATAGACTGAGGATTAGGGCAGGATTAGTTTTGTAGTTCACACACAGCAGTGTGTGCTTTTTAGCAATAAAATTGACTTCACATTTAAAGTGACGTTTAATGTAAAATGAAAATTTGTGAAATATATAGTTCTATTCCACCTGTCCTACCTGCCACAACTGGTGCACACCTCCTTGTATGTCCTTAGACATGCAAAACCTTTTAGATGTGCACACTATATAGAAATATCTGCTTAGCAGTTTGTGACCATTGCCAATAACCTGTCTTCTTAAGTGAGTGTCCTTTCTTGGACATTTTAGCTCGTTTTCACTTGCCACTTAGTCTATTATGTTGTACTTCTGTGCTTGCACTCCTTAGTTGTACACATTTTTCTGTAAGATTATGCACTCCAGTTTTCTGTCAGTGTTTTCTCCACCAAGTATTATAGATATAGAAACTGATCTCACTGAGGACAACTACGGTTCAGTGGTTCAGCAGATCCACTGCGAAGACTTTGTACTCAAAATTGGTTTTCGTCTTTGCCTGTTTGCTGGTCAACACAGCACAGTTATGATTTCTACTCACAGAGCCAGACGGCCTGCTGGGATAGGATGCCCGGGCCTGCAAATGGCCTCAGCTATACGCCTTTTTCCACTAACACAGATTCTTCCCACATTGTGCAGAATTTGGTAACTAGGCCACATTGTCCTGCTTGTAGCCCTGAGATGGCCGGCAAGACCTTGGTTTCCACTGTTAGATTCATTAGGCGCTTCTATTGTTAAGAGGATCTGCTGTCTTGCCAATTATACAATGGTTGAGTCACTTAAACTGAATTGCCAATCCAGGAGACACTTCTGAAAGCAAGAGCAAGCCTTTTATGGTCTGAACTACACACAGCAGATTGACTTTTTTCTAACTAGATAGCACCTAGTCAGCAATCCTGCATGCCAGATTACTCTAGAGTAACGTAGTGGTTAAATCTGGTTGTCCAATGTTATATCATCCAACATTGTGAATCAGTCATTCGACCTTGCAGCCTTCACTGAAGCCGATCCTGCATAGTATTCCTAGCTGCGCCTAGTGCTGCCCTGTAGTATTATTTCAGACCAGATGGCAGTCATCCAATCACCAGACCAACTGTTCATTTCTGATGGAGGAAAGGTATTGGGAATTCCTCGTCTCCTAGGGTTACTAGATAGATATACTAGGTACCCAGCCTATAATTTCACATTCCACTGTAGGAAAACCTCCTTATGGGAATTGCTTGGAAGTTATTGTTGTCACCATGCCATTGTTCCATATAACATTCCTGGCATACATTGTCCAGTTATGTCACACTGCTTTTGGCAGTTATTGTATGAGGGGTGAAACAGAACTGTAGTTACACGTGTAACTGTATTTTTAAGAAACCTGCTAAACACCAAGGTTCCTTGTCATTTGGACCTGCACTGGATCTGCACGATGGTTGTAGCATGGGCATATTTACAGCAAATACGTTGTCACCTATCATGTGTGTGTTGGCACATTGTCCTGTTGGAAGAGGCCAAACACATCAGAAAGAATGCAGGACATAAATGGGTGTAACTTGTCAGAGAGTTATATACACATTCCAGCGGGTCCCATAGAATGCCAGCTAAACAAACCATTATGGAGCCAGGACCAGTCTATGTATTTTGCATAGGTTCATCAGTACCAGTTTATCTGGCACTTCAGTGTATACCTCTGTTTTTCAATGCTCACTGCACTGCCCACATAGGGTCGTAACATCATCTGTGCATACGTCAACAGTGTCCCTAACTAAACCCCCCATGTACCTTAAATAAAAATGCAGACCTGAATTCAGCTGTCAAGCCAATAAAAAAGAATGAATGTTATATACTCTACAAATATATATGTAAAAAAAAATAATAAAATATATATTCTACAAATATATATGTAAAAAAAATAATTTTATTTTTTTTCCTGCATTTCTGAAGTACCTGAACTTATTGGTGTGCTTTGGTACACCTGGACAAGAAACTAAGCTGGTCATACGATGTAGAAATTAGGGCAGTCGATGAACGTGAGCTCGTCCTTCTCACATCACCAGGCCTAGATTTCTCTCCTTCAGCTGTGCTGGTCTGCTGTACCCCACCTCTAAAGAGAACTGGGGAAATTTAGGCCTTTTTCTGTCATGCAACATCAACCCAGTTCTAGGTTGCTAAGCATTTTATAAATGGAGCTGTTATTTTTATCCTCAGGTGCATCTGCACCAAGCTGAGAAACTGGGTTTTGTCTTAACTATAGTGTGGACGGAAATAAAAAGGTCGGTTGGTGCAGGAGTTATACCCTGAAAATGATCACTGTGTATGTCTAATACTGTCTTATACATTAATACATAATGGAGTAGGACGCAATCAATCCAAATATGGATCATTTTCAACAACACTGTTGACTACATAGTTCAAATACATGAGAATATACATTTCTAGCACTAATCATTTATATACCGCTCTATTAGCAGCAAACATATCATTGGATATTTTAAGCATGTTATGGTACCGAACACATTGAAAAAAAAAATATCCACCATTAAATCTGTTGCAATAGTAACAATATTTGGGCTGTTTAGGACTAAGTGTGAAAACAATATCTCACACTTTTTTACTGTCAAGTGCTGACTGTTTGCAATATTGCCAGCAGAGCATGCTAAACCTGTTAAATCTGTTATGTGTTTTGGACAGCAGGGGGATCAGAAGGAGTAGAGACAGATGAGACGTCCGTGCCAGAGCAGTGAGGATTCTTCACTCTGGGGACAGCAGTTCCTGGAGACGTACCTTTTTATGTAGAGACATGCCGTAGTTATAGGTTGGATCGCACATCTGAAATATGATTGCTCATTCTTTATAATTCAGTCTCTCTCTTTATCTGTCTCTCTCCTCCTTTTTCTGCTTCTTATCCAGTCTAGGGGGAATAACTGTCCTGAACCAGCATGTTCACTGGGCATGAACTTGGTGCACTTGTACTCTTCCTGATTGTGTGATAGTCCAAATGTTGGTGTGAAAGCGACAAGGAATGCCCATAAAGAGTTTTAACATGTACTGCTTGACTCAGATATACTTTAGACTTGAAATGATGTATCACAGCCTTTCCGTCTTTTGTATTTGCTATTTGCTTGAATGTTTGCCTCATCATGGTGGTTATTATGTAGTATGCACTATGTTTTAAGGATTATGTTTTAGGATTTTTTTTTTTTGTGCATATAATTAATTGAATGCTTGAATGCCTTCTATATTTATTCCTCCTATTAATCTGCTTTAACGTATGATAATCTGTTCAATATTGCTTTGCTCCCTTTAATATTTATCTCCTTATTCTGTAGAATCAAATAGAAAAAAGAAATCAGAGCTTCCAACCCAGCAGTTAGCATGGCTAGCCTTCTGTTCCTTTCTCCTTTTTTTAAATAATCAAAGTTACTGTATTTCAAGGAGTTTATGAATTTTGATTTGACTAAAAATGTATGTTTTATTAATGGTTATAAAGATCATCTTGCATGTGCACAATGGATTGAAGCATCAGCAGTATACTGAATAAAAAGCTCTGAAATGTAGTTTTCTGTGTAGATGATTTTGTGTTGTTTGCAGATCATTAGCCTTCTGGTGGCCTTTCATGAGAGAAGCTGAAGCTCTGAAAGCAAAGGAGGCATATTAGGCATTAGGCAGTAGCTGAAATATTAATCTACACTGCTCTCTCATCATGATGTCTTTGTGCTTTCACAGTAGGAAACTAATCCAATAAGCCTGGCCAATCTTGTATTATGACCAAATGAGCCCTTAACACCTGGCTACACTTCTTTACTTCTGCCTCCAAACACACAGAAGATATCAGATATACTGTAGTAAACTGCTTCCTATTTTGGGCATTTGTGGAATCTGAAGAAACATATATAGACGCCCAGTAAATGTGCTACTGCGTAGAGCTTACAGTGGAATCTGTGGTTATGGATATTTATATTTAACGATTTGTTCCAGGTCACTGAAACTGGAATACAATTTGTCTGGTCCTTTCCAATCTTCTGCTTTCCATTTTCTGTGATCCTGTGCCCACTGTAGCCTCAGATTCTTGTACTTGGCTGACAGGAGTGGAACTCGATGTGGTCTTCTATTCTTGGAACCCATCTGCCTCAAGGTTCAGCACAGTGTATACATACTGTAATGCTTTTTTTATTTATCACAGCTGTAAAGAGTTATTAATTGAGTTACCTAGCCTGGGTATGTAGCATGGCCAAAAGGCCTAAGGTGCTAGATCAAGGTTCCAGTCTATCAGGGGGTGTGCCTTCGACTTCCACCACTGCCAGAAGGAGCTTGGGGCAGCTGTAGGCTTGTGGTTAAGAAACTAGCTCTGGGACCAGAAGGAATCCCTGCAACCGACAAGACTTGACTGAGCAAAGCATCTAACTCCCAAATGCTCCCCAGGCGCTGCAGAAAGGGGCTGCCCATTGCTCTGTGTACATGTGCTTACTGCCCCCAGTGTGTATGCATGGGTCAGATGTGGAGGCCTTTGGGATGTCCCAGGAGACTTCCTGAATTACTCAAGCCAGCCCATTTAGTATGGTGACAGTCACTGAGAATTTCCCCATTTTATTATATGTTTCATGTTAACACTAACTAAAGCTTATTGTGCTTACAGGGGAGGGATTTACCAGTGCATCTCAGGACAACATACACAAATTCATTCCTTTGCATATATTAGAGCTTCCAGAACACTTGCATGTTTTTATACGGTGGGAGCAATCTGGAGAAGGAAACCCACATGAACACGGGGAAAACATTCTAAGCAGTACATAGACGGCAGCAACACTACCACTTCATTATTTCTGAATATGGATATGGACAAATATGGATCTGCAGGTATACTGTAGACAGCAGTCATGTCACATTGCACCATGCTTATCTGAATCACACTTTCTGAAAAGATGAAACCTGAGCTGTTTGTGCTCGGGTCTGACCCTGGAGTGTGGTTTCAACTTTACAAACTTGCCGACAGTAGGGGTGTGAAGGTGCATCAGTATTGTACTTCACTGTGATAATCTGAATTATTCAAACCACTATACTGCTTTTAAAATATACCCTGTGGTATTCATATCATGGCCTAGTCTAAAGTAGCTTCAGTACATAACTGGAGTTTTCTCACTCAAGACAGCCCATGAGGGACTCTCACAGTAATTGTCATGTTTGTCATGTTTATGGCTGAAGCTGGCTTCTTCCCAAGGTGCAGAAATGAGCAGTGGAGCTAGCCGGCCGCCCACACTGCCTCCCACATGCATGGGGCCCAGGCAGATAACAGCGTCTCCTCACAATAAATCCTGTCACCAGCTACAGGAGTTAGAGCCTGCCATCAGCATTATTGCCGGTTGCCATTGGCAACGCAAAGCCTGCAAGACAGCTCTTTCTTCTCTTGTTCTTACACTCTTTCTCATACTATTATAGGGCCGGCGCTGCTCCCCAACACCGCCGCTGACACCTCAGTCTGACACTGAACCTGTTCAGCTCAGAAACACACTGTATTTATAGATGCCAGGATCACATGCAATCCCTGCGAAGGACACATTCACGATGTGCAGCATGGGCTGCGATGTGATGAATAGTCAATCAGGTTTTAACTTATATGTATTGTATTCACTTTTTTGAAAGTTTTATGGTTATGATGTTAGTGGAATAGTGTTGCCTGTCTAGTGTAGCAGGAGTTGTTTCAGAGTGTGGCTTCATTTAATTTAGTCTTTCACCCTCTAGTGGACATCATGGTTACTAGCAATCTGGTGAAGCTTGTTTAAAAAAATGGGTCATGTGAAAACTGAAATTTTCTGGCAAAAAGTCTTTATATAAGAACCATATATTTATATAAGGTTCCTTTTAAGTTTGATTAGTTTTAATCCCTGAAGTAAGATTTCTATGAGTCTTAATCTATCCCGATTAAACAAATAATATACATAAAATGACTTATTTTCACAAATATCCTGAACAGCACATATAGTGGATATAAAACGTCTACACACCCCTTTAAAGATGTCAGGTTTATATGAAATAATGACACTATGACATATGTCAGAACCTTTTCAACCTTAAATTAAAAAAAGTAACCTGAAAACCTTCCACAAACTAGTTACATAATTGTGCATGTCCTTAAACTAATACTTTGCTAAATCACATTTGATTTTATTACATCTCTTTTTTGGCAAGAAACCCTAAAGCATGGTCTAAAACGTGATGCATCCAGCACCATGTTTCACTGTGGATATGGTGTTCTTTATAGTGATGTGCTTTATTTATGCCAGACAACACTTTTGGAATTATGTGATGATAATGAGGATTATTATTATTATTATTATTATTATTGTTATTATTATTGCAAATTATTGCACATTACACTGCATTATCACATTGTTATTAGTTTTTATAATTTGTATTATTATCTGGGTAGCTGTGGTTCGAGGTTAATGAACAAGTCTTGACACATGACACAACTGAAGTGCCCTTAAGCAAGACACTAAACCCCCCCATCTGCCTTCTGGGCATCATAGATAAGAGCTGCCCCATACCAGCCCCCCCAACTCCAGACAAGTGTGTTCACTGCCACCTAGTGTGTGCACTAGTGTATGTGCGTTTCACTGCACAGATGGGTTAAATGGGTTAGAATGTTTCTTTTCTGCAAGCACAGTAGGTCGGTGACTTTCTTTCTTTCTTTCTTGTTTTTTCTTTCTTTCTTTCTTTCTTTCATGTTATACCTTTTGGAATTGGTCACATCAAAATGTGCATAACACATTTTGCCACATGGTTTATTTATTTATATATTTATTTATTTAATATAAAATGTAGACTTGCAGTGTGATAGAAGACGGCCTTGCACTCTTCCCTTGTTCCATTAACCTTCTTTCCTACACATTTGTATGGTTTTACTTGATTGAGATCTTCATAACATGAGCATCCCAATACTCCAATTTATCCTTCTGAGAAGGCTACAAAAGCCCTAGCCTGTCTGTGTAGGGGTATTAAAGGGCGCTCTTAGATCTCCATAAAAGCTTTGATTGGGTCAAACAGAGGAGTTATGCAACAGAGAAGGGGATTTTCTGGCTTTGCTCTTTGTCTTTCTAAGACACACATCCTTCTGTTCACAGAGGAGCCGAAATTTCATTACAAGACATGCTGCAAATTCCCAAAGGTAGTATTCAAATTCTATCCTACTTTCTATCAACACAATCTATCTCACACTCTGTGTCAGAGACAATGATTGCAGCATACTGACATCATCTTACTGTGCCTGCTGCTAGGACTGTTAGTCACATGTCACGTTGGGGAAAGAAACTGCACCATGCTGTCAGTGAAACATTAAAATTGGAGCATTGTGATTTATCCAGAGCTTAAACATCATGTAGACCTTCAGCAGAATTCTTGATCTTTTCCACCCCTCCCTAGACACTCCAAGGTCTGGACATGTAATGCTCATTAACGGAAAATTCTCTGCAACTGTTTTAAAGGGTTTGAGCAGTGTTTTGGTAGACTGGTAAGGATGGGGCTCGGTTGGAGGGTGAGGGTTTTGTAGCAACAGCAGGTCTATTCATCCTGGATTCTTGTTCTGACGACTTCACATGCAGACCAAAGAGCTTTTTTTTATGTAGCCTTTATGTTCTGTAAGAAGAGCAAAGTTCCTGCCCTGGAGAATCTCATCAGGCACCTGATTTAGAAGAGACTGTAAATCAGTTTAATTGAAATTTTGTCAGGCTTTCTGTAAGACAATGAAAACAGCAGTTATAGCAGTACTATGACTTGAGTTTAAAACTAATGTGGGAAGTCATATATATATTTCCAATGTGTTATTAACAGCAGCAGTCAAAAGTTTCAGGGAGAAAATACAGTGATGGTAGTCGAACCTGTCAAAGAGCAGTGACTAATGTGACTAATGGGGAAAAGACAAACAGCACCACACACTATACACACCACTGGGTAAGGACACACACAGAGGAGCCCATGAAAAGAGAGAGAGAGAGAGAGAGAGAGAGAGAGAGAGAGAGAGAAAGAGAGAGAGAGAGAGAGAGTTCTTCAGTGAGGGTTCTGGGAGTGGGGTTCAGAGCAGGCAGCGTCCAGTCTGGCAGGAAGCATTGTGTGTTCTCAGAGACGTGCCTGGAGTGGCCAAACCATGCTGAGTGCGGGGGAGAGAAACCCAACGTTACTCCCAAGATGAAGGCAGAGAGGCAGGCTTCCTCTAAAGAGGCAGGAGTTTTTTTACTTTTCCAAAAACTGTGCATCCTCACCTTTTTCCTGGCAGGTAAGTACAGAGATATCTGCTGTCATATGAAGCAGGGTCGAAACTCCAAAAAAAATCTGCTTGTCTGTCTTTACTATTGCTGACTGATGCCACTTGCATAATTTGGGTAAGTGTCATGTGTTGTGTCTTTTGAACTAATTTGGAATAATTTAATATATTAACAAATGAAAACTTTTGGGTCATGAATTTGATTTGCAGTTTGCTGAATCTAATTTTCAGTTTCTCAGGAGCAAAGTTTGTGAAGTTTGTGCTTCAGCCAAAAAACAGTGTTATGTAATTGTTTATATAATTTCCTCACTAATTAAATCAGCTTTTTGTACCGGTTAAATGCTTTATTTTTAATGTTCCTGAGGAAGGGTTTGTCTTTAAGTAGTCGGCATGCTGTACATGTTGGTGTGCATTGTCCATCAGATGGAAAAAGACATTAGGGGATAAGCATTCTGTTTCATGTAGCAGTCGAAGCCAGGCTCCAAGCACTACTTTTGTGTCATTGTGCTGTGTGTTAATTAGAAAAATCACTGAGCTGCCACTGTCTGCTAGCCACCAATCACACAAGAGCGTGGCTCTCACCCAGCTGGCCCTCACTGGACAAGGACAGGCCTACAATCCTGGCCTTTGTTTGCTCGTCTTGGCAAGCCGTGATCGCTGAGGCCTGTTACCAAGGCGATGAAGACATGCCATGCTGACTCGCACTGCATAGTCCTGCTATGGTGGAGTAAAGAAACAGCCTTGAAACCTGCTGGAACATTTCGATGGTATTGCTGCAAAATAATAGTGCTTCAGCAGCTGAGGCCTGGGGACTATTTAGGCAACATGGCTGACCTGAGACTGAGTCTGGGTTTATTCAATCCAATTTGTACAAAGCTGCTGGAGGGACAGAGGGATGTTTTTCATTAGCATTGGTGATAAATCAAAATATGAAGGTTAATCATTGGAGACTGTAATGTAAGAAACACGTTTTCAATGTTGTTGGTCAGATATGTGCAGTATATTTACATTTACAGTATTTGGCAGACACTCTTATCCAGAGCAACTTACAAGGTTATTGGTATTACAGGTAGGCCAACATAGTGTTAGAAGTCTTGCCCAAGGACCCTTATTGGTGTAGCACAGACTGTCTGCCTAGAACGGGAATCGAACCCAGGTCTCTCACATGGGAACCCAGTGATGTTACCACTGTACCACACCATATAAGTGCAAACTACTGACAGGTAAAGTGAATAACGTTGATGATCTTGTTACAAGGGCACCTGTCATGGTGTGGGATATGTTAGGCTGTGAACAGTCAGTTCTCAAAGTTGATATGTTGGAAGCAGGAAACGTGTAAACATCTGTGTGACTTTGACATGGGTCAGATTGTGACGGTTAGATGACTGGGTTAGTACAATTGCAAAAACAGCTTGTGAGGTCTTATGGGGTGTGCCCAGTATGCAGTGGTTAGTACCTACCACCTAAAAAAGTGGTCTAAAGACAGACAACTAGGTAACTGGCTGCAGGGTCATATGCCTCCGATGGCTTGCTAATGATGTGTGTGTAATAGTGGTGGTGAGGAATCCAACAGACGATCCACAGAAGGATCTGTTGCTAACATCTCGGTGCCAGATGCCACATCAAACGTTTAGAGGTCTTGTGGAGTGCATGCCTCGATAGATCAGAGCTGTTTGGGCAGATAATTTGGCAGGTAATTTGGTGTAATGCTGCATACAATATGACTCCAGTATATGTCTCATATATACACTTGAATTCCAGCATGTCTTTTATTCATTAAAGGTTGAAATTAAGTGTAACATTATCGATCATCTTTATGTTCAGGCCACTATGGTGTGGCTTGTTGAATTGATTTTTCTTCATTTCACTCATTTCAAAGTATAAAAGTTATGAACTTCATGGCCAAGAAAGTGGTTAACTTTCATCTTGACCATGATCTTTAAAAGAATGCATGGAGGATTTTTGTTCACTTTATGAAAGTATGTTAGTGTTGTTGGAGCTCTATACTGACACCTAGCTCCCGGAGTTTGCTGGAGCTCTCTAGTGGTATGGAGATGTAGGTGCTGTGCTCAGATTCTGCGTAGTCAGTAACTGACCTGGCTGTTGTTATACCTGCCGAATCAATGTGGTGCGCCTTACATAGGGAGCACTATGTTTTCCTGTAATGCACGCAGCTATAAATCATATTAGTTTATAAAGTTAGGTTTGCTACAGGTTAAGTTGTGGTCACACTACACTTTTGCAGTCTATGCTGTTCTGAGAAATAGACAGGGTCAAGAATGGGCCAGAAGATGGCGGTAGTGTGATTGCTGCATTACAATTGTTTATTATTTTACTTCAAATAAAATGTGATATAAATACATATGGGATCCATGAGAAAGGACACAATTTATGCATTTCTTAAGATACCGATCCAAATCAAAATTTAACATTGGCTATTGGCTCATTAGAGCTTTCCATCAACAAACACTTCAGCACCCATAACTCATTTACTCATTTTACATCTACAGTTAATTGCTTTAGAGCCTGTCTTTGCTTGTTATGTGTTCTGATGATCTTTCATAATGATCCAACACTAGACATCTTGTTATGTAGGTATTGAACCACCCCACAACAATAAAACCAATGTACCATTTAGGGTCAGGACAACATGTAGCGCAGATATTCTTCTATTGAGTTTTGTCCCTACATTAGACATTGGGGTCTTGGCAGTCTCAGGATAACACAGGAGGCTATTCAGGACTATAAACGGCCTATAAACATGACCAACACCTACAACTCACAGCACATCACTCAACTGGCATGTTCGTCTTCTAATCATGCACAACTACATATACACAATCACACCACAGCCTACATAACCTCTAAACTTCAACCCCAACTAAGTGACCACATAGTTGTTTGAGCTTTGCTGATTCCAGACAGGAAGACTTCAGCTTTATAAAATAAACTGGCTTGCTCAAAGCCAACTGGATCTTTAACTTATATGAGTTTCAATTGTGGTGAGTGGAGTTTTATTGTGCATGGAGAAGATTGTATAGCAGATACATGAAAAGCAATACACAGATGGTATTGTTTTCTATTTGTAACAAGAGGGCGAGCTTAATTGCATGAATGAATTATTCTTCATTAATCAGTAGAAGATTGCTTTTTTTCAGAATTAAATGCTGACCTCTTGTCTGTACTGAAGCAAGTTGCCTGTTGCATCAGTTTGTTGCAGGCATAAAGTGTAATCGCTGTCCAATTTCAGCTGCACTCAGGGGCATGAGTGTAATCGGAAAAGGGGAGAAGGGCCTGTGAGTTTTACCTTTTTGCTAATAAGGGACAGCCAGCCACAGACCAAACTTCTGTAATGACTATATTTCTCTAAACTGATTAGTTTACTGTTGTTATTTTCATTCTTCTCATTTACACCATGTAATTATGCAGCGTAAAATTGTTTTGCAGAAGCACTTTGAATAAACTTCACAAGATATTTTTAACTGATTTATATGTAATTTTTTAGAGCTGGCTTGTTTCACTGTAAAGAAAAAAGCTGTCAGTATGTATCTGCATTATTATCCAAATACAAAGAACTGAGGAGCCTCTAGTGAAGTTGGCATTCTGTTTCTTCTTAAATATACAGAAGCTCTATGACTCTGATGTGGTAAAATATCATCAGTTGACAGAAGAGAGTTGGGGTTTAGTGTTACACATACAATTGTCCTTTGTGTTGTCTTGTTTTGGGTTTGCATTTAGTTGTCAGTGGAGTGAACATCACCTGTCCATCCTCTGTCATAAGAGGCACCCTAGGCAGTTCGGCCCTGCTCTCCGTCAGCTACACTAGCACCAGCTCAGACAAACCTGTCATCAAGTGGCAGCTGAAGAGGGACAAACCTGTCACTGTGGTGCAGTCTATCGGCACTGACATCATCGGGAACCTACGGAGCGAGTACCGAGGCCGCATTGTGCTCTTCGAAAACGGCTCATTACTCCTCAATTACCTGCAGCTATCAGACGAGGGTGTCTACGAAGTGGAGATCTCCATTACTGATGACACATTTATGGGGGAGAAGCACATGAATCTCACTGTAGACGGTAGGCAGAGGAAGAGGGGTTCTCCTCTGTTACAGTTTTAGCAATAACACACTGGGGCATATTTAAGATCAGAAATATAAAATATGTCAGAAGCTAGTACAGTAGAGCAATATGGGTTAAAAAGTTGGAAAAGGCTTTCAAAACAGCAAAATTATAAATAATAAGTTTCAATCTATTTCCATTTCCAGCGTTACACACTTGAATTTGTCGAAATTGACATGTATATATCATTGTCCACTTTATTAGGGACACCTGTGTGCCTGCACAGTAATGCGAATATCTAATCGGAGAATCATGTGGCAGCTGAGCTTAAGATAATGTTAACATTGAACATTAGAATAAAGAAAACCTTTAATCTCTGTGTATCTAATTATTGCAAGGTTGCTGGTACCAGATGGGCTGGTTTGAGTATTTAAGAAACACTCTCCTGGGATTTTGACACACATTTTGACACACGTCTCTAGACGCAGAATGGTGTGAAAAAAACCCAAAAAACTCTAAATGAGTGACAGTTTTTTGTAAACATCTTGTTGATAAAAGAAGAAGAATAAAGAGAGGAAAATGGTTAGATTAATTTGAGCTGCCAGAAAGGATGTAGTAGCTAATGGAGGACCAATAAAAGGAGAAGCCATACTGAGTTCCACTCGAAGATCAAGATTATAATTTTTATATTATAATAATTTATATAATTTTTTTTTAGATAATATTAATTAAAATGGTAATTCAATACCACCTGTTATGGGAACTGAAATAAGCTATGCACTATTCCTGTGTACAATTTGTTAATTAAAAGAAAGAAAGGGGTGACTTAAAAAGCCATGTTAACTTATTGCAATCAAATATTACTTTCAATATTACATTAAACTTTCAGGTATAAAGGTCTGCCCAACTCAATTAAGTTTCACAAAACAAATAATTTTGTTCAAATAAAATGTTAGTTTTACAGAGTGTTAGTTTCTGTGTACTCTTACACAGAACAAATACTGTGGCAAATTAAAAAGTTATGTCACGTTTGTGGATGTAATAGTTTAAACAATTAAGATGTAATATTTTAAGCTATTAACTTTTTGTAATCAAGAGCCTCAAGAATATGATTTAAAAATTAAACAAGTATTTATTAAACTGGATGGGCAACAATGTATTTTCTCCAGTTTTCTCAATAGATAGTTCCAATAAGTAGCTATATAGCTGTAATAAAATGTTGTTAGCTAACTTCCTTGAGAACTTGCTTGTTGTCCAGAAGATACACAGGCTAGGACCTGCACAACACCAGCAATTCCTGTAGCAAAGGAGAAAACTTAAAATGTACATGTTTTAACAAAAAAAGTTAGCACTCTAGATCATATACTCAACTCAATCATAGATCAACGAAATGATACTTGTTTGTAAAACGAACTTTTTATTAGCCATATAACATTATACATCACAGCCACTGTTAAAATGAACATTGTGTGTATATTTTTGTGTCTTTCCTTGTCAGTTCCCTTGTCCAAGCCTTTTGTGCACCTGGTGGCTTCATCTGTTCTGGAACTTACTGAGCACTTCACACTGAACTGCACTCACGAAAGGGGCACAAAGCCTGTTTACGGCTGGCTGAAGGGTGGGAAGCCTTTGACCAATGACTCACGTCTGATCCTGTCACATGATCAGAAAGTCCTGACTATCTCCAGGGTGCTGATGTCAGACGATGATATCTATACCTGTTCTGTGGAGAACCCCATCAGCAGCATGAAGAGCATACCTGTCAGACTCACAGTCTACAGTAGGTACAAGGATCGGTTTCTCCTATCTAATCTCTGTCGAATCGGAGGAGTTAGTTACTTATATTAAGCTTTTACAGTAAAGACTGAAGATGCTTCATCAACCCTGTTTTGTAAAATGCTGTAGCTGAATAACTTTTAAACGCACTTGTAGGTTGAGCCATAATTAAGCACAGAAAAATCCCCAGTGTTGATTTACACTTCTGAGTGTTCATATGGGTCCAACTGTAGATAAGGATGATGATGGCAGTCATGGTCATGAGAATACGATAATGAAGATGGTGATGATTTTACTTATTTTATTCATCACAAGTTGCAGTTTAGAAACACACAAACACGTCATTTCACCTAGTGCTAGTGAAGTAACTTTAGTCTGCTGGTAACCATGCTGGTCTTTTTTGTCTCTGATGAATAGCTAAATGTCTCCTCTGAAAAAAATAGTTTGAGCCCTGAAAGTAAGAATTATACAAATTTACAGGTTAAAAGAGTACAAATATTTTGTTCCTGAGTTGCACAACAGAAAAGCCTCCTCCTGCTCCTTCTCCTCATACACTACTACACAGTTAAGACAGCAATAACTCAGTGGGGTTCTGCATTCTCTCCGCACCCACTGCCCTTTAAAAAAAAACCATGAAAAACTATTCATTCCAGCTCGAACAAAACCAGTAAACAAAACCAGGCTGCGTACATCTTCTGCGTTTGAGTTCCCAACCTCATCTACACTTTCTTTGGAACACAGTTTCACACTTCTTTAATTTGAGAAGTAAAATCAATTTACAGTAGTGATGCATGAATGTATATATAAATAGAAATAGATCAACACTGACACATTTTTTAGCACGACAGAGCAGCACCTTGACAATACTGGTTTTTTTTTGGGTTTTTTTTTTTCGCAGGACGAAGTTCTCTGTATATTATCCTTTCCACCGGAGGGATTTTCTTGCTCATAACCCTGGTGACAGTGTGTGCCTGCTGGAAGCCCTCCAAAAAGTAGTGTCACCTTACATTAAACAATGTCATAAAATGTCAGACTATACATTAACAGAATTTGTTAAGATGTTTATATATGATATTCATATATGACTCATAGGTTGTTCATTATTTCCTGATGCAATAAGCGTGCATGTACAAATCCATCATTGTAAATGCAGTAGTTGTGTTACGAAATGTAGTAATTGTGACACATTATTTTAAGGAACATATATTAATTAATTAAGCCATGATAAAGTTTTTTTTGTAAAAGTTGTATTAAGCCATGATCACATTAGAATTTGTTCGTGACACACTAGAATTTGTTCGTGGGCCGAATGTTTGGCAATGCAAATAGTAATTTAACTATAATTCTGGTGCTAAGAAAATGGCTGACTTACTAAAC
>JAOVVF010000048.1:11686864-11697700 GCA_028565595.1 Duopalatinus emarginatus
ATAGGTAGGTAGATAGATAGATAGATAGATAGATAGATAGATAGATAGATAGATAGATAGATAGATAGATAGATAGAATATACAGAGATACAGATCAGTTGATTCTATACTGCAGTACATAGTGTATGTATGATTGTGTGATTTGTAAAATTCACAAAAAATGCAGACACACAATAAAATAAGTATAAACTTCAAATAATAATTTAACAAGACGAAGAAGTGCTTTTAGCAGACCAGAAAAATATCCTTTAAACTGCCCTTTTTCTCTTTTATATCAGAAATGTCACAGACATACTGCCTAATCTAAATGACTTATCTGATTTTTCTTTTATCACAACCCTGAAGCATGCATACACACATGCAGCATACTTATTAAATCAGCTGACAACATGCACAGCTATACATATAAAACAATGACTGTAATAGCAACTGAAGATATCTGAGCGAGACAAGAGCAGCCCACTTTCTCTGTGTAGTAACAGTCCCCTGGCAACCGTGGAGAGCTGCAATTACATTAAAAATCCTACGATCCCTCCACATCTCCCCCTTTCACTTCCCCTCCATGCATAGCACCTGGAGCACTAAGGGGCTACAGACACCTCTGGAGAACGGTACAGCTTGAACGCATCCTGCAACTGCCAGCATGGGATCAGGGTCTTCATCCTACGCCCCTAAAACCATCTACCTGGACGTGGATGGCAAAGTACAAAAGGTCAGTAGATCATTCCTGTGTACATTGTAGTTCAGATACCACAGATGCTACATGATATATGAGAGACACAAGTATTCAAATGTTATTGTTTAAACACACAAACATACACAGTACAATGTGCAGTGAAATTATCATTACAACTATTTGGTGACATAACAGAATTGAAAAATGAAAAAAAAATGAAACCATCAGTGTTTACATTTCGGTACATTTCTATCTGGAACTTATTGTGAAGACAAAGGTACAAAGTTCACAAAATAAATAATTAATGTAGACTAATAAATTAGAATACAATATGATTAACACTGACAGTCAAACACATACAGACTGATTAGGTCTCTCTCTCTCTCTATATATATATATATATATATATATATATATATATATATAGGCAATTAAGGACATTGGGGCATTTTTAAGGTTGATAAGCTTAAAAATAAAATAATGCTTAATTTTCTATTCTTATTTGAGTAAAACTAAAAAGAAATCAGAAACTACAGTGTTCAGGAAAAATCTGAACACTATATACAACATTTCATCACTTCCACCCAAACTATCTACTGTTACATTATAAACAATTAACAAGGACTAGTAACTATTTCAAAGCAGACTGTAATATAGTCTGGCCTGGTTAATTACATTTCTGAATTCAGGGCGATGTATCAGAAAGGATGGTTAAGTCAGGTTCCTCTGAAGATTTCAGCCTCATGCTATCCTGAGAAGTATTTTTATACTACCATCACAACTGGCTGACTGATTACAGGTATCAGTGTAGGTCAAGATTTCTGAGATGCTGCTTCTCGACAATACGTATTGTTAAAAGTGCTTTATATATATAACATCATAAACAGTCAGGTTTATTTATATAGCAGAAGAGCTGTGCAGTAAAATCAGATTAAGAGCAGTCAGGAGCCAAATAATCAATCAATTAATCAATTAAATGAGAAAATAAAAACATTAACCAAAAAAAAAAATAAAAATGGATAAATAGGGAAGAAAAACGGAATGTTTGATATAGAAAATAAGTACATCAAAATGCATTAAAAAACAAAACAGTTTTAAAATTCCCAATATGACAGATCCCTTTATATTAAAAAAGAAAATTATCCAATCTCTAAACTGCAACAACAACAACTTTTATCAACTTCTTCCAAGTCTACAAAATAGCCAAAAGTTCATCAAAAAGTTCAAATCCCAGCACAACATGAGTGCGACTTAACCCACACCAAACTCATGTCATTTAGACAATG
This sequence comes from Duopalatinus emarginatus, assembly GCA_028565595.1. Classification (NCBI taxonomy): domain Eukaryota; kingdom Metazoa; phylum Chordata; class Actinopteri; order Siluriformes; family Pimelodidae; genus Duopalatinus; species Duopalatinus emarginatus. The sequence goes on from JAOVVF010000048.1 coordinate 11,688,827, forward strand.
ATTAGATTAGATTAGATTAAATTAGATTAGATAAGATTAGATTCAACATGTGCTTTGTATCTTTATAACAGTTAAAAATGTGTAAAAATGTTTGCCCTGTTTAAATATCAACGTGTGCAGTTAAATCGGTCTTCCAAATACAACTGCTTGTAATAAATAGGTCACCAAGCAGACGATTGATCATCTAAAAGAAGAGGGGGTGTAGTAGTCAACAGCATGTGCAGAAATAGTAGTGAGTTGAGGTTAAAAATAAAGCTAAAGATGTCATGATCCACAGGTGTCAGTGGCATAATAAGCTGCAGTGACACCTGCTAGTAGCATGCTCAACCTGCACCACTACTGTCAGCACTTCTCAGGTACATTTCCCTGTGGATAGACCTTAAGAGAAGCAAACGAATGTAATGACGAGGGAGCGGTAATTTACACTACAGTTCCATAGGGATATCTCAACTCTAATTTCAGCACTGAGACACGTGATATCTTTGGCAGATGTGTCGCAGGTTATGAAAATACGTGCAAGTGTAACTGTATTAAAAATCGACTCTACTTAAAGCACTGGTCATATAATTGATATGGATGATGATCATTTGCTCTGGGGGTTTCTGTGCATGGTGCAGAAGGGCTAAGTGGGAGCTGGACATGACATGTGTCCACTCTAGATTAGGAAGTGCTGGAGACTGGAGCTGAGTGAGCTGTCTCATACACCTGTAGGCCATTACTCCAAGCTGGTCCCACTAATTTGATGAATGAAAGGGACTGTTCATCTCCCTTGACATATATATTTGAACCTCTTTAGAATCACATTTTCATCGTCTTATTCAAGCATACTGTATTTCTCTAATGTCTTGTATAATGTATAAGTAAACCACTGTAAATTGTGAATCATGTTTGTTTTTCTAGGTGCTGTTCAGTCGTCACTGCAGTCCATGTGACATTAAAGAGCTTTTATGTTCCTCCTCCAACATCTCCAGGTCAGTAGACTGTATTAGTATTACACTGAGATAGAGTTTAGACTCATGTTGGACAGGTTACAGAAGAATCTTTTGATTTAAACATTAAACGTATGCACAGTTCTTTATATATATTTAATTCTATATATATTTTAACTTTTAATTCTTAACAGTATTTTTTTTCCATATTCACTGATCATTAACATGATTCATGTCTGTTACAGTACACAACTGTCAAAACACTTCACGATCATGAATAATATGCTGTACCAAAATTATTTTTGTATGGATATTTTAATATATTTAATGATTGTAATACAATTTATAGAATATATTTAATTAAATATAGATGTATTTTGCAAGGTACAAGACTACATAAATTACATATCAAGTAATTTCAATTACATACCTATAAATTCAATTACATATCAGTAAATTTAAATTATGATTCATGTGGGAGTCCAAAATTATCAGCAGTCTGGCTGTAGAATTTCTTTTAATCAACTTTGAAAAGACAAATACATTATTTTTTAACATAATCTCCATGCTTTTTAATACACTTTGTCCATCTGTCAACAAGCTTTCATATTCCTTCATTAAACATGTTTTAGACTGAGCTGCCAGTCACTAATGTACCTCGGTCTTCACTGAGACGTGAATCTTTGGCTGTGAATCTTCTTTCAGTGGACCAAACAGGTGATAGTCCAATAGGGCAAAATCAGGACTATAGTGAGGATCCTTTAACACCTCAAAATGAAGTTTTTGGAGAGTGTCAACAGTATGAGCAGTGGTGTGTGGAACAACACAACACTCTTGAATGTCCTCTGTGTTTTTGAATTTTAAAAACTGTGTTTTCAGTAAGCATCTCACTGTAACGAACATTGCGAGAACCTTTTTCACTTCATGCTGCTCTTGTTTTGTTCAAGCGTGGCAGTCATCTTTTCTTGCCCTCCTGTCACAAATAAACTGATGTAACACGTTTAAACCTGCACAGCAGTGACTGGGAAGACAGCAATCTTGTACGGAAAGAGTTGATAAATTACCGAAAACAAAAAGAGATCTTATATATTTATATATTGAACTGAATTCTTATAGAGCCCCCTGGTGGCTCAAGGGAACAAGAAACTATTTATACTGTTTGTAACTAGGTCTTTCCTTTCCACAGAACCACAGCTGTAATGTTGGTGAACCGCGAAGGAGCTCTGATATCCATTGATCCTACGATGCCCACCAACTCACCCAGGTAACTCAATTATTCACTGCATTAATGCATCGTCATGATTTGTAAACCAACTACGCTGTCTGGCCAAAATAAAGTTTGTGTTATGATCTGGGGTAGATTGAATTAATCAGATCGAGGTTCGACTACATTAAGTGCCAATAAAATAAAGTCAGCTGAGTATGTGAATGTGGTGAATGACTAGGTTAGAACATCAGTAGATTGTTTTTCTTTTCTTACGGCATAGGCACATTCCAGGACGACAGTTCCAAGAGTCATCAGAATGATCGTACAATAGCTGATTTAGCTTGCGTAGGGAATCATTTTTACATATGAATTGACCACCACAGATTTCTGATCTTAACCCCATTGAAAGTCTTTGAGATGTGCTGGTAGAAGACTTTATAGAGTGGTGGAAGTACACCATCATCAACATAATATCAGCCAAAAATGAACACAACTCTGGGTAGAAATAAATGTTGCGACATTGCATAAAGTTGATGAAACAATGCCACTGCAAATGCATGCCGTAATCAAAGTTACAGGTGGTCCAACAAAAGATTAGAGTGTACTTGGCCAGGCAGTATATTTCCTTCAGATAACTAATTATTTCACACAATTTCTTTCCATCCAGTTCCCTATATAAAGTTGTTCCACTGCCCACCGGTCAGCTGGGAGGTAACACACAGTAAAACACATTCGTCCCTACTTGCCAACACTGTTATGACTCTTTCCATCTTAACCAGGGACATTTATGATGACTGATGACTGTTTCCTCAGTCTATACTTTTCAGGTTAGCATGTGATTTACAGTCTATATGCTTCCCTGTGCAGAGAAAGAAGACATGTTTCAGAACGTGTTATCGCAGGTGGCAGAGCAGTTCAGCAGGTATTTTTCTCAGTGTTTGTTTTCCCAGAGACCAAATCAGCATTCTGTCGCATTTCAAATGCAGTGCTCTGTTAGGCTGTGAGTCTGAGAAAGTGTTTCTCTTCTTTAGGGCCTTCAAGATCAATGAACTGAAAACTGAAGTGACTAATAGGCTGGCTATGTTGGAGAAACGAGTGGAGCGTATGTGTTCTGTGCATGCTTGATGTCGTGTATAAGCATTATGAGTATGATGTAATTCATTGTGAAATCTATAACCTAGTTTTTTGTTCCTCTTAGTGGAGGGTCTGAAGGTTGTGGAGATTGAAAAGTGCAAAAACGACTTAAAGAAGCTGAGAGATGAGATGACTTCCAGAGGAGGAGGAAGGTAAGCAGTTGGAGCCATCAGTAAATCATATTATTACAATAGTGAAATTTATTCAGTCAATCCAAATGCTTCGTGAATCAATGCCTACACACTGAATCAGCGGCTATCTAACACCACCTGTTTCTTCATTAGGGTGAATTGTCCTTGTAAGTACAACTTCTCTGACGACGGGAAGAAATTAACTCCTAGACGTGATGTGCCCAGCTATCCGAAGGTGCTTTTAATTTTTAAAATGTTTTGACTGACTTTTAGACAAAAAATCTTACACCATTTATTTGCTTTCTCTGCAGTACACGCTCTCTCAGGAGACCATAGAAGCTCTTAAGAAACCGACCTTTGATGTCTGGCACTGGGAGCATAATGAAGTACGTCTGTTTCTGAGGAATGTATATATTTAGATGAGACACGATTTTTTTTTGTCACCGTGCAACTCTTTGTTGATATTGTTTTATGTTTTAGATGCTCAGTTGTCTGGAATACATGTACCATGACTTAGGCTTGGTTAAGGAGTTCAACATGAACCCTATTACTCTTAAACGCTGGCTGGTAAGAGGAAGATATATTGAAAGGCCATATTCTGTAAAATTCTGGTTATTGGTCTTATGAATGTGAAATTATATACATATAGTATAGACTTTATAATAATATAATAATTCTGTTGATATTTTCCCAGCTTGCTATTCAAGAGAATTACCGTAGCAACCCTTTCCATAACTTCCGCCACTGCTTCTGTGTGAGTCAGATGATGTATGGCATGATTCACCTCTGCAACCTTCAGGTGAGAACACTATTGCTTACTAAAGGTGTGACGGCTGCCCTGTGATAGAAGCATATAAACATGTTCTTGTGTGTGTGTGTGTGTGTGTGTGTGTGTTGGGTGCATGCATGGGTGGTTTTGGCCCACAGGAAAAGCTCACACTGACAGATTTGGGCATTTTAATGACTGCTGCAGTATGTCACGACTTGGACCATCCTGGCTACAATAACACGTATTTAATTTTCAAATTTTTTTATATTTTTGAAATAATTATTATATTTCTTGAAATAAATACTGCAAGTTGGTGGAGAGTTGGTCAATAATTCAGCTTTCTTTCAGGTACCAGATAAATGCACGCACTGAGCTAGCCGTACGTTACAACGACATCTCTCCTTTGGAGAACCACCACTGTGCTGTGGCCTTTCAGATCCTGGCTTTGCCAGAGTGTAACATCTTTGCCAATGTGGACTCTGAAGCTTTTAAACAGATCCGACAGGTCGGTCCATACAGGTGTCCATTTCTGACCTGAAAAACTCAGAGAAACCTTTTACAGATTGATTTAAAATAAGGAAATGTATACAATATAGTGTAGCAATAAAACTTCTTAACCTTTCACCCACAGGCAATCATTACACTGATCTTGGCTACTGACATGGCCAGGCATGGAGAGATCCTGGACTCTTTCAAGCACAAAGTGGACAATTTCGACTTCACCAATGAGGAACATGTAACCTGTGTATGTACTCAACTCTTTGCATTCAGAGTTGTTGACCTAAGTCGGACATATAAGTCCAAAAGAAACATCAGTTGATAGGCTGATGAATATTAAGGCTTGTGCTAAACATCTTAATTTAGTTCCAGGAAGTCAGTTCAGATCCCACCTTCTGTCTTGATCAGATGCTACACTGTTATACCACAGCTCTGCTAAAAAATCTCGAATCTGTTTGGTCAGAAGGTTGTCAGTTGTGCTTTCTGTAAGGCGAACCACAGGTTTATATTAGTGACCTCATTCTAATATGGTAGCATGTCTTTAGTAACATCTCATCAACGTAAAGCGATTTTCTGGCATATAAAGGGATTTTAAAAATACACATTTTCTTATAATATCATGTTCTACCATAGTTTAGCCCTCATTTATGCTTTACTATATCATGCTTTTTGCTAAACAATTTAGTGTTAAAGCAAGACAAAATATAAAAGCGGTATCTTAGTGGTTTAGATGTAATAGGAAGGTACTGAATTCAAATCAGCAACCCAACACCACCAAGCTTCCACTGGTGAGCCCTTGTGCAAGGCACTAACTGCTCGGCTGTATAAATAAGTTGTATGTCAATTGCTCTGGATAAAGGCATCTGCCAAATGCCAAATTAAATATAAATCTAATAATATAACATAAAACACATTGAAATGAACTTTTAACTGTGTTTCTTTTTTGAACTTGATTGTGATTAATAGGGCTAGTTAATCATGATAACTAGAAACTCATTATATAGGAATGATGTCTATGGTTAACATACATCATTATCAGTCAGGGTATGAAAACACTAGATACCCCAGTGGTATACAGCAGATTCTAATAATACTGAAAAAGCAGGTAAAAAGAATTGCAACAAAATATATATAATAGCAAAATATCACAGCTGATATAATACGATAATTTATCAGACTGTGGCTTCATTTCACTCATCAGATCCTCATCAGAGTGAATTGTTTTCTGCAGACTGTAATGGTAACTGAGACACACCTGTTTTGGGCCAATTCTGTCCAACTGTTAAAGCAGTGATTAGACAATAGACTGGATACTGCTGAATACTGAACCCTTATTTCAGTATTAGTTACTCGTCATGTACGCTTAACTCAAGCCCAAATATGGTCCAATATGGTGAGCACCTTCTTTGTCTTTCCTGATAAAAGCTACAGATCTGATGACATAGTCCACAAAAGTCCTCTTTGTTTCTTTTATGCATGACTGTGTGTGTGTGTGTGTGTGTGTGTGTGTGTGTGTGTGTAGCTGAAGATGGTCCTGATCAAATGCTGTGACATTTCCAATGAAGTCAGGCCCACCGAAGTTGCCGAGCCATGGGTAGACTGCCTCCTGGAAGAGTACTTCATGCAGGTCAGCACTCATGCTCTCCTGAACCCTGCACTGATCTTATCGCTTGACTTGCTCTGCAGATAGAGTTACTTCCCTGCATATTTCTTGCTCAGAGTGACAGGGAGAAGTCTGAGGGTCTACCTGTTGCTCCGTTTATGGACAGAGACAAAGTGACGAAGCCCACAGCACAGATTGGCTTCATTAAGTTTGTCCTCATTCCCATGTTTGAAACAGTGATGAAGGTATGAACCAGTGGCCTAACGGTGTACGTTAAGCTCCGATTGTTGACAGTGTCTGATAAAGATACAGATACAGGAGAAAGAGGAATGAGACTGCAGCTCTCCTGACTCTATGTTTTATGTGTGTTCAGCTGTTCCCACAGATTGAGGAGATCATGGTACAACCTCTGAGAGACTCACGGGATCATTACGAGGAACTTAAGCAGATTGATGACGCAATGACTGAGGTAGACTCTCCACGGCTTCCTCCATTCCTACATAGTATTCATTTTGTTTTTATTCTAAGTTTTACTTTTATTTTAAGTTTTAAGCATTCTTATGATGGTTTGTTGTCTGCACAACAGCAAGCGACAAAGCGACAAGTGACTGTTTATTTTCTATGTATGTGCATGGCATATTAGCTGCGTTTACAGATTTTCTTCAAAATATTATTCGGTATAATCAGGTAAAACAACAAAAAGCTTGGATGGAAGTATCAGATATTTTTGTGCACATTGCATACATATATAAATACATAGGATATTATTAATCCTGAGAGAAACTGCATGTTAGCATGTACAGTTAGCCTGCTTTAATAATTAGCCAACAATGCTAGTACAAAGCCTAGCATGTAAACACCCAACAAAAATGATTAAATTTGTGTTTAATATCATTAGAAACATCTCTATCGAAGAACTTACACTTACATAAAGATAAGAACATGTTGGATAGCTTATGTCACTGACAAATTAGAGTGACACAAACAGCTTGTCGCTTGCTAGTGTGAACATAGAGTTACACTGGAAATGTGTTCTACCTAACCTTTGCCTACAAGGCCATGAACCTGTCACTGGTCCTCATTCGAAAGTGCTAGTTAGCTTCCTGGTGCCATGTTGCTCAGCATGTGCTAACATAAAAGTGTGTTTTTTGTTCAACGAGGCACAGAAGAAAAAAACAGAAAATATGTCATTAGGAGGAAAGAAGAAATAGAGATATTTGGGGCGAGCTCAGTGATACTGTGTAAGTAAGATTTGTGTGCTGAGTGCTTTTCACTTCCTCTCTAACCAAGCTCTCAGGCAAACAGCACCCAATATGCTCAGCATATACTACTAAATACAGCTACACCTTGTGACAGCATAATGCTTTTGCATTGCAATTAAATAATGATATAAGGAACAAAAATATTGTTCCTCTGATTATAACCAACTTTTCTGCTGTGACAAAGTGAGCAAGCTTACTTATACTGATCTACTCTGCAAAATTACTCTGAACTAGCCGGTTCTCTGCTTCAGCTATACTAACACTTCACTGAGCTTTCCTCCTTTCCCTAAGGACTGGCTGTTGGCCATCATGCAAATCGTTGAAGTTGAAATCACGCTGGAACAAGGTTGTTTATCTTTATTTTATTTGGTTTTCACCAGGGATCTAGCTTTCTGGCCCGCTTCCACAAAGCATCGGTCTAAGGCTTTGATAAGATGCGCCATTCATCGGTCTTCCCTGAAGCTGAAGCCATGATGGTTCAAGACGGTTTCTAACTGTGCTGAATCCAAAGAGACATCTGACCTACTCAGGCTTGTGGAACCGGGACAAAGGTTCTCCCAACATAGCTGCAAACAGATACATTGGTAGCCTGTCAGTCTGCTAGGTTTTTCTCTACTTCCATTTTTGTGCATTCTTAAGCTTTTTAGTATTGCAGTGTCACAAATGTATAGAGTATAGAGGTTACAAATAGAATTTATTATACTGAAGTCATTGGCAATTCGTGTTAAAAAAGGCTACAGCTTGATGTACACCTACTGAAAAGTGCTTCTTAAAACTCCTTTAAACTATGGAGCAGTATAATGAACACCTAAAAATATGTCTTCTGTAATTTGACTTTATTGAAATAGTGAATAGAACAAAACCTATAATGGTGTTTCATATACATTAATGAGCGTGAGAATAAAAGAAAAAAGATCAACAAAATGGCATTGAGTCATGTGGTGATTATTTTAATTAAACTTTCAGTAAACATGAATAATTTAATTATGTATGCATGTAAGCTGATTTTGGGAAGTTATGTATCTTAAAATTGTTGAGTATCTGAACCTATGTGCATGCATAGAGAAATGCTCTGAGAACAAGGCATGAATCTGGGCAGAATACCAGAAAGAACTCCCATCAAGAAATTGACTGAACTGAGTTTATATCATAAACATTAAAAGGACAGAATTTCAGTTAAAAAAATTAATTTAATAAAGAGGTTGAAAGTATTAACAAATTAAATCAAACAATTGTGCATCTACAGTGCCCTCCATAATTATTAGCACCCCTGGTTAAGATGTGTTCTTTAGCTTCTAATAAATTGAGTTTTTTTCTAAATAATATAGGACCACGATGGAA
>JAOVVF010000048.1:11697800-11711070 GCA_028565595.1 Duopalatinus emarginatus
TCTTTTTTCCATCGTGGTCCTATATTATTTAGAAAAAAACTCAATTTATTAGAAGCTAAAGAACACATCTTAACCAGTAATGCCAATAATTATGGAGGGCACTGTATAAAACTAAATATATGAGACATAAATTTGACTAGCAAACAGGTATAAGCAGTAGATTTAACCTAATATGAAAGGGGCATTATGTTGCATGCAACTATTTTTAACCTGACAATTGTTTGACAGATCAAAGGTGGAGAGTTGGATGTATACGATAAGAATAAAATAAATGGTAGTGAATGACGGTCAGTGATATATATAGACATATAAACTGTAAGACTGTGAGTGTAATTTGGATTCATTTGCAGACTTCTCTGTTTGAGGGTCCTGAGTCTGTTTAGCCGAATAAACTCTCATTGAAAAAAAAGGAAAACTGTCTCTTTCAAATTCAATCTATGTTGACTTCATAAAATGTATGGCTTATTCATTAGCTTAAGTTAATTTTAAGTACAGCATGAAATTTGTTATTATGATATATTGGTTTGGGTTATATAGGTTACTAATCTGCATTCAGCACATGTATTTTTCTTACTAATAATTTATAGTTATTTAGATTTTTTTTTAAATAGCGCAATAGTCTCCCTAATGAGTTTTTCCATCAATTCTACTTGAGTAATGCTGCGTTTGTGTGTTTTATATATATTCACTAACGAAGGCTCTTCAAGAAGAAGGCCCAGCAAAAGATTCTTCCCTGGACCCCTCGGCTGGGTCAAGAGCCCACTTAACATACATGTCCTCTTCAGTGTTGACCCAAAAAACTACAAGATACCCAGCCTTCATGTTGAGCTGTATTTGCTGGGCCCATCATGGGCTCACTGTTGATCTTACCCCCTTTCTCCTGTCATTAGCCATCCTATCTACCGAAACAGAAGAACAAGAACAAGAAAGCAAAAAAGAAGCCTTTATTTATCATATATACAGTAAAATTATTTTCATTTCATATAGCAGCTTGTTCGGAAGTTCGCATCAGACTGTTTCCTACAGTACTGTAAATGCCTGTGAAGGTTAATGTGGGATTTGTCATACACGTTCAGAGTTAATAATCCATTTCTATATCATTATATTATATAATTCTAAATTTATTTAGCTGTAAGATGAAACCATCTTATTGGCTATATGGAGGAAACCCATATGGACACATGCCCAACTCCACATAGACACTGATCTGAACTCAGGTTCAAACTGGAAACTTTGATTATCAGGCAAAACTAAAACTAATCTGAATAAAGAAAGGGGCATGAGAATGAAAAAGAGAAAACAGAAGTGAGACAGTTCCTTTTGTTTTGTTTCTTCTGCTACACACTGAGACATTTATTTGTCAAACCTACACAATATAACTTAAAGTGCACATGTGCAAGAACGTTTTACAAGCAAAACAATTAAAATAATTACGGGGGGGGGCAATTAACTGGGGGGAGTGCAGTTTTCCCATTTCACAATTCAAGTGGAGCTGGGAGCAATAAATGCAGTAAATTGTACTGATATTGTTGAATGTAAACATGGAACAATTGGTGAATTTAAACATGGCGTACTTGTGTAGCAGCAGATTAATGTTTATCACTTCTGACAATCTTTAGCAGCAAATATATGTATACAGTTTGAAATAAAAAGAGCTCTGTGTGTGTGTGTGTGTGTGTGTTTTCAGTCCAGTCTCTGATTGTAGAGATTGTGCTTGTGTGTGTGCTCAGACCAGACTCAGTCTAATAGCTTGCAGAAGGAAGCTGTCGTGCAGACTGGATGCAAGATCACAAATGTACCGTTTTCCACACAGTGGGAGGGTAAAGAGTGTGTGTAATGTGTGTGTGTGATTGCCCACAATTCTGGTTGCTGTAAATGTTTCTGATGGAGAGGACAGAGACACAGATGATCTTCTCAGCTGGCTAACCCTAACCCTAACCCTTGCAATACCCAAACCAGACAGTGCTCAGAATGTTCTTGATAGTTCCTCTGTGGAATATGTTTAGGATGGGATGTGCTTTTCTCAGTGTTTGCAGAAAGTAGAGAAGCTGCTGGGCCTCCTTGGTTATGGAGCTGGTATTGAGGAACCAGGAGAGATCATCTGACAGGTGAACAACAAGGAATTTGGCAGTCTTGATGATCTCCACAGTGGTCACAGTGATCATGTCTTGCTCTTTTGAAGTCAACAACCAACTGTTTAATTTTGTCCATGTTCAGAGACAGATTATTGATTCTACACCAGTCCATTGTACTTCATCTCTATACGCTGAGTCATCATTATTACTATAAAGACCCAACATTGTCATGTCATGGGCAAACTTCAGCAGAATGAACAGCAGTGGACTGAGCACATGGCTGTAGGGGGCCCAGTGCTTAATGTGGTGGTTCTAGAGATGTTACATCTGATACGGACTGACTGGGGTCTCCCAGTCTGGATGTCAAGGAAACCATTGCAGAGGTGTTTCGGCCCAGTAGGTGCAGGATCAGGTGCTGAGGAATGATTGTGTTGCCTGCTGAGTTAAAGTTTAGGAAGAGCATTCAAACATATGACATTTTGTTGTACTTTGAAGAAGGGTTTAAAATGTACTAACGATAATAAGCTAGCTACATTGTTTTGTTTAGCCTTTGATAGCTAGTACAAACATGTATAACAATTTGAAGGAATTGTCATATCCATGAGATTAAGTGGATTAATGTGTATTAGTGTGTGCTAGTTCTCAGGCAATAGGCTGACAGGATCAGTGCTAAAGGTGAGCAACATATCAATATAGGGTAAACACTAGACATTTTGATATCAAAATAAGCTAAGTAAAGAGCTCATATAGTGAGCAACTATTTTCATAGCTCCAGGCTGTAGGCACTGGTGAAATTGTCACTTCTTGTTACAGTACTTGTTATCCAACAGGGTGGCTTGCACTGAGTAGCAATTATTGGAGTGAATTAGTGTTGCAATGAAAGATTTTTTATTGGGATGACGTGGATCGTTGTGTGTTATTACCAGAGACTATATTAAGTAAAGGCAGGCCACTACTTGAAGCATGAATAGGGCAGGATGTAATGCTATAGTGGTGTAACTTGTGGTTGAAAATGCTGATATGTACATTCTGGCCTTTTATACCACCAACAAACTTAATGAAGTATAGGGATATCTGATCATCATCTTGTTGGGACATTTGGCTAGTCCCTTGTAAGAAAGGTGGGTTTAATGATCAGCCCCACCACCACAGTCTTTAGTTGCATGCCAAGATGCATTGCCAACCTGAAGGCAGGTTCAACAGACAAATATGTAATATAATGCTTATATATTAAGTAATGGCAATCAGCTGGAACGGAAAGCTACATTACCATTTAGTAATGGGAATACAGCAGTGAAATCAGCTTCTTATGTAAACTTGAGGGTTGGTATCAGTAATATTAGTATTACAAGCTGGTATTAGACTTGTCCTGGTGGTAAAGCTGTAATCTTATGCTCCACAGGGTGGCAACATTTCTCCAGGGCCACAACACGTGGCGAATACTGACTATGAGTCATATTAATTTTAGTATGCTATATAAAATGTTTTGATCATTGTTTCAGTTACAGTAGCACCTACTGTGCTACTGTGTGTATGAAATTCTGATTTTTTTTCCCCCCTATTTGATAGACTTAAAAACGCATTAAAAGCCATCATATTTGTTTTAAAAATAGTGCGGAATATTTAGGACAATGCAGCGACCACAGATCCACTCCGATCTCATTTGCTCGACTCATTAATGGACTCAAATAGTGTGTGTCTTTTCATAGTAGTAGTAGGTCTGAACCACAGTGTATGGGCGATATGGGTTGCTTGGTAACCTGATTCTGCTAAACCTTTCCCTAGTCTCTTATCACAGCTTATCTCACCGTCTTGCATGTGAAAGTTCACTGGAATGTAAATCGAAACTGATCAAATCTGCAGATGTCACTGTAGGGCAAGTGATAGAGTCAAATTGAAAGTAGGAATGGAACTGTATAAAAACAAAATCAACTCGTTGCTTGGCAATATTCTTATCAACAAAACACCTACCAATATGTTTGTAACATACTTACAATCATAAAATAATAATATAAAAGGTGATCAAAGAAGTAAATTGCATATATAAACACTAGAAGTGGTACGTGAAGTGGTCAACAGCACTTAACTCAGGTCAAGCTGATAGTAGGGATCAAACTGAGGATCATCTGTGGAAAAGTTGCCACCCTGATGAGGCAGGTTTCTTAACCACAAGATAAAATAAAATAAATAAAATACGATAAAATAAAATAAAATATACGTACATGCATACATACATAAGTAAGTAAATAAGTAAGTAAGTAAGTAAGTGAATAAATAAATAAAACATTTACATATATTTACATTATTTAAATATAACATTTACATCAACAAATTACCTACTTTTACACTTTATAAATTACATGAAATGATGCTACTTTTCACAAAATGAGTACTGTATTTTTAGGATTAGTTTTGGTAAAATTGTCATCTAAAAAACTGTTAAAAAAAGATATTTTCTGTATTCCATTGCTACACAATTTTTACGACAGTTTATTATTGCAATTTTAATACAGCTGTACTAATTTTAAAATAGGGAAGAAAAAATCAGTAGCGATAGTAAAGATAATTGCATGGTGGTTGATGTAATGTATGAAATGTAACACTAATAACAGATTAATTAAAACATGTTGTTATGTTACAAAGAAAAACAGCTGTTGAAAAGGTGAAGTGTTCTGTAAGGACATGCTTATTTAACATTTATGGCACTCTCTTATCCAGAGAGACACACATTTATCTCATTCATACAACCATACAGTTAAAGGTTAAGGGATCTGCTCAAAGCTCCAACAGAAGCTATATGTCAGTGATGGGATTTGAGCTCATGACCTTCAGACCAGAAGCCTAAAGTTTTGGGCTGCTGAGCTACAACAGTCCTATACTCAACATACAGACTTTATTGACTGTCCACTTTGTAACAAAAAAGTAAGTTTTCCACCAGTATTCAGGGCAAAGGTTGCTGCACTTTCTAGTAACATGATGACTTTTATTTTTTGTTATATTAACTTTAAAAAAAAAAGCCTGGGTTTAAATCCTTTGTGCATGGAGTTTGGAGAGTCCAAAGACATGCAGTCAGGTGAACTGGAGATACTTAATGCCCCTAGGTGTGAATGTGTGTCAATTTGCTTGTCTGTCTGTTACCCTGTAGAAGAATAAGTGACTTAAATAACTAGAGAGTGAAGAAACAGCAGAGAAAGTAGTGGTAGTGGATATCTATATACAGCTGCTATAAAATAAGTGATAACATGAACTTCTCAGCTGGCTATCATGTCTCATGGTCATTTTATGGCATTAAATGTAACTGCAAATGGTTAAACATAATGTAATTTATTAATAAATAGTAATCTTTGGCAAAGGGAAAGTACTTTGTGTCGGGCTGTGTCACACCATGCCATCATGGACTATTTTGCTTTGACACCACACCCTGTGATGTTTTTTCCTTACTTAATTGGGGACTTTTCCAATGTTTCAGTTTGTTTATAGACAAAAAAAAGCACTCAAAATATTTTAATGGAACTTTTTCCTTAAGAAAACGTCTAGAGAAGTTTTTTTCTGTAGATAAAAAGTGTGTCCTAAACTATATTCTTCTTTCTAGAGCACAAACTATCAAAGCCCTGACATTGTTCTGGTTCTCAAACAGTCCTTCTTGACAGAGTGTTTTTTAAGTGCAGGTCAGAGCTTGGGGTCATTGTGTGGGATGAACCCTGCTCCACTTCTCCCTAAATTCTCGGCCCTCCCTGGTTGGATGACTCATCTCCTCAAACCAAATATCCCTCTTTAATTTCCCTTTATAAATGACAACTAATCTACAAAACATTTCCCGTTTTTATGTTCTCACTTATTGTTTCCAGCGGGGTCATGGTACATTTTGAATGCTTCCTCACTGGTAATGACTCTGACCTTTCTATTAGTAATTTTCATTTCACACAGAGGTGCTTTGCGTGTCAGTGGTATCATCTATGATGGGTTTGCATTAAAAGCCGTCCTCTTCATTTAGTGATCTGGGAACAAAAGCATGTTAATAGCAGGGACTTTGCACTCACACGCATGCCCTGCTCATCTCACTTTGCAAGGGACTGTGAGCGAACAAATAAACCCTTATGCAGACAGTGTGACTCGAATCATCTCCTTGTGAGGTACAAAGCGGAGGCTTGGGGGGCATTCCTTTTTTCGTGCAAACGTCAATTCCCTTTGACTTTTTATAAGACAGGATCTTCTCACATCCTGGACAGACTCTTAAAATGAAACACCTGCAACACTCTTCAGCTGAGCGTTTGCACTGTTGCACAAGTGTCCCCATAGTGCTCCGAACTAACAGCAAAGGTCCAGAATGGCTAGACACTGTGTCGAAACTATGAAACAAATGTGCAAGGAATCCACTGGGGGGGCCAAAAGTTCTGTGTCTGACCTCAGAAGACCTTGTCTCGCTGTGTCTTCTCATGGAGACAGACTATGACCCTGTGGTTTGCAACTTGTCATAACATCCCTTGTGCTAGCCAAACATCTCCGGGCCTGATTTATGAGAGGAAAGCTTATATCTTGGTCATAAATATCCCTAGATAGTTGGCTTACAGTTTGCCGTTTTTGCCGCATTTTTGTGCTTTTCATTAGTCTCTGTGCTGTTTGATATCTTTTATTAATATTATTTTATAAAACTCTTAACCGTTTGAAGAACCCATAAAGAAAACTCTTTGAAAAGGAATACATCTGTTGTATGGTTCTTCAAAGAAACGTTTCCCAGTGGGGCAAAACAAAGAACCTTTTAGTGGGATAGATGAAGCTTCATAGTGGATCATATTGCATGTTACACCCTGGATTTTGAGTCTGATTGGTCAGATGCTACTGATACATTTATTGTTTTTCTTATTAATGGAATGTTCAAAGGATTCTCTACAACAATTAAAGGCTAATAATAAACATATAAACATGTGCAATTATTCTAATGGTGATTGATATGGTGATATCTTCTGTAATGAGTTGTATATATATTATATTATATTATATTATATTATATTATATTATATTATATTATATTATATGACATTTATGCAAGGAATTTCCAGTGCCTATAAGCTTTCTGTAACTATAAGAACGACTGATTGTCTGCTATAATGTAAATGATAGCAGTAACTAAATTGTGTTGCAGATGTTTTGTGGCATTAATTGTAACTATTAAAGCAACATAATACGAAAGGAAGTGTGTTATTGTGAAATTACAGCACGGATGTGATGAGGCAGACCCAAGCCGAAGTAAGTGCCATACTTCATCACAGCCATTGCAATTATTTTATGGTAACACACAACCTCGATTGCTTTCATATAATAGTTCGGAAAATAATTTAAGTAAGAAATAAATAACTTGAGCCATAACAGTGTTAGCATTTCCTTCCACCAAATTATAGTTCCTCAAAAAGCAGCTTGTTGCTACAAATCTGTAACGAACTCCACTCACTCACTGTACAGCCTGCAGCTATTTCTTCAGCTAATTATATAACATATTCAGCTCTTTTTTTTACTTTTGTGTAGTCTTCTTTTGATCCTTTTCATTTCATTTTAGGGCATTCTTGTATTCTTTCAACCAAATACCTTGCATGGCCAGAACAAACTATGTTATATAAAAATTGATGAATGCCGTAATGTAATGTTTTATCCTCTGTGTTTGCAATTTAATTAAAATACAGATTTTAAAATTTGTAGACTAAATGCTGTACAAGGAGGAAAAAATCTATTTGCCAAACTAATTTTTCTACTTGTTACATTTGTACAATGCTCAGTGGTGGGCAGTGGTAGCTCAGTGGTTAGAAGATTTAGAAGGTAAGATTTAGAAGGTCATGAGTTCAAATTGTAAAAATAAGATAAATGTAAGTCTGTAAATGTTATTTTGTTCACTGCCCCTTGTGTGTGTGTTTGACCGCACAGATGGGTAATTCAATATATATATTGAATATATACTGTAAGCATTGTATTTGCTCTTGTAAAGGCTCTCACAGTTTGATGCACTTTTAAAGTGAAAAAATGTGCTAGTCAGATGGATGTGTTTGCACACAGCATTTTCACTGTGCTTTGGCAGAACATCAGCATTGTATCTGTTGGGCTTGTCAGCCTCCGAGACTGCATAAAAACAGGGTTTTTATGAGAAATAAGAAAAAGTCTTCCTCCCAGACTCCAAATCAGGCCTGAGTGACTCCCACTGCCTGCAGGTTATCTGCAGTTATCTTGAGTGCACCAGAGATCTTCCACTTCCTGCCAGACACGGTACAGAAAAGTCTGCAGGACTTTATTTCTGTCTGTTCTTTATAGTTCACTCATAAAATAGGGGAAACAAAAAGGCCTGAAAGGTGTAATTATGTGCACACTGGAATCATATGAGCATGGAAAGAGAACTCCGTGTTTGTTTGTGAAAATTGTCAAATCGTTCGGCACTGTTTATGTCTCAAGGGCTGGATTTGCTGGGATTATTGCTACTTAGAGGCGCACAGGAGTAGAACCCGGTCTTTGTAACTTTTTCCATGGAAGTTGACCAAAAACAGTGGTTCCTTTTTACGTTAACAGCACATGGCCTCTAATTATGTCTTAATGATAATGATCTGACTTTATCAGCATTGACTGATTGCTCGAGGATTCTAGCAACTCTCAGCCATCTCAGCCACATCCCTACAGATGGGTCATGTCTGAAAAACTGTGAATTGACGCCTGCAGCTAGGACTTCGTGTGAAATCGTTCTAGTGCTCATTCAGCTCTATGTACTCCAGACTATCCTGTCAGGGGATCATTTTAAGACAAACGGATCAAGCACCCTCAAGAAACGTACATGCAAGGCTTTTGAAAGCTTGGCTCCAGTTCTGTAATTATGAAAAGATGCTGCCTCGTGCGTGGCACCTTAAAGACTAGAAAGCGAGCAACAGACATTATGTTCTAAGTGCTTTGACCTTGCATAATGGTGCGATAAATGATATGTCTGCCAGTAGTGGGTAAACGCTGATTTTCTTTCATCTTACATTTAAGGTATGACATTAGAGCTGCTTGTGAGGGACTAAGCACTTTCCCAGGATACGTCCAAACATGTTTGTTTATTTTTGTCATCTGAAATACCTCTTCTTTCCATTCCCTGACACCTCGCCACCTCGTCAATGGGAATTTCCACAGCAAACAAAATCCAGGAACCTTCTCGTACCAACTGTTGAGTTAAATGAGCAACATTTCACGTGGCTTTTCTCTTTTAAACACAGCCTTTAGCTTCATGTAATTCTGCCCTGCTGTTGGAGCAGTCCCATCTGGAAGTCACTTGAAAAAGGCGGGTAAATAAGAAGCAGAATGAAAGCTGCAAAGCGAAGGAGACCCCTTGATCTATTCCTGACCTCTCCTAAGACTTGTCTTCCTTCTTTGTCTTTATAAAAACTCCCATAAGAAGAATGTGTGATGAAATGTGTGTCTAAGGGAGTCGTTATGGTTAGATATAATGAGGAATGCAATGTATTGTACATGTGCAGTGCAGATGTGCTTGTATAGCTGAAACAGAGACTGACGCGACACTAGACTTGCAGTAAGCATGCCTGGATTTGAGCGACTTATCAAGGCTAGAATAACATCTAATGTGGAGCCAATCTATAGGCCATTAATTTTTTTTATTTATTGGGTATGATTTTTACTGATATATTACATTCTCAAATGTAATATGTAAAAAAAATTTTAAGCAAAAATAAAAAAAGACCTTTTATACATTGGTTAAATGTCCTATACAACTAGCGATGTGCATATTTCAGACAAATACTTTAAAACTTTAATAAAACCCTTTCTACACACCAAGAAAATGGCACTTTCTTTTGCGTGTCCCAATCCTCTGTAACTTCATTTTGCCTTGAATTAAATTACTTTACTTCAATTAAAAAACTTATAATTAATGTGAAAATCCATTTAACATCTCATGCTTCAGATATCTGTGTCAGCCACCAGTATCAATTATAAAAGGTTTTCAATCAGTCCTGTTACTCTCAGGTTTAGATTCAACAGAAAGGAGCATGATCTGAATTTCCTGAAGATCATGGGAAGAAGAAAATGTCCATTCTCTCATTTCCTTTATCTTCATAACATTGTGACATTGACTTTTTTTAACATACTATCAGTCACTCAAATTATAATTAAACATAATAACCTTTCCCTCTTCTACATTAGCATGTATGTGTTGGCTAATTCTGTGTATATAAAGACTCCAACCCTGTTACTTTCACTACGCACATTCATTTCAAGCTTCCACTGTTAGCTAAGAAACCTTGTAAAAAATTGAGATGGTTGTCTAATATGGGTTGAAACAGTAAAATGTACAAATGATTTAAAACTAACTAAGGTTAAAGTCTATAATCACCCAGTCATGTCATCCCCCATAAAGCAGATATTGGGACAGAGTTTCAATGCTTCAACATTTAGTCATCTCCGAAATCCTGTCCCCCATTCGTGCCTGTGCTCCAGCAGGATGTAGCACTCTGTCAGAAACACACATGTAAGATGATGTCCCTCCTGCCAGGATGGATACCGCAGACGTGAGCACTCACACTACAGATATTTCCATTACATATACAGCACAAGCTTGGGACCATTTTTTATCTAAATATTGCACTCCCACTCACATGCATTTTTTCTCCCTTCTTTCTGGAAGAGTGATTAAAGCTCTTGCCTACAGAGCAGATTGTTTGAAGTAAGAAGCCTCGTGAAGTTTAGGTTCAGTCATTCTCCCAGATCACAGTGGAGGACAGGAATGTTTTTCCACGTTGTCGATTTATTTGACTCAACTTTTCTACTAAACTGAGTCAATGGGAAGTTGCATAAGACAATGTTGGTTAAGAGTTGCCATGTGTCTTTTAGTTACTGATGAAGACAGTCTGAGTTCTCCATGTGGTATTGTGTACTGTGTAAACATCTCTTCAGTAAGTCTGGTTAGTTTACTCTGTCCTGGGAGAAGCGTACTCTGAAAACAGAGCTGTTGTTGAGAAGTGCCTATTGACTGTCTTCCCACTAAGACACTATAAGACGAAATTCCCGGGCTACATCTTAACCCATCCTCTGTTTGACTGAACTTAATCACTGAACTTATTAAAATTAAAGTTAAAATTGTACTTTGTATTATTTTATGCAGTTTTTTTCAGGTTTTATTACAGCTTTCAGGGTAATGCTGTTCCAAAGTGTAATTGTTAAGGTTGTTATTGTAAATAATAAGCAATTCAAACAATGAAGTATACGCAACTGAACTGGCCCTTATCACCCTCATCCTAGGCTGGAGACATGTATCATGCTCAACATACCACTTTTTGAAAGCGGAGTTCTTTAGAGATTTCAGAAACTGTATAGTAAACATGAAAGCACCACAAACCACTTATTGACCACTGTGCTTACACAACAAGAAATTTTACCTTTGCATTTCACCTATCTATGTAGTTCAAAACACATACACGGACACTAGTGAACACACACACCAGGAGGCAGCGAGTGCACTTGCCTGGTACAGTGGGCAAGTCTATATACGGTGCCTGAGGGGCAGCTGGGGGTTAGGTGCCTTGCTTAAAGGCAATTCAGCCATGTTATATCTTTCCTGGGGTTTAACCAGAGACCTTCCGGTCACAAGGCTGGTTTGTATCTTTTATGTTTGCATCACACATGGCAATATGATCGTATTGTTTCATAATGAATTAATTTACAGAATAGTGCAATCATAATATTGTGGAGAATGTTATACAATATATACTACATATAATATAATATAGGAGAAGTGTGAGTTTTTTATACTGGCTGCAGCTGATTATTATGGCCAGTTTAATCCAGCAGGGTCATACTTCTAATAAAGACACAAAAGACCACAGCAACTCAATTAAAATAAAATAAGAACACCCAACGCTACATGATTGCTAGTGGACTTAAATACAAATGAAATTGAATATTTCAGTACAGGGGCTGCTTGATACCAAGCGATTTAAAATATTTCAGAAATTAACATGTTAAACATGTTTTATAATTGAAGGTGTGTGTGTGTGTGTGTGTGTGTGTGTGTGTGTTTCTCCCATCCAAACAAATCTACACCCATATTGCATTCTGTTTATAATTTCTAAACTCCTTTCTTTTAGGGCTTCCTTGCTGTCTCTCCTTCTGTCAGTTCTGGTGCAGTTCGTGTGACCCTATGCTTCACCATATGCAACTTCACCACATGCAAGGATACAAGTACGACGCCCTGACATGCTCAGAAATATAATTCTGAACTGGCACTGCATTAACACGTTTAGAATACAGTATCTATTTCACTATACCATTCATCTTCAGGAAATGCTGAAATGCTTTATTATGGTCAGAGTTGTGGTGAATTTACACCCTGACTGGGACATCAGTCCATTACAGGCTTGTTTATACCGCATTGTTCTGTATGTCATTAAAAAATTATAGCTAGCAGTGCCATATATGTGGCCAGGAGTCCAAAGCAACAAAAATGGCCATAATTCCTGGATAGGAGGAATCAGAGTCAGAGAAATGCTAGTTAACTGTGGGCCCAGGTGAACTCAAGAAGGCTTTGACCTAGCTATGTATCGAGCACCAATCGAGCCAGAGAACTAAGGTGAGTTGTGGATATAGATATCAAAACAGTGAACTTTAATGGTCAATTACAGTATATAGGTTCAATAAGTCAATATGTGTGTATGATCTAAAGCCAATACTTGTACATACAGCATTAAAAGGGAAGATATGTTCTTCCATAGGACACCATGTTGTTTTGATGTCACTTGCTGATCTTGGAGTCAACAGAGACTATATTGTGTTGTAGAGTAAGTATTTCACATTGATTTCTTTTTTTCTTCCTACGTTAAAATTCTTACTTATGACCTTTAGTTAGCTGCCGTAATAGCATAAGAAGAAGTCACAAAAGACTGTGACTGGCTTCACGTGTCTCGGAGGAAGCATCTGATATACTTCATCCTTCCTGGATTGTATCTGTCATGTGTCTAGCCACCACCACACACCCTCTCACAATTTGTCAGGTGAGTTGGTCGGCTTCTTTGACATGGTTAGAGTAAACCATTCTTTTTTTAGATATTTTCTTCATGTAAAGAAATATGAATGTCACGCTAAACGACGTATTCATCTAATCAAATCTGTATTCACTGCTGCTTTTGAAAAGAAACTCAGCCGTTTTGCCAGGCAAATGTGTAGAGCTATCATAT
>JAOVVF010000048.1:11719665-11745586 GCA_028565595.1 Duopalatinus emarginatus
TCGACAAATGAAGTTGACCAGACAAAACATGGTCGACAAATGAAGTTGACTAGACAAAACATGGTCGACAAATGAAGCTGACCAGACAAAACATGGTCAACAAATGAAGCTGACCAGACAAAACATGGTCGACAAATGAAGCTGACTAGACAAAACATGGTCGACAAATGAAGCTGACCAGACAAAACATGGTCAACAAATGAAGCTGACCAGACAAAACATGGACTCTGGCTTTCGGACATTTTGTAAGGAAAAGTCTTAATGTAAATATTAACAAATGACAACACATGGTCAACAAATTAATTTGACCCAGCAAAACATGGTCAATGAATGAATATGACCAGACAAAACATGGTCAACATAGGAAGTTGTACAGACAAAACATGGTCAACATATGAAGTTGACCAGACAAAACATGGTCAACAAATGAAGCTGGCCAGACAAAACATAAACATATAAAGTTGACCAGGCAAAACATGGTAAACAGATGAAGTTGACCAGGAAATGCATGGTTACAAATGAAGTTGACCAGACAAAACATGGTCGACAAATAAAGTTGAGCAGACAAAACATGGTCGACAAATGAAGTTGACCAGACAAAACATGAACATATAAAGTTGACCAGGCAAAACATGGTAAACAGATGAAGTTGACCAGGAAATGCATGGTTACAAATGAAGTTGACCAGACAAAACATGGTCGACAAATGAAGTTGACCAGACAAAACATGGTCGACAAATAAAGTTAACCAGATGAAACATGGTCGACAAATGAAGTTGACCAGGCAAAACATGGTCACAAATGAAGTTGACCAGACAAAAACATATTTGCAATGAAATAAAAGTCAAAGTCGGTGTCATAAAATGCTGCAATTGTTTGTTTTTGCTTTTTGCATTGTCCAAACTAATATATAATCATAATCATTTTAAGCATAATTACATTTTCAGTCCGTTTACACAACCCCAGTCTGCACCAGCCTACACTGCCCCTGGATCCATCAAAACAAAGCAAGGGTGTCTGGGGAAACGGGGCAGTAATGTCACACAGTCCCAAGAATGTGCTATAAAGATGCGAGTGTGAATACCCACGCTGGCATTGTCTTAAATCACTCTTTTATCTAGTTTTCTAGCTCTATCATGTTTACAGGTTCCCTCCCTCTCTGCCCTCAGGCAGTTTAATATCTAGGCTGTCTTCAAAAGAAAGAGGCAGTTATGGAAAAAGCCCACACAGTAAGCGCTGATAAATGTGAATTGATTCATTTCTCTTCACACCCACTACTGAGTGTAGTAGTTGGCCCTTTGTACATGAACATCTCCACATTGGGGTATCCTTGAACTACTTGGCAGTGAGACATTCCATCTTTTACTTCTTTTACCAAACCTGCCAACTGTATCTCACAGTAACCTTGCTCATGGTGCTGAAAACTCGCACATCATCAGTATGAACGTAATAGGTGTTTTTTCATTCAAGACTTCTTGCTGTTTTCTGGCTTTCATATTTCCACTTCTGAAACCTTGTCAGCCTGGTAATCTAGTAAAGCATTAACAAATTACTTACATTTACAGCCATTCATTTTCTGGTGCTTTTATATACGCAGAGCTGTTGGATGAGTGTATACTGATTCAAGCGCCACAAACACATATAAAAACAAACACATTTTGCGCATATGAACGCAAGTGTTTGTAATCCGCAGTGCTGTAAATGTTACACATGCTATATCAAATTAGATATGATCTTAATCTCACCCTGTACGCAGCGACATAGGTGGTCAATGAAGTCAATGCATTATCTTGACAAGTAAGATAAGTAAATGACTCATGCAATACCAGGGAACATATGCAGTTGCACTTTCCTCAGGCGCTGCTTGCCTCATGGCACGGCTTGGCATCGCCATTTCATTGTTGACTATATAGTAAGGGTTTTATCTCTCCATGCTCATGTGCTGACATATCTATATGGGCTGCCTGCCATTATCCCACTCTTGTTTGCAAACAGGAAACGCAGGAGGTGGAGCAACTGTCACATTCATTAGAGTAAACCCCCATACAAACATGTTCATTGGCCAAGATGTTCATGTTCTCAGCCTGGATGTCGAATTCTCCCAGGCTGCGGTGTCTCTTGTAGGAACATGCCGTGGGTGTTTTGTGTCGGTGTCACTCTTTCCTGGCAGGGAGGGACGTGTCATTAGGTGCCTTCCACTTAGGCAATGGGAAGAGTAACTTTTGTGCTGCTGAGTCATTCTATTGTCAGTTCCAGAAATCAAACGCGACACTGACTTCATATGAAGTTGTGGTAAATGTGACGGAATAGATATTGCAACATTTCTAGTCAAGCTTTTGTGACTTTAGGTCATTTATGTAAAATAGGCATAAAGCACTTCCTCTTTTATTAGTCTGTTTGTCTCAACTAAATAATTTAATCTGGCTCAACTGTGTAAGCGACTTATGTGCATAATAAGAAAAAAAAAACATTTGGGCCAAAGAAACAATAATGCAATGCAGTCAGACATTTTGCAAGCTGGATCATGGATATCAACCAATCATGAAGATGGCATTCAATAATAAGCATAGATGTTCTAGGCCTGAACTAATCACTTGCCCCAAAAATGCAGATTAGTTAATTAGATCAGTTTTTCATTTACAGTTTCACAAATGTTGATACAACACTCACCAACTTTTTAACTTCACTCGTCCAACAACCTGAGAAAAAAAACTCTCTTTCCTGATGGTTTTCGCAAAAGTAAACATTTTAATTAACTTACTGTGTAATGCGCTTTACATGTTTCATACATAAATTTGTCTGTGGTGCAGAATTATGAGGGATGAAGACATGGTCTGTCTCTGGTAGTGAACTAAAAAGCTAAATTTACAGAATAAAAAGTACAGGAGTTGTAAAAATCACAAAATTCAACAAAAAACCTTAGAAGCCATAGACGTCCCAGTCAATGAATTGTTACTATAGAAATGATTTGTTTCTAATGTTATAGTGAGTACTGTCTGTCCAATCAGAGCACTTGTGTGCAAAATAGTTAGTTAGTGTAATTCATCTTCTATTTTTTTGTTCTATGTCTCGTCCCTTTCTGTACTGTCGTGCCAACAGAACGTCCGGTCGCCCTGAAAATGGAGACCAGACTCGAATAACTTCTTTGTTATACCACAGCACATTAACTAAAGCGTTTCTTGCCTTTTTGTCAAGGAGTTCAAACAGGATATGCCAGGGATTCAAGTACTGGCTTATTTTCTATAGTTCCGTAGTCTCTGTATTGTTGCCCTTAATTCAGCTTGTCATACCTTCCGGGTACATACGTTAGTTGCTTCGATTCAGTCTGGATAATTGCAGAAGCATGACATGAGACCACAGAGTCTCATGGCAACGCTCTGGCATTAATATAATGACATGTTAATAAGCAACATTTTATTTCAGTCTTGAAAGCCATGAATTTCAGTTTCAATCACATTCTCAGCAGTCTGGCTACGGACTCACATAACCTCTCAGGAAATATCGGACCAGTCGGTTTGTTTTTTTTTTTCTTCCCCTGAGCATGATTGCCGTGCTCACAGCTGCCTAAACAAACCGAGCCTGGTTTGGTTCAGACCAAAAGGCCTTCACAGTCTTTTAACCAGTTTGGTGGAGAATTATTTTCCCATCCATTATGTCAACTGCAGGCGCTACCCCCCCTCCCCTGAGGACTCTGCAGAGCCTCCATTCAGCATGCGCTGATATCTTTATTCAGGCCGGAGCCAAGCCTTGTTGGCCTTTTGAGTGCTGAAGATAATGAAAGAGTCCTGATCCCAGAGAACTGCAGACGCAGCTAAGCGCACTGACTCGTCATGACCCGGTACTCTGAAACGCATTCCACCAGTGACAGTGATGGAGTATGTTGTTTGTGTTTAGGTAAGGGCTGTCAGTCATGATACCATGAGATTACTGTAACCAAATCCTTTAATGTCCTGGTGCTCGGATGTATATTTGGTTTGGTGTGTACAGTCATTCTTCTTATTTTATGTTTTTTTTTTAAAGAGACCTCCACAAAGTCCACACAAGAGTTTTGGCCAATAGATTCATATTTGGCACTCCATTTCTACAAAATGCCTTTGTAAAGATAAAAGCGCCTCAGCTTGTTCCTGCAGTGTTCCTGAACTTTAAAGACCTCCAGTGTACACCTCCTCCACTCTCCAGCATCACCCCCTCGTTCTCTTGTGCAACACTTTGGCATGATAAGCAACGGTTAAATATTGATCCGAGTGCATGGATATTATGAAACCCGTTTCATGAACGTGAGTTATCATTAATTGTGTGCGAAAAACCACGAGAGTTTCCCCTCCAGACAGGGGGATGGGGGAGTTAATTAGCCGTACTACGCCTTGCCGTGCCGTTGGCTGCTGCGCTCGTTAGTTCCCGCTATGTCACGCGTGTTTGCGGCTGTCTAGGGGAGGAAAGGCTTCAGTAAAGCAGAACAGTCCACGTTCCACGGAGCGCAAACAGGCGGTTGGCTGAACGCAAACACTCTCCTGTTAGCCACACAAGAAGAGGCCAGAGATCACATGACACAAAGCGGACGCTACCGGAGTGTCCTGGTCTAATAGCCCTCGTTAAGCTCGACCTTAGTGAAGTGCTTGTGTTGATACTTCCTCTTGTGGTTTTTGCCTTTAGTGAAACGCTTCCTGATCTCAGTCCTGGGAAGCTTTTGTGTTACGTTTAAGTGTTGTGTTTTTTCACACCTTCACACCTTCACACCACCTTTAACAATTACCACCGGCTCATAGCAGGTGGGTCAAAATAGCAGATTTGGTATTGTTTAAGAAACCCATAAATTTGTTCCTCTTTGCTTTTAGTTGTGTTTTGATCTTAAGAGGGATTATGCTTCCTCTAGGCTGAGTGGTCCAGGTGTGAGGGCCTTCACATTCTCGGTGTAATTAGCCTCAACTCGAGCATTTCTCGCCAGCTTGACTTCCTCCACCTTTTTTTTTTTTTTTTTTACATGCCATTGTGAGGAATCGCTCGTCTTTTACAAGAAGAGTTTAAAGGCCGCCCTGCACCTGTGCCTTTTCACCAGGCCGCTTAACCCGCCTGTGAAAAGTCCACCGCTCGAATGAGTCATAATCCTGTGCGCTTCTGTGAGAGAAATGTCACACAATGCTATTTCTCTTCATTTCTCTTTCGCAAAGCCACCCTAACCTTAAACATCTTAATCTCTGCGGCTTTCTGCTTGCCGTGCAGCTTGTTTGCTTTAGTCTTTGGCGCCGTGCCATTGCGAAGTCTCAGGCCTATCTTACTGCATATTTATTTTCAGGTAGCTCAACCTTTTTAACTGTCATCAGTTGGCGGTTGTTTTGGGGTATCGGGTGAGCATGCTTCATCAAGCAGACCCATATTGTGAGGTGACTCCAAAACAGGAAGCTCAGCAAGCTCTCCCGGGATGTTCCAAAGACAGCTGCGTTATATACGATAAGAGATGGGTGTGTGTTTGGTTGTGTGTGTGTGTGGGTCCACTAAGATTCTCCACACACCCTGGTACCCAGACAGAACAAGTGCAAAATCAAAAAGTGCCCAAATACCACCGTGGCCTGAAGGTGACCTGTGCTCAGAGCTTCTCTGTAACGTGTTGTTCACATACGTGTACTTGTGTGTGTGTGAGAGCAACCCAGAGCTGGTTAAGCAGCTTGTTTATCCTCCATGTTCAAAGAGAGGGTTTAACAAAGACACCTAATATAACTTCCAAGTCTATTGTGCGCCAGGTTTTGTCATTTCATCCCAGCACAAAGACCTCATTATGTAACTCGCATAGAGTTATATAAAACAAGCCTTTTAATTCCACTGGAGTCTAAAGCTGAGATTTTAGCAGAATAGAAGGGGAAAATAATTAGCCTTCGGACCTGATGAAATTAAAGTGCTATAAAAAACCTTCAAAGTGTGCCACTGTTTCTTTAATAAAACTAAGGGGGTATATTGTATAACATAAAATGTGGGGAATGTATTTTTACAGTCCTACAGTTCCGTTGTTAAGTACAAAACCAGTGCAATCCATCAGACTGCATTAATAAAATAAACCTGCCATCTGAAAGTAGTCAGTAAGGCTGTACCGGGGCAGCCATGGGCTTGTGGTTAAGCAACCAGTCTCATGACCAGACGGTCGCTGGTTCAATCCCCAGAACTGACACAACTGAAGTGACCTTGAGCAAGGCACCCAACGCCCAACTGCTCTTCTGTGCACTGTGGATAGGGTTGCCCACTGCTCTGCGCAAGTTTACTTGCTCCCACCTTAGTGTGTGTTTTCTCTGTAGTGTGTGAATGTTTGTTTCCTGCATGGATGAGCTAAATGCAGGGGTCAAATTCATCTATGTGTGCAAACACTGTAGGTTAATGCATGTTTCACTTTCACTTCACTTTCAAAAGTAGTTGGAGGCAGCCGTGGCCTTGTGCTTAGGAAACCAGTCTTGTGAAAGGATGCTTTGATCCCCGCATAGGGCAAGACATGACTGAGGTGCCCTTAAGTAAGGCACCTAATGCTCCCCGCGCACTGTGGTTATGGGCTGTGCCTCCTCTCTGGACAAGTGTGTTTACCGCCTGCTAGTGTTCGCTGGTGTGTGGGTGTGTTTTACTGCAGGGATGGGTTAACTGCGGAGGTAACATTTCTTTTGTTCCTAACATCCAGTTTCATTTCCTTGATGAATACAAATAGATTTTCAAAAAGATTTTCATCTCATTAGTCTTTTTTGATTCGGTAATGAATAAAAACAATGTTGATCATTTGCAGTGAATTATTTGTGTCAATGACCATTTGTGACAAGTGGACTATTACTACTAGGATCCTTTAATTGTACCCGTAGATGCGTGAGAGGTGTTGATTAATTTTCTTTAACAGCACAGCATTGACATTAGGTTACAAAGCAAACAACAGGTTACTGTCAGGTTGCCAACAGCTAAATTAGTGAAACGTAAATGACCGGGCCGTCACGTGATCTAGAGCAAATAAATTCATTTTTATTTGCAAAATGTGATGAGCTATGTTTAACAGAGGACAAGCACAGAGCTGGAGAAGGAATGTTTGTTTATTGCTGCTATAATGTACACTGAAGTGCCAGGAAAACTGGTAAATACTGATACTGAGCCTATGCAAAATATATAGCATGCACTGCAAAACACAGAAAACCTACAAAACAACAGAATTGTGAACCGTTATGCAGGAAGTATGGTGTTAATTGCCTATAGAATATTTCCACAAGCTTGTGGAGTCCATGCCCAATGGGGACCTACCAAGTTTTAGACTGGTGTACCACCAGATATATTCGATACTTTCAAGATCTGGTGACTAGTGAGAACGGCAAAACCCCAAACTCAGACGAGTGTTTCTCTAATTATAATTTAGCATATCTAGACGTGTGTAGTGGTGAATTGTCCTGTTGGAAGAGGCCAAACCCATCAGAACGAAGGCAGATAAGCTAACCTAATACTGCTCATTTAAGTTACAAAATTTTATGCACAATCCTACTTTTTGGTATAAATATAAAATGATGCAAAAAGATTTGATGCAGTAAGGAACCTAAAAGTATTTTTTACATTGTCGTTTTATCTTTTCACCTTGTCAATCACATAATTTAAACAAAATTTATAGACCATTTGAATAGGAAAAATCATTCCTGAATCGAAAATCTGATTCCGAATCTAATTGTGACCCCAAAAATCAGAATCAAATTGAATCACCAGACACTGAGAGATTCGCACTCCTAGTAGCTGATGATCCCACATTGATGTCCCGGTCGTCAAACAGCATTGCGTGAACCACAGTTCCAAGTTCCACCAAGGGAATAAAGGGTGAGAACCTAGTGGTTTCTCTTCCAAGTTCTTGCCCTTTATTCATCATTTGGTGATCTCATTGTGGGTGTTGTGGACCTGGAACTGCTGCTGTGGTTCACACTCATACTGGGCATCATTTCAAAACACTTGATGCAATTTGACTTCATAATATACAAATGTACATAGACATTCACCCACAAGACAATGGGAACCGAGTCTGGTTCCTCTCAAGGTTTCTTCCTTGTCACCTCAGGGAGTTTTTCCTATTCCCAATGTAATGTTTCGTTGTAACCCGAGCTCTACAAAGGTCTAAATCTACATCCGGATTTTTCTAAAGCTGCTTGTGAAAATGTCTCTTGTCAAAAGCACCTTACAAATAAAATTTCATTCATTGAATGGAAATGAATGGACACATTATCATTCCGTTGCAACATCCTGGCCTGTTTTATCCTGTCATCCTTACTCACATAGCGTACACCACATTCCGGTTTTTGACAAGGCCTTGTACACAGCTGCTCGTAATCTGATTGGCTATGCACACTTCCATCTACACAGTACCTGCTTACGGTCAGTGGAGTCCAGTGGGAAGTTTTCCACTTTTGCTTGCACTTTTCAGCATAGCAATGCAATCCACACCTGACCATTACCCACAGCTGTGTGTGTGTTTAAAAATCCCATTCCAGATTCCTCCTTTTGCTGTTATAATAATGTCTGCTTTTCTGGGAAGCCTTTCCAAAAAGATTCGGAGCATGGATATGCAGATTTATAGTCACATATGTTGCTACGTTTCTTATATTTCGGCAGTCAGGGCTCAAAGTTAGAGAACCGCCTTGTGGCCAGAAGGTTGCCAGTTTGATCCTATATACTGAAAAGCCATTAGTGAAATGCCCATGAGCAATGCACCTAACCCTCCAAGTGCTCCCCAAGCGCCATGAATAGGTTCTGCCCACCACTCCAGGCAAGCGTGTTTACTGTCCCCCAGTGTCTGTGTGTCATTGCCCAGATGGGTTAAATTCAAATGATCAAAAAATTTCTTTGAGTGCAAGCACACTAGGTCGATCACTTTCAGCATTAGTGAGGTTGTTCAGGTCTGGGATCTGTCCAGGTCTGTGGAGTTCTTCCACTCAAACTCCATACCATGTCTTCACTGAGCCTGCTTTGTTCACAGCAGCATTGTCCATGAAGAGAAATCGTAATACTATAGCATCCTAGCATGCTTCCGATTGCTTGTGTAATGGTCATGCTGGTGACCAGGTATGCTCATACGAGTTGATTTTCAGCACCGAGCCTGGCGCGTAAAAAGGGCTCAGTATGTGTTGGCCCATTAAAGTGGCTTAGAGTTTAGAGTGGTCTGCTGTGTGCCGGACCTATAAAGAATCGCCAATTCAAACAGAAGTAGGGGAAACAGTCGCTGCCAACAGGAGACGTTACACATATTCTGCTACATTTCTTAGACTAGTAGAGTTTTCTCAGGTTTCTTATTGCATTGTTGCTTTTTGAAATGAATGGGCATTATGACTGGTATTGAATAGTGGCGCATTTATTGAGGTATAAAGTTAATATTGTTTCGCTGGGATTTGCACTACTCGTCTGTCTGTTTGTATCCACAATCGAGCCACAGTTTCATTTCAGATAGAGAGAATGTGTGAGCATTTGGGGCTCTGTGGTGAGACATGCCAAGCTCTGCTGGGAGCTGGCACTCGACTGGCAGTAAGACAGATGATGGCGTATTTCAAACAAACAATAGACTACACTAGAGGAAGAGCAGGGCTGTGATGTTCTTGCTTTTAGAGATGACACCCAATCGGTGAATTCAGAGAAAACAAACCAGCTGTGCGTCATGGTCTGTGTTTAGTCTCGTGACCAGCCCTACTGTGTTTGTTAGAGCTGATGTTTAACGTAGGTGGAGCTGAGGGTGTCTGTTGTGGCTCTGTCTCTCTTCCTTGTGAATATGTTTGAGGAGTGAACTTGTGTAAGTGTGTACTCAAGTCACTGGGAGTATGTGAGTCTGTATGTGTATCTGTTTGCATGGGAACCTCCTTGTCTGTTTATGTGCTCCTGTCTGTACGTAAAAGTGGGCAGCTATGGCCTGAGGTTACCAGACCAGACGGTTGCTAGTTTGATGTCCCGTACCAACAAGACACAACTGAAGTGCCCTCAAACAAGGCACCTAATCCCCCAACTGGTTACTGGGCATGGATAGTGGTTGCCCACCACTACAGGCAAGTGTTCTCACTGCCCCCTAGTGTATGTAGTTCATGAGTGTGTTTCTCTGCACGCATGGGTTAAATGTGAAGGTCAGATTCCTCAGTGTGCAAGCACAGTAGGTCAATTCAAATCACTTTACTTTCACTTTAAATCTGTAGGTAAATTTGGCTACGTGTGAGTGTATGTATGAAAAAATACAGTAGCCAGAAAGTGAGGTTAGGTTTAGGTTTAGGCATGCATTAATTAACAATGTGAGTGAAAGGTCCTCACTAGAACGGCAAGACAAAAACCTTGTGCGTGCAATATGTGAATCTGTGAATGTGGATGTGTGTGTGTGTGTGTGTGTGTGTGTGTGTGTGTGTGTGTGTGTGTGTGTGTGTGTGTGTGTGTTTGTCAGAGAGAAATAGAGATAGAGGGGTGGTAAAGATGAGGACCAGCAGGCTGCAGTGTCTCTTCACCAGCTTTGACAGGGGAATGGAACTGGACTCCACATACTGTAAGATAAAGTGAGGAAATTTTTGCCACTAAAGATGTGTCTCTTTGCATAACGACAACGATGAAGTCTCTGATGATATGAGCGTAATGTAATGGAAGGCTTGACTGACTTGATGTCACCAGGTAGAGCAGCCAAATAGAGTAAGTGTGCTTAATCTGCATTTATAACCACCGTCAGCACAATTAGTTCCTTTCTCAAGCCTTTATACGTGACTGGGAGGTCTTCTTTCTTCTTGTTTCTTTTGATTGTTCTGTCATCTGAGATGCGTCTCCGCGAGTCGTGCCTCGTGGCACTGCGGTCTCTTTATGGGTCAGCACTTTCCTCCCACCAGCATGAGGATTCTGGACGTTTTGATCAGAGCTTAAATGAAATAGCAGAAAAGGCTGAGGGTTTCTTGGCTGCCCGTGTGTCTGGGCTGCAGGGAGATATCTGCTAACTGCACGCAGAGGTGTTTTGTTATTGCGCTGACATTGAAACGTCCTGTGCGGAAAGTTGGAGATGATTAAGCTCCAGAGCAAACAAACGTCAGCTGGTCTCTGTTAGTTTTGATTGTGTAGGAGGAACAAGGCTCTTGAAGTCCCTTTCCTTCTGCTGGCCTTATGATCTGAGACCTGTGTGTGTGTGTGTGTGTGTGTGTGTGTGTGTGTGTGTGTGTGTGTGTGTGTGGGACAGACAGTTGATGAATGAATAGACAGGTCTGTGCTCTCGCTCTTGTTCTCTTGGCTTCCCATCATTGCCTCACATGGAACTCTTTATAGATCCAGAAGCCCTGCCAGTGTTCTGGTCCAGTTGCCAGTAGTAACCTGAAATATACAGCGCCTCTCTTCTCCAGCTCAGAGCTCTATCAACCTGTGATTAACACTCTCAATCTGAATCTCAATTTGAAAGCATGGCAACACACTGTAACTTTTAGTCAGTCAAAAGCCAGACACATTCAGAATTCTGCATTATTGAGTCAGTACAAAAAACCTTTAGATTTCCAAAGATGAATAAATAAATTAAAATAATAATAATAACAGTATTAATTAGTATTAAGTGTGACAGTCGGTCTCTCCAGAAAAACTGTTACAGATTCTCCAAGTCACTCTTTAAAACCGATCATTATATAATTCTCTAGTAAAACTGGATCATCCTAGCCTCGGATAACTGTTTAACAAAAAAGCAAAGTGTAGTGTCACACCTAATCCTGACTTTCTTTACTTCATTACTGTTTACTGCTCATTGTGGTCTTTCAAATAGTGAAGACTTGATAAAATTTCTTCGCATGTGCCTAAGACTATTACACTGTGCTTCTTTTGGTGTTGTGCCCAAAACTTCTACTTTTGGACTTTTTTGCCATATGGTTTGAAGTTTTTTTGGAGAAAGAACAAATAATGATGAAAGCTGTGAAATGGCCCAATGCGAGCCCAGACCTAAAAGCAGTGGGATGACATGCAAAAAGCCCCCCTCTCAGTTTAGTAGATCTGAAGCATTTTTGCAAGGAAGAGTGGAATAAAAATATCGGTAAAATATTGGTGCTGGACTGTAATAAAATATTTGATGTACAAACTTGTACGACCAGATTATTGTACTTTTTTTTCCCCATAACTATTTTCATCTGTGTTTCATTTGAATTCTGTTAATTGCTGTTTCACATCAAAGGTGGAACAAGGTCTGACATGACCTGTGATATTAAAATGGGTGTGTAGGGTTTTTCTGTGACTTGTAGTGAAATGTATTGTGAAAATACTGCAGTATAATGAGTGGTATCACTGGCATATCTGCACTCTGTTATGATATTATGCGTTATGGCTGGGTAAAATGTGTGTGACGGTTTGGGAAAACCTGTCTAATGAGACTGTGGTTGAAATCTGGCAAGTGGCCAGAAGTTATGAAAAATGGGGTTTTCACTGCCAGTAATATGTACTTTAAGCAATGTATGAACATGTTGTACAATATTATTATTTAGGATTGTTTCCAGCCTTGGGTATTGACCTTTAACAAATACAGTGGTTAAACCAGCCCTAACTGAGGTTGATTTCGCCGTACAGTGAATGACAGATTTAAAACTACATAATAAATTTAGTGCAGTTCTCATTAATTTCCATAATGCTCTTTCACCACATCATCATCAGAACAAAGAAGAAGCACTTACACTGAAGTGCCAATAAAAACTGGTACAGATTGGCAGTGGCTCTATAATGGTATGAGGTTAGTTTAGCTGGCATTTCATGGACCCATGGTACATCAACAAACATTTTTGACAGGTGAATCCCATGTGTACCTCCTTTTACACATGTCCTGTATTCATTTTGATGGGTTTGGCCTCTTCCAACAGGACAATACACCACCACACACATCTAGAGATGCCACATTATGGTTAAAGGAACACTTGTCTGAGTTTGGGGTTTTATCATTCCCAGCTTCAGATCAGTCACCAGATCTCAAGGCTATCGAACACATCTGGGATGCCATGCAATGCGTTGTGGAACACACAAATGCTACACCTCAGAATACAACAAAATTGTGGATCGTTCTTTAGGAAGTATGGTTTTCATTGCCTACAAAATATTTCCACAAATACTGGAGTCCATGTCCCATGGGGGACGTACCAAGTATTAGACTGATGTACCAGTTTTTCGTGTATTTCAGTGTATACACTCTGTATAGGTAACGGTTGACAAAGTTTGAAAATGCTAAACATGTTTGAAATTTCCACAATTAGAACAGAGATTTTACCTCAGATCATGAGACTGATTGCTGACATCGACTAGAGTGATAAGCTTGGATTAGATTGTAAGTGTAGAAGTAGGCGGGTTATCTTTCCATGGAATCTTTATAGAAGCGTTTACTTCCCTTTTCAGTTCAGGGAAACCTGAGAACTACCCTATGAGGCTGAACATTTGTGGACATCTGACCTTCACAACTGTATCTGGTTTTTCCCCAAACTGTTGCCGTAATGTTTAAAGCACTCAGATGTCTAGAATGTCTTTTGTCTCCTGTAGTATTACAATTTCCCTTGAATGAAGAAGCCCAAACATGTTCTAGCATCACAATGGCCCTGCGAACAAAGATGGATCCATGAAGCCTCTGGTTTGAAGCCTCTGAATGACCAAAATTCCCACAGCTCTGCTCTGAAATGTGGTGGAACAACTTCCCAGAACAGTGGAGGTTATTATAACAGCAAAAGAAGCACTAAATCTGGACTTGGATGTTCAACAAGCACAGCTGACTGTATTGGTCTGGTGTGGATACTGGATTGCTGTGAATGTTTCCAATCCAATTATTTTCTCCCAGTTTGGAAGTTCCCATTGGAATCCACTGAAAATAATAAAGTGTGCAGAGCCAATCAGATTACAAGCAGCTGTGAACACAACAGTGAAACTGTAATGTAATATGCAATTGCATGAAGACATGGTCTACCATTGTTGGAGTGGACAAACTCCCACACAGAGCCTCAACCCCACAGAACACCTTTAAGATAAATTGAAAGGCCCAGGGCTTCTTCACCCAAAATAAGTGCCTGACCTGTCTAATGCTTTTGTGGCATAAACCTTTGGCCTTATAGTGTATATATAGTAAGTGTTTTTTTCAATGCCACCACACACACACACACATTTAAAATTGTGTTTCTCTGTGTTGTTCAGAATGTAAAGATCTTCCGGGCGTTGATTCTGGGGGAGCTGGAGAGAGGGCAGAGCCAGTACCAGGCACTGTGCTTCATCACACGCCTCAGCCACAATGAGATCATCTCCAGCGAGTCCATGGCCAGACTCCGGCAGGTCAGTGTCCTCCTCCAGAGCCACACAGCAGGCGGAATGAAGAGAGTGAGACTGGGGGAACGTCTCAGAGAGTTTGAATGGACTTATAGTAATAACTTTGTTTATGAATACAAATAATTGTTTTTCGTAATTTCAACTTTATGCTCAAATCAATAAAAAGAAATAGAGAAAAAAGAGCCAGGGAATTGACTTGATTCTGATATTTAATTTCTTTGCCTTTGTTGACTTGCCCTTGGCTACATTTCTCAACCACATATGATGAAGCCATTGAAATGCACCAGTCTAAACACTCCACTCTGATGAAATCGATCTTTACATGCAGTCTCTGATAGATTGCAGCCTCTGCATTGGGCAGAGAATCCAACAGATGGATCTCTCGCCAACCAACATATCCAGAGGTTCATTGCCTGCCGGTGATGCAAACAGGAAATCCCATTTGGGGTTGGCCTTTGTGGTCTATGCAGCCTTTGGAGTATACACCTTTGGAAATTTAATTGGGACACAGCTCAGAACAATACTTATCAATTGCAACACACAAAGAAGACAATAAATTTAATATAATTTATATAAACCGAACAAATTAAATATCAGAATTATGTTTGGCCCCTGGATTGTTTTTTAGTTTCTTTTATTGATTTGAGCATAAAATCGAAAGTTGAAAAAACAATCCGTTATTTGTGTTTTTATATCAGGTTCATAAATGAATAATGAGATAATGAACTGTTTTGTCATTTTTTTTTCTCCAGTTTTGGATTTTGAGTTGAATATAAAAAGAATTAATCATTTTCCAACCCATAAAATAAACAGTTGTGGAGGAAATATGCAGTGTTATATTTTGTGCTGTAAGATATTTTTATACTTTTATAGTTTGAACTTTTACATTTTAACAGTGTTTCTTCTTCAGCAGCATTCAAAAACCAGGTGGAAAAAAAATAAGTGTCCTATAATTATAAAGAGCTTACTTATTTCTTCCCATCTGGTTTCCGAATGTTGTGAGGACCACCCGACTGTTATTAAGCTCTGATAATTAAAAACTAGAATAGACTCAATGGAAGGTGCTTCTTCCTTTCACTTCCTGTACATTGCATATAATTTATAATAATAATAACATACAAGTAGTCTATATAAGTAGTCTACATTACACATTTTCATAATTCAAAGATTCAGTCTGCTGTTCACAGTTAATGTGGTGAATTTTCATTTCTTTATTTAACTAATCAATGCTGGACAGAAAATCATTGTGAAAGCAGTGTAAAGGATTGAGGCTTCTTCAGAATGATCAAGCTCAGCTACATCAGTGAAAGTTGTGATTGTGTACGACTATGCATATAGGTTCATGTAAAAACCAGTAAGTCTGTGAACCTAGAAATGTATTTTAAATATAGTCTGAAATTTAACAAAAGTACCACTTACATATCTTATAAATATTTTAGAAACAGTCTCTGCTGTAATTATGCCACAGACCCCTCATTAAGTAACAATCATGTAGGCTGTATGTAAAGTATGTAGGTGTGTATAGATTTTATGTTCCAAGGTGGATTGCAAAACGCAATGTATAAAAGATGTATAAAAATGTATAAAAGAGACAATGGCTTAAACCATGTAA
Organism: Duopalatinus emarginatus; assembly: GCA_028565595.1. Classification (NCBI taxonomy): domain Eukaryota; kingdom Metazoa; phylum Chordata; class Actinopteri; order Siluriformes; family Pimelodidae; genus Duopalatinus; species Duopalatinus emarginatus. The sequence continues at coordinate 11,735,534 of JAOVVF010000048.1, forward strand.
CAAAATATAGGATTTGTGTTGGTTTAGGATGCTGGCAGGTCTAGTAACTGAATTACACTTGGGTTGTATACAGAAAAACCCGCACACTATCAGGACGGCGGAAGAGAAGAGGCAAACGGAGACGCTCCGCATGAATGTGGCGGTTAACGTGACACTGGCATGGCAGCTGAGTGGCCTCGTCTACAACACGTGCAGTGTGGCACATGACGCCGTGTACACGCACGAGGCCGACATGCACCACTGGCTGGACACAGGCAAGTGCTTCTAATTACAGCCTACTAAAAACGCACACTTAAAACCAAGTCCCAAACTACTGCCATTTTCCTTTTAAAGGCACTGACCCAGTCATTTTCATTCTTTAGCATCAGCAGAACTGGAAATAGCAAATGCGCAAGCACACCAATGTACATGTACAGTGAAAAAAGTGTACTTCACTTCTACGTACTTTACATGTGGAGTGTTTAAAACTTACCTAAAGATCACACAGTTATCTTAATGTGAATTTATATACATTATTATTGAAATCCTTACTGATTAAAGAGCATGTTTCAGTTCAGCTTTTAATAAATCTGGTTTTATTTTAGTGTATTTAGCTGTTTATTATAGCTTGTTAAATTTTGAAGTCAAAAGTCAGTTCAAGTCTTAAGAGCAGTTCCTGGGCCACGAATAAACATTTAATATACACCGCAACATTAGAACCTGCAGCCAAAACCACTCTGCCCCATTGAGGCATGGACTCCACAAGACTTCTGAGGGTGTTATGTGGTATCTTGCACCAAAATGTTAGGAACAGATCCTTCTGTTGGACTAGACCAGATGGTCCTACATCAGTGAGCCTTGGGTGTTCATCACCGGTTGTCCTTCCTTAGACCACCTTTAATGGGTGTTAACCACAGCAAACCAGGAACACCCTACAAGATCTGTTGTTTTAGAGATCGTCTATCCTTCACAATTTGGTCTTTGTCAAAGTCGGTCAAGTCCTAATGTTTGCCTATTTTTCCTGCTTTCAGCACATCAAATTTAAGAACTGACTTGATGTCTAATATACCACACCCCTTGACAGGTCCCACTCAATAATATTCACTTCACCTGTCAGTGATTTTGTGGTTCTGGCTGATCGGCGTAAAATATCACTATATGAGGTAGCACAAAACCACAGTCGTTACGAAGGATTAAGGTCTACAGTACAAATCCTCTCTCTCACAATAAATGATACAGTAATTGATTCATTCACTGCCAGTAACCTTTTTATCCTGCTCAGGTCACTGTGGATCTAGGGTTTGTCTCTTGGCACGAGATGGGAATACACCAAAAATAGGATGCCAGTCTAGTGCAGGGTGCCATTCATGCATGTTAACACACTCATTCACGCCTAGAGGCACTTAAGCATAACCAGATAAGTATTTTTAAGAGGGGGTTGGGGGCAGGAGGAGGTGAGAACCACAAGCAACCCATGTAAACACCGTCTGTCCTATTCGATGTGTATTCCCACCCCACAACCAGTGTTCCCGGGACATGCTCCGGATACATTCAATAGCGCCCGTGAGACTCTATACAGACAGTAACATGAGCTCAGGACCAAACCAGGCTACTCTACATGTTGTACGTCTGGTTTACAAATTAGCCGTATGAGGAGTTAATGCTTATATTGGATACAACATTAACAATAGAATTATCGGATGTGATGAAGGGCAGCCATGGGTTTGTGGAGGGCAGCCAGGGCCTTGTGGGTAAAAACCAGCATCGTGAGAAGAAGGTCCCGGGTTTGATCACTGCACCAACAAGACACGACTGAAATGCCCTTTAGCAAGGCACCTGACCCCCAACTGCTCCCTGGGTGTCAGGGGTTGTTCACTGCCCCCTAGTGTGTGTTTCACTGCACGAATGGACTAAATGCAGAGGTAAAATTCCTCTATGTGTACAAGTGAGTGGTTCATGTAATATATTTTGTAGATTTTCTAGTTCCACAGTTCATTTGCTGACTGGTTTATTGCCCCACATTTCATGTTAGGGCAATAAGTTAGTTTGGGATAAATGTCTGTTCTTTTCTCAGTACAGCAAAACGTGTCAACTATTATTCCAAGTCTGTTACAGTATCCCTGTAAGCTCAGTGCTAACAACAGCAATATTGTCTGCAGGTATCGAGGGCTCCATGTTCGAGGTTTCCGAGGTTCCCGAGTTGCAGAGTTGTCGCTCGGTGAAGGATCTCTGGCAGCCTTGCTCTTGCAGCTACAGCGTGAGACTCGAGTGGTACCCGTGCCTGCTGAAGTACTGCCGAAACAAGGACTCGTTAGGCCACAGCGCCCCGTACAAGTGCGGCATCAAGAGCTGCAGCAAGGGCTACAACTTCACATACTACACGCCTCATAAACAGCTCTGTCTCTGGGAGGAGGAGACTTAACCATTCATGCTCAACTTCACTCAGCAAATCTTTTTATCGTTCTTTTCACCTTTTGTTCGAGCCCTGAGCCATTTCAACTTCCATGCCTGAGAGAAGCATGCGTGACAATAATCTCACATCGAGTCGAGCGCCCGGGGCTCGAGATAGTAAGAGGAACGACTTCATGGGTTTCCATGCAGCAGGCCACAGCGGTGATTTCTGACTTTTTTTTAAGGGGAATATTTACACTAGTGGAGGTGGGATGAGTGGCTACAGAACCTGCAGATCCACTTCCTGTAGACCGAGCAACTGTGAAACAGTCGATAGTCTAACAAGCTGTAATCTGTTGATTACCTGAAACATGTTCAGTCAGGTTTCCAAGCTGTTTGCTATTCACCACATGTTCTAATTTATTGTTTGCTATGGGAAATTATTGTAAAAGACTAATGCACATGTTCAGAAAGAAACATTTCTCACGTGTTTTGTTGCCCGAAGGTATCAGTGTAAGGGTATTATAGAGGATTGCGATGAGATACAGCGCAGTATAAAACTGTCATGCTGTAACAGTATGTGACACTCTGATTAAGATGAGCTTGTTTGAAGGAAAAATCCACCCTGATCTTATCCATAGTATCCAAGATTAATTTTGTACTTTTCTTTTACTTTAAACTTGTGTTCTTTGTGAACAGTTTCCTGCATATACCACAATGCTACACTCTCAGTGGCGCATTGCATCATCTTTATATTATGAAGAGCACACATGCATCAGCGCTAAAGTCCTTTTTCTTCTAAAGCGCCAACTTTCATGCTAATACTATTGTCATTGCTAACTACCCAAGCTGAGTCTTAGGCTAGAAATATCTTTGGTCTGCCCACTAGTGGATGCCTCCAGTAACACATATACCACGTAGGCAAGTATGTGCACAGTTATGTTCACAGTGCATCTGGCTGTTTTTATGAACGCATGGTCAAACAGCGAGTATGTAGCTTTCTGGAACAGTGTTTGCCCTGTTTCCACTAAAACCAAGTTGAAATTTGTGTCATTTTAATGAGAACATAGTAAGAGAACTGGTAAGAAAATAAGCTCCAACCACAAAATGTTTGTGATTGTTGAAGATTTCTCTTCTATTAAACACCATCGTAAGCGCATGTCAAGCTGTAATGTCAAAGCAGCAGAAAAAATGTATCACCATAATATTACAAATACAACACCTACAGCACCAGAATCACTAAACATGTCACATATATTTAAAATTTCAGGGTTTCAGGGTGGATTTTTTTCCTTTAATGCAATAAGCGCGATGTTTAATGTTGATGGACTATTTTAATAAGGTTGTTGGGACCACAAGATCACCAGTATTTTCAATTTACTTTCTACACACTTTTAAATATCTAAAGCCCCCAAACGATGCATTAGCAGCCACGTTTTCAAGCATATATAACACAAACCAAAGTAATTGTCTGTAGTGCATGAAAAACAAGGGCAGATATTACACAGTGGTGTTTTACATTCAACACTGCCCCCTCCTGGTCACTATTTTAACACTGCCAAGTGTTCTTGCACAAGTGTTCTTGCACAAGTGCCTAAAAGTTTCGCATCATGCCAGGACATGTTTGACCTTTATCACACTGGACCAAAAATATCCTATTGCCGTGAGAAGGAGCTATGACTGGCAAAAAAGAAATCTTCTTTTCAGTGCAACTGAACTCGTCCGTAGTGAAGTGGTAATTGTTTACTGTACTAAAATGACTGATTCTGCTAATCTCATCTGTCACAATAAAATAAGGCAGTGATAAATCTTCAGTGCCAAATGATACCTGCCCAAACTGCATTTTGGGCTGTTAATAAAGTGCCTTGATGCGTCAGTGTTTACTGATTATTTTATAGTTAGATGTTATAGAGTTGTTTAAAAGAAAAATATTTTTCTATGAAAATGTTGAATGAGGATGAAGTAATGATATAAAATAAAATTCCTGAAAAGCTTTGACTTTGTCTTTTTTATTTAATGCAAATTATGGTAAATAGGAACCTAATAAATAAAAAGTTTACAAGGTCACATGGGGAAAAAAGTACACCATGAACACCATACTTCCTGCAGAAAGGTCCACGATTCTGGTGTTGTCCGAGGTCCAGGATTTCTGTGCTCTAAAGCGTGTTGTATCGCATTCCAGATATGTTCGATAGTATTAAGATCTGGTGATTTAGTTGTGAATAGCAAAACTCCAAACTCAGTGGTAGTGTTTGTAACCACTAACCATTTGTAACCATAATTTGGTGTCTCTAGACTTGTCTGGTGGTACATTGTCCTGCTGGAAGAGGCCAAACCCATCAGAATGAATGCAGGACATGAACAGGTCTGACCTATCAGAAGGGAAGTGGAGTGAACTTAACTACTCTTTTGACCGCAGTGCAGTGAAATTGACCTCCACATTTAATCCGTCCATGCAGAGAAACACACATATACACACTAGTGAAGACTAGGGGGCCACACATGCCCAGAGCAATAGACAGCATCTTTATAATCTTGATCATGGGTACTTCTGTCGAGTCGTGTCAGCTGTGAGGCTCGAACCCGGGACCTTCTAACCATACATAGCTGTCACCTATAAGAGATGTTTGTAGACGTACCAGGGGTCCCATGGAATGCCAGATAAACAAATCCAGTACCTTTATGGAGACAACAGCATGTCTGTGCCATTTTTTTTTCTGGCACTTTAGTGTATATAGTATAGCAGGGAGGTGCAGTACAGTTTCCGAGCCACCAGGGGCCGCTGTTGTTGGCAAACGTGTGGGCGGAGCTTCATTCGCTACACTCTGCCCGAATGCCGCTTTTGTTTGGCGGCGACTCGCGCGCCGTCTCCATGGAGATAAGGGAGCGGAAGGCGGTGACAGATGATGAAGAGGATGAGGATGATGAGGCCCGGACACAGGCGGACACGACTATTACAGCCGAGCCGCCGAGCTACCATGTAATTCAGGTAATTACCGCTTGTTAACGGTGTGGTGTGGTTATGTAGACGGCACTGAGGGCTCCGGACAAGCCGAGCATTTTAACTGACCGGGTTTAGAGCACTTAAAGGGGTAGATAATAAGGAAAAGGCTCTCTGTGTGTAAACTAGTGCAGACTGTCAGGTGGAGTAAACTGTCTGTTTATATGATTAATGATATTTTCAGAATAAATGTACCAATATGTAGATATATATATATATATATATGTGTGTGTGTGTGTGTGTGTGTGTGTTTCTATGTTCATTTTACAGTATAATATTATATATGAATGTAATAATATGATTACATAAAGATCATGAATACTCCATTATACTGTTCTATTATTACACTGTTATACTGTACTGTTACACCCTTTATTATTATAAGACTCTATAGAGTATAATCCCTCTCTGGGTATTATACTGTCTATGTCATTCAAGTCAAAGAGAAACCTCAATCTGTTGCTATGTGAGACTCACTGCTGTCTCGCCATACTTACTTTTGATCTACATCCTTCCTGGCACGTACTGAGATGAGCGTTACTTGAGCATTTCTCAATCCCTGCTATGCAAACCGTTCTGTGTTCCTACACACATGCACACATGGGAGTGGTCAGAGCCTAGAGCAGGACTGCCAGTATTTGTGTGATCATATAAAGCTTTGACAGTTTTGAGGTCTCACCAAAGTCTCCCAGTAAGTCTCTTTGACTTTTTGACGTTCTTGGATTTGGCAGTAAGAAAGCTCAGTGACGTTTGTTTATCAAAATTTCAGCCCACAGTTAAAAGATGTCGCCGCTGGTTCTTGGAGTAGGTGTTTGCTTGGCTGGGTGGATCGCTCTTTATGCGCTACTGTGTTACACAAACGGCTCTTGTGGCTATGAATGGAACTGTCGGCTGGTCACACTGTTTCACGGCATCCTAGCAGTGTGTATCACTGCCTACATAGGCTACATAGACGGACCATGGCCTTTCACCTACCCAGGTAAAAACTCCAATACACTATGGATTAAGCATACACAGCAGTACAGTTTTATACATGGAACCAAAGCTGGTTACTGGACTGACTTTTTTCCGGAAGCTTTTTTCCTGAATTTTAGAGGTGTAGAGAAATGTATGGTTATAGACAGATAACTTCTGTGCTTTGTTTCTACTATACAATGGTATTAAAAAAAGTATTGAAGGATATGAAACTTGCTTTACAGTCTTTTTTCCTTATTTTATCTGTATAGAATGGATTCAGGTTTTTACATGTTTACTGTTTAAATAAACTGACAAGGAAATATCTATATTTACACCAAACAATAATTAATAATTTTTAAACAAGTTACATGTTCACTGAGCCAACAGGACAGGATTTCTAAAAGTAATGGTATATTGACTGTGTTGAATAGTATTAGGGTTGATTAAATAGCAGCATTATACATACATATATATACATATATATACATATATACATATATATGTGTGTGTGTGTGTGTATAACTTTATAAAAAATAAAACAGACTTTGACATAAAATTACAACTTTTACATGTATGAATTAACTAAACAACAGTTACGTTTAATTTTTATGTATTTTGTGTATATATTTTTTATTTCCAGGCACAAAGAACACACCTCTTCAAATCACAGCAATGGTGCTCAGTCTCGGCTACTTCATCTTTGACATGGCCTGGTGTGTGTACTTTCAGACCGAGGGTCTGGTAATGCTTGCCCACCACACCATGAGTATTCTGGGTATTCTGCTGACCCTGTGGCTGGGTGAGTCAGGCATCGAGTCCTGTGCAGTAATCTTTGGCAGCGAGATCACCAACCCGCTGCTGCAGACCCGCTGGTTTCTAAAGCACTCTGGCCGCTACAACACTTTCCTGGGCGACTTGGTGGACATTCTTTTCGTGCTCTTGTTTGTCATTATGCGAGTATTCGTGGGCGGCGCCATGCTGTACTGCGAGCTGATCTCGCCCAGGCCAAAGTTCATTATCAAGTGCGGTGGTGTGGCCATGTACGTCTTGTCCTGGTTGTTTGTGGCTGACATTTTTCGCTTTGTCTCCCGTAAATACAGTGTAAAATTTAAACACTGGAAGAGTCCGGTGCAAGTACACGCTAATGCCAACGGCCAAGAAATTAAGAGGGACTGAGAGAATTTTTGGCTCTTTCCAGACTGGGCATAATTTCTATCAGAATGTCTACAGATCATTATCAGAAAATCATAAACTTTGTCTAACTTTGTTAACTATGTTTATATGAACATGACTGCAGAGGAACACTGACTTTTGTAACTGATTTACACTTGAAATAGTAGTTTTGTTTAAGTGTTTAAGAAAATAATAGTTTTTACTTTACTTTTTAAACTTTTCTAACACAAAACTAACTGGTCCCAGTGTATTTTAGTAGAAATTTTTAAATCCTTTCAAACCTGATCCTATTGAGTAGCTTCTAAGTCACATCTCACTAACATTACTGAGCACTGCTGTTACCAGTAGAAGTTATATAATGGTTTTAGGGTAAAATGGGAACTGTATTAAAATATTTTGAATGAATTCTTGAAATAACCTAAGGACTTGGATGTTAAAGTCATTTTTTGTGTCATGTCTTTATTCTACAAATCAGTATTTTACAAACAAACAAATAAAAACAACACACCATAATAATAAACAACACGCTGTGATGCATTCAGAAGTTAAAAGAAAAATGTTAGAATTTTCCCTTTAGCCACACTGAATCATTTACACCTTTTTTTAACCTTGTGCAATATTATGTGGACATTTGTGAATTTTATTTTTTTATGTGTGTGTGCGTGTGTAAAACTACGGTTTTTATCTAATTTTCACAGTGATATTGAATCCAAATATCTGTAACGTATTAACTTAATATATTTTTATTCTGATATTAAAAAGTTTGTGTATTTATTAAAAGAAAAGTTTTTACAGTCTGTCACCGAATGAGTACAATAAAGGCTAAAGGAATATACAATGTAGTACTGTAGATGTCCACCAGGTGGAGATATTGTACTCAAAACCTAATATTGTTACACAACTAGTACACAGCCACAGCATAGTGTTCTATATACAGTTTGGACATAGCAAATATATAATAACATTGTGTTTGTTAACGATATGTTTATTTCTGTGTTGTATAGAATTGTAATGAACATAAAGCGTTAAATAGGGTATCTGCTTACCTAGAACAGCATGAACCACATTACTCATATATGGGTGTGAAGTAGATCTGTTATTAATTTGATAACATTTATCGAAGACAATGTGGCCTCAGTATTGTTGGACATATTTTCTTCCTTAAGTAACATGAACAATTTGGTTAGTCTAAAGTTTAGATTTGATAATGTTAATAATGATTAATAATAAACATTTTAATTATGTTCTGGCCTTCAGAGAGCCACCAGTTTTACGTAACAAAGTCAACAATGTTCCCATACATTCTGGGAATACAATGTTATGACATAATGCATTTTGCTGCCTTAAAACTCTAGAGACTCTAGAGCTAGTTTCTGTGCATACTCTCGCCATGTCCACATGGGTTCCTCCTACCTGGTAACAACATGCCAGTAGGAGGTTTAGCTAAGATCAAATGCCCCTAAATGAAAAAAAACTGGTGTTTAGGATGAGGTGGCCATGCATATGCCTATTGTTCCCAGGATAGGGTTTGGGATACACAGCAGTCCTGACCTGGATAAAGTGACTTAGCATTTCTTCATTTTTAATTTCTTATTTTTCTTCAACATCATATTTAATGTATTCTAGCTTGTTATATTAAAAAGTAGGTGTACCTGCCCTCTATTTGTGGGAACATTTTGGCATTACTGTACCACTAAGGCATCAATAGTCTTGTAAGGTTACAAGACTGGAACTGAAAATGCCAAGTTGCCCCCAGGTGTGAGTGTATGTAAATCTGTTTAAATGTGTGGACATGGTGCCAATCTATTGCAGGGTATCACAATCACACCTAGGGCAATGTAGCACATCCAGTTTGCCTACCACATGTGTTTCATAGGAGGTGGAAGAAAACCAGAGCACTTTGTAAAAACCAATGAGAACACACCAAAATCCTCACAGACAGAGATCAGTGCCAGGATCGAACTCCAGACCTCTGGAGCTGTCTAGCACACTCACTTACCTGTGGCACTCCAAGCATTTCCAGTCCAAGTACCTGTCTGGGTGCAGTGACCGGTATACACACCAGGTGGTGGTATTGGGTAATTAAGTATCAAGATGAGTATCGGTACAATATTGCAGGTATTCTATTGGTGCAAAGTTTCAGTGGATACAAAAGTAGTGACAACATTACAAGAATGAATCGTATAGAGTTATAGAGTAAATGTAGACTTACTGATAAGATGAGAAAGCTGATACATAATGATATGTTTAGACACCAAACCAGGAAAAAAACACACTTTTACAGAATGTCTTCAGCAGCTCAGTGTGTGTGTGTGTGTGTGTGTGTGTGTGTGTGTGTGTGTGTGTGTACGGGTTTATGTGAAATATGAGGACACTTTGCACAATGTATGAATAAATTTGGTAAAATATCAGGGCAAATGATTTATGGTTGATGGAAAGTCCTGACATAGATAGTGAAAACAACGTGTGTGTGTCTGTGTGTGTGTGTGTGTGTGTGTGTCTGTGTGTGTCTGTGTGTGTGTGTCTGTGTGTGTGTGTGTGTGTGTGTGTGT
>JAOVVF010000048.1:11758100-11780689 GCA_028565595.1 Duopalatinus emarginatus
AGCAAGCAGAGACTCCGGCAGACTAGCTAAGACAGCATAACTACAAGGGAGAACCAGAAGGTAACACAGACATGAGGCCATCCTGGGACATAAGGCAGCCAGCCACTCCACCATCATCAAACCAGGCCTGGGGATTACATTAGATATTTTAGCCTTAAGTAACCTTTAATTCAGATACGAGGGTTACTGAGGTAATTAAATATTATAGTACCAAAAATAGTTTGGTTTTACTGGATATCAGAATGGCTGTAATTCACAGTAGGCATGAAGCCTCAGGCTGAGTCAGAGCCATGCTTATATTCAGCATACGATCACGAACAACAACTGTGAGTGCGATATTGCTTTTATACATCAGTTCAATGAACAAGAAATATATTCCTAATAATATTCAGTAAGTGAGACACAGTATGGCCAGATGTCTTGTTTATTGCTGCTATGCTTAAGGAAATCGATCCTGGAGAAGCCACACTCATTTTATAAGATTGTCAACTAGCTGTCTAAGTTAGCTCACATTAATCTGTACATTTGTAAATGTAAACTGTTAAATATTTTAAGCCAAAAGTTATGTTCCTGATATGCATCTTTTGCCATGTCTACTGATATCATTAACATTTCTGTAATAACCGTTTCAAACTATTAAATGAAATTTTATGTGGGTTTACATAGACGAGTGGAGTAAAGTCCCAGTGTGGTTATAATAAATATTGGCATTCTCAGAATGCCGCTCATCCAATCAAATTAGCAGACCGAAACGAACTGTTAATTAAAAATTCATATTCCATTAACCACCAGATTCCCTGAACTCTCTCCTGCGGGACTCGTTAATTCTTTTTTATAATTCTAAATCATCCTTATTTCATCATTTTCAGTCTATATTCAAAATATTAGAAACCTCTATCTAAAAAAAAGAGTTAATATACACACTAATTAAGCTTTGCACCAGTGTATGATTGCAAACATTAGTTACATGGGTGACAAATTAATGGAAAAAAGTAAAGCTTTGGACGTGTTTATTTATTTTTTTTGGCATGGTTTTACTTTCACTAATACTTTCATCTTTTCGAGATGACTCCGCCCACATCTATAGGGCATGAGAGATCACTTAATTGTTTAATCAGTATGAAAATAATGTAAATCATTTTCAGTTGCCCTTACCTAATAAGGTATAATTGAACGCTTATGAAAGATTTTGGATAGACATGTTAGATAGAGTTTCAGCCTCCATCATCTTTTGTAAGAATGGTGTTCATCCGTCTTCTAGAGTCCTAGAGACTTATAGAATAAATTCCAAGACACACTGAAGCTGTTTTGTGTTGGCTGTTTGTTAGCATAACCATAAGACTTGCAATGCACATATCTGTTGCTGGTATTATAACCTTTTTTTCACAAGTGGAGGAAATAAGCATCAGCATAAGTACATCCTTATTTAAGTGTTTTATTTGGTCTTCTGGAGAGATCTGGAGTGTTGGGTCATTGAACCCAGGAAGAAGCCCTGATCGGTATGTTTTGGTGTTTTCCTGTTTTTTTGACAAAAGCAAAATGCTTATATATTTTGGTCTCATGAACCTAAAATCTATGCCAAAATGACCTTTTCTTAGTGAGTAAAAACATATTAAATGGTCTTTTTGCTGTGGTCTTGCTTTCTAGCATTCGACTTCAGGCTCATAGTGATAAAATGTTCAATCCCTAGGAAAGAAAAATACTTGCTAGTTGGAACAACCAGGCCGTAAGAACCGTCAACGTCACTGAATTAAATGTTGTTGTTTTTTTTTTGTTTTTTTTTTACAGCGTTTGGGAGAACACTCATATCCAGAGCAACTTCAAAAAAGAACTTAATAAAATCAATAAATATAAAAAATGAATCTCTTAATAATTACATCCTGATACAGCTTCACTATGTCACAGACTAATAATACATACAGTCTAAACTCTGTGCGCAGACAGCAGTTTTCTGTTTTATTTTATTTTATTTTATTTTATTTTCAGGGCTAAGTTAAGAACACCACAGGGAACAGAGGCAAAAAGTGAAAGTGTAATAACATTGTTTTACAGACATGTTCTCAGTAAATTCTAAGGAATCTGGTTGTGTAATGTAATGTAATGTACTGTCTGTTTTCAAATTTAAGCCTCATAATAAATACAGTCTTGAATGAAATCATTCAGACTGGTAAAGATTTTCTCTAGGCTTTTTTTGTGATGGATAAACCAAAAATAAATACCTGAATTCAGTACACCATAGGTCTGATGGTTGGTTTGACAATTAATTAAAGTGTGGTGTTCTTAAACCATAACTGATGCATTAAGTAGCCTGTATATTTTGACAGCTCCTAGATTCCACATCCACATTCGGCTGTTTCCATTATCAGGTTATTCTTGTGCTGCTGTTTAGGTGTATTTGTACTTTTCATTTTACGATTCATTACTTTATTATATCAGTTCAGTGTCCTTCTCGTTCTCTGTGCTTATAAAGTAAACTGCAATAATTGTGTCTTTTATAATTTAACAGTATTGCACAACCCAGCGTGCCGTAGTACGAAATATGGGCACAGCTGTGATTTGGCACATTCACTGGCACAAAGCCGAAAGCTGGTGTTTAGTATGAGAACACAATTGCAAGGGTGGAGATTGCTTTTCTATAACAGGAATCAGAAAATTATTATCAAGTGACATTTCAGATAAAATGCCGCCAAATTATCTGTTATTTTTGCTCTGCTAGGGGAACTAGATTTGCATTTTATAGCATGTTGGCTGAAATTCAGTGTCCCTTCTTCCTTTATATTTTAAGCCAGTCAGTCTATCAGGGTCGTGGTTTGGACAGAGCGCCAATCCATCGCAGGTCACCACGTACAAACACATACCCATTCACTCACACACTCACATCTAGGGGCAATTAAGCACATCCAGTTCATCTACATTGTGTGTTTTTCGGGAGGTGGGAAAAAAAGGAACACCCGGCAAAAACCTACACAGAAGCGGGGAGAACACACCAAACTCCTCAGACAGAGACCAGAGCGAGGTTCGAACCCACAACCCTAGATCTCTGGAGCTGTGTAGCACCCCCACACACCCCCACACCCCCACCCACCTTCACCCACCCCCCACCATTAACCATCCTTATTTCATCATATTCCTCTGTATACACTCATTATTTATAGTAAGTGCGAGTGAGTCTGTATTCAAGACATTCAGGAAACCTCCATTCAGAAAAAGGCTTAATTGTTAATAAAGCTACTTATTATGTAACAAAAGCTACTTATTATGTAGAGGATTAATCCATCAGAAGCATCATAGAACATGTTATTTAGCTCTGTTTACATTTACTAGTATTAACCTTTCGTTTCGAATTAGGAAGTGGAATTTTCTGTGGTAAGCACAGACGGGTGGAGTGATCCTCCCAGTAAAACATCCCAGTGCGGTTATAATAAATATAAGCATTCTTGGAGCGCTTCTTGTCCAATCAAATTAGTGAACTGGAGCTAACTGTATATCATTTAAGATTAGTTGGTTCTGTCCAGATGAACTGTGCTACATGTTTTCCATTTCGGAATATTTCCACGATTTAATTGTGTTTTTTGTTAGTAGCAGAAGATGTATTTGGTGGAACTGGGTGGAAATTAACCAGCTGTTTATGCCTTTTTATGGACAAATTGAAGGTGAAGATGTCATGGAGAGTTTTTTTTAATATTGCTGCTGTTTTTCCAAATGTTTTTCTTTTTTTTTTTTCCATCAGACAGCTCGGCGTTGTTCACATTAGATCAATAATTATTTTTCAGTATATTCTATGCACATATATGCTGAAGTGCCAGAGAAACTGATGCAGACAATGCAAAATACCTAAGCTAGTGGAGGCTCCATAATGGTATGGGGTTCCATGAGACACATGGTACATTTACAGACATCTCTGACAGGTTGTGTTCTTTCTGACAAGTTTGACCCTTCAAACAGGACAATGCGCCACCACACACATCTTAGAGACATCAAATTATGGTTAGAGGAACACTCAAATGAAGTTTGGGGTTTTGCCATTTCCACTTAAGTCAGAAATCCTACACCTCAGAATACAAGAGAAATGTGGACCGGTTTGTCAGAAGTATGGTGTTCATTGCCTACAGAATATTTCCACACGCTTGTGGAGTACATGCCCTGTTGGGGGAACTACCAACTATTAGACTGGTGTACCGTTTTTTGTTTTTTTTCTTCCACTTAATTGTATTTCCAGATTACTTGTTTACAAAGACAGTAAAACTATTAGCTGTTGAGTCTTTACGAAAACTTTTTTTGCAGTGGCCGGTGTTCTGTGTAGCGAGCAGTAGTGCTCTGAAAATGTCTTTTAACAGCCCAGTAGTTTACTGTGGAGAGTGTTTGCCAGAATAGACTTTTAATGAAGCCTGTCATCACCATTTGTATAGCAGTCTCGGAAAATGGTGAAAAATTGTGACGTTTTCCATTCAGAAGTAGAATTATAGGCTTTGAAAATAGAGACTGAACTGAGCGAGCACATACGTAAGCTAGCAAGGTTTTAGGCAGACATGACTGGATTTTCCACTGTGTTTGTTAAACTTGTGATAAATAAAAAAACTTTTGCATGTTGTTCTGATGAAATATGTTAATTGCACACTGGTACATCAAATGCTTTTGCCGCCTCACAGCTTCAGGGTCTCTCTTAGAGTTTTTTATATTCACCCATGTTTCCTTAGAATTCACAAAAACATGCCAGTAGGTGGATTCGCTTCTCTAAATTCGCTCTAGGTGAAAATGTGTGTGTGAAAATTGTTCCTGAACAGTGCCTTCTGATGTAGTAGCATCCCTTCAGATGATATATACACTGGACTGGCTCTGGATACACAGTGACCCTGACCAGAATTAATCATATACTGAAGATTTGATGGGTTAAAATATACACTGAAGTGTCAGGAAAACTGGTGCAGCAGTCTAATACTTGGTAGGTTCCCCCACGACATCCTAGATGGCAGCCGTGGCCTAGTGGTTAGGGAACCGGTCTCGTGATCGGAAGGTCGCGGGTTCGATCCCCACCCAGGGCAAGACTGAGGTGCCCTTGTGCAAGGCACCTAACTCCTGTAACTACTCCCCGGGCGCCGTGGTTTGGGGCTGCTCCCCGCTCCGGGCATGTGTGTTCACTGCCCCCTAGTGTTCACTGGTGTGTGTGTTTCACTGCACGGATGGGTTAAATGCGGAGGTCACATTCCTTCTGTGAGCAAAGACAGTAAGGCAAAATAGTTCACTTTCATTTCATTCATTCATTTCATTAGATGTGTTCATTAACATTGAGATCTAGTGGGAAAGGCAAAAACCCCAAACTCGGATGAGTGTTACTTTAGCCGTAATTTGGCACACATAGCTTTTACCTGTCACAGACATTTGGAATGCTCATCTGTACCAGTTTCAGTGTATTGTATAGGTAAAAAACACATTTGGAGTTTAATAGATTTTTTTTTTTCTTGCATATTTCAGCCACAGTGGCGTCTAGTGCCATGTCTTTTCTTCACCATGAAATTTCTCTTCTCTGTTCAGCTACACAGATATTTCATTACCATCTGTGCTGAACTTTAAACGTCGTCTTGCACCCATTTAGCTCATTCTGTCTTATTTCCTTTTCAGGCCTGGTTCAGAGATGTGTGATCATTCAGAAAGATGAGAACGGTTTTGGCTTAACAGTGAGCGGAGACAACCCTGTGTTTGTGCAGCTAGTCAAAGAGGGTAAGTGGATTTTTCCTATCCCTCTCTCTCTGTCTCTGTCTTTCTCAGGATGGAGGGTGATGTGGCTTGGCAGCAGGTCAGCAGAGGAGCTGATATGTTCTGAGCGCTACCAATTAGAGGAAATAAAACGAAGCCTAGTACAGGGTGAAAAAGTAATTGCGATCCCTGTCCTGACAGCCAGTGCTCCTGTTTTATCTTTAAACTTTCTCTTTATATAACAAGTCTGGGATAAATTACTGTCCCATGTTACATTTTATACTCGTTTTTTATGTTACGTATTTGTATTTGACATTAAAGATTTTTCTAATACAGAGCAAAGAAATGAGTGCGTGTGTATACGTGTGTGTTTGTCTATAATGACACACTCTAATGTGCCTCCCTATAATATTGTTCTCAGCGTTATCCCATAATCAGCAGTCTATGCAGGGTGGAGCATTGAGCCACGTATGCTCTTAACTCGCTTGTGAGAAATAAAACCAACATGCTGTGCCTTTCCATTTTATTAAAATTCAAGACATTTTAGCACACCAGAAATTCAGGAAAGCAGTTTTCTAATGAAGAAGGTGCATAGTAATGAGGTGTAATTATGAAACCAGACACAGGCACTTAGACTCTAATTATTATATAATACATACCCGTGTCCTCTTTCTCTCTCCGTTGTAGATGGAGCTGCAATGCGTGCAGGGGTTCAGACTGGGGACAGGATAATTAAGGTGAGTTTATGTATTAATGTACAGGTCGGCTGAGATGCAAAAAGGGTTGCAAGGGAATTAATTACCAACCGTGGCTTACAGTGGAGTTCTGTGCATATAGAATTGTGTTCAAATAATAATTAAACTGTCTGATTACATTCACTTTTATTGCAATTGGAGCCCCATTTAACCCCCATCAGATGACAGCATGCAGTCAGCATCCAGATTGATTGTTTAAAATATACATACTTTTGGGTGGTATGGTCATAATTTCTGGCCGGAAACAGAATTCTTGGCTGGCGGAGTTCAACAGTTCGATTCCACAAATGAATGGAAGACATCTGGAGGGATGTCGATCCATGCCGTCTGGAAATCCAGCCACAGCTGAATTGCATTTGTTGGTGCAGGATCTCGGATGCGAACGGACCTGTGGGATAGGCCTGCTGCATTGAATGTGAATGTGATTTCTGCTAGAGTCACTTGTCTGTTCACACAGACGATTTTAGCACAACATCGCTGGTCACGATTGTTATGCACCCGTGGGTGGCCACTGTGCTGTCCGCTGTGGGTGGTAATGTCTTCTATGACATATTTCCAGTACACAAGTGACACTGTGGATCGAGGAATGTTAAATGCTTTTAAATTATCCCAGACATCTGGGCGCATATGGCACCCACTATCATGCCTCGTTTGAGCTCTGATATGTTATGTTGCCTTGGCATGAGCACACTGGCCAGTGTTCAACCTCACTCACCATATAACACGTCACAGTTTACAGGTGTGACCATTCCCAAACCCAGCAAACCAACAAACCCAGCCATTTTCTAGCACTTATTTATGGGACAAAGGGTTTAGTCAGCCTGGCTTCACCCATCTATTGCTTCCAGCTCAGTTTTTGCTAGGTCTGTTGTCTGAAACTGCCTACTGGGCCATGTGTGCTGACAACAATGGTGGCAAGAGCTAGATACAGCAATACTAGCAGTAGTATCGACAAAAGCCTAATATATCCAGTGTATTTTTTAACAGGCGATGTTAGATCGCAGTGTGTTGTTTCACACTCAGTTCTACAAGCTATTTGAATATATTGCCAACGTCATCTACGTGCTTGAGATCAGATATTAATTTTGAGCGGTGTAATGTTCCTTGTATCCTTAAGTTTAAGTACAGACCAATAAGGCATGCTTATACTAGAGGAGAGCCTCCCTCGTTTACAGTTTGGCTTCGACGCACCTCATACATTATATGATAGTCAGTGCCAGTTGTTTTCAGGCTGGTCCAGTGGTTTCAGAATTAACCTGAAGTCTGCTGTCATTAGGTTGCAATGGCTGGGAACAAGCCCCAGTGAAACGTGGCCAGACCTTATTATTCACAAAGTGAATAGGTTGCAGTGCCCATGTGTGCGTCAAATCAAATAAGCAATCCTGGGTTGCATGGAACAGCCGTGAATGCTCTCGGTTCTGAGATGGACAGTGTGACGCCCAAGCCCAGTCCTCTCCTTAGGCATGGTGAGTGCAGCTATAGGATCTTACAGGAAATCATCCTTAAATACATTTTTAAATGTGTGAGTAAAAATCGTATGCTAATGAAGTCACTAGCCCAAAGGAAGTGCACTAATTTCTCTGGGTCATTTTAGTGTTTTACTTTGCACTCACACATCCATGTTGACTCAAAATAGGGTTGATCAGCTGATTAAATGCTGGATCAGATTTACGGGCAGGGAAGCAATAAAATAAGCAGGCCAGGAGTACACCACGACCACCACTGTAATACGACCACTACATCAAATTCTGTGTCCTGTCTGCCACCTGCTGGCCACTATTGTGCATAACAAGCTCTGGAAAAAGCTGGTGTACTTTATTAACTCTATGGCTGCATTGAGACGAAGTATCGAAGAAACTGCTGATGTGCCTTAAGATTACAAATTGATCAGCACATCGGATAGTTAACCAGGATTTTAAGAGATTAGGCAGCTATTCTTAGCAAGATTATTGATATTTTTGTTTTCATTTTTAATAATGAGAACACTGGTGCTCACAGTAACATAATATTTTGTACTCATTTCTTGTCTTTTGTAGGTTAATGGAACCTTGGTGACACGTTCAAATCATGTTGAAGTGGTCAAGTTGATCAAATGTAAGTTTTATATTTTATCTTGAATGTTTTTCCGAACAAGACAGTCCTAGTTAAAAAAACTTGTTTCACAACTAAGTACGTGTGTGTTTATAGACCAGATGACAGGTTCTTTCTCCAGATGTGAGCCAAGTAGCTCCTCCAGTTTGTTTGTCTTTTTACAGACCAGTGAGACCAGAAATCCCATCTTCTTGTTTTCTATTGGCTCTCTATAGACTACATGTATCTAGATAAATCTTGTCTAAGATTTTCACTTTAAAAAATGAAAACAAATAGATAACTATGAGAAAAGGTCAGTTAAACCCAGATTGCATACGTGTGTACACTAAAGAATACCGTATATGTGTGTTCTGAAGCATGGTGGTGGCAGCATTATGTGTTACGGAAGGTTTTCTTTAGCTAGGACAGTGAATCCAGATTGTTGGCATAAAGATATTGTAAAATAAGAATTTTACAACACCCTCCTTTTACACCCTCCTAAGCACACATTCAAGCCCACCAGTGAATTGCTTCAGAAAAGAAGGCTCAAAAGTCTTCAGATGGTTTAATGAACTACTCTTCTAGCCACTGTGCAGTGGAATCGACCTTTGCATTTGACCTATCCATGCAGTGGAACCCAAACATGCACACTAGTGAACAAAAACTGGGGGCATTGAGCTCACATGCCCAGACAAGTGCAATGCAAGTGACATTTTTTACATATTCCCTGAATATCAAATTAAAAAAATTCTGACCTGACATTCAAGAGTATTTCCTTTAATAGTAAGTCCAAAATGTTGGAATGCAAAACAGACCTTTGGGTAAGACTATATATGTAGTAGCATCTATTTTGTGTGTGTGTGTGTGTGTGTGTGTGTGTGTGTGTAGTGTCACATTGCTGTACTGCCTCCACTATAGCGCCAGTCAGAAGCATGGCATTCATTTTTTGCACATATCCTCTGTCTGTAAACTTAGTCTGATGTGAACTACCTGAAGCAAATTTACCCCATTGTGTATGTTGCTAAAATATACCACAAGGGTAACCTGTAGTAATCCTGTCCTTTTATTCCCTTTCAGCGGGCTCCTACGTGGCCCTCACTGTGTTGGGCCGACCACCTGGGTTACCCCAGATCCCTCTTTCAGAGGTTGATTTGAACCTAGAGGATAATGGGGAATCCCCAGTCTCTTTACCACAATCTCCACGACAGATCCGGATCAAACGGGAATACAAGGTAGCAAAACACAACATTATGTCAGTACCAATTTTTTTTCAGTGCTAATGCATCCACTTGGTTTTTGCTTTTCTTTACTTTATCTGTTTGGTGACAAAATTGTAACATGCTCGTAAGTGTAGGAATTGTTTGGAAACTTTTGAGGCTAAGGAATTATATTGATTTTGAATGTGATTTTGGGCTTTATCTCGTCTATATCTCTTTGGTTCCTGCCTCACCCTGGATCATTAAGGAGGAGAACGTGAGAGTCATCCACGGCGTAAATGTGGACAACCTAGAAAAGAAGCTTACTAAAGAACATGAATTCCAGGTTAGGATTTTCCTGATTATTGTACTGGGATGAGATTCCTTCCTGCTTTCTTGCCGTTCGGATGCTTCTTTGCGTAACTCTGCCATCTTTCATTTCTTTTCTTTATTTTTTAGAAACTTTGTATATATTTTTTTTTAACTACAGTGTCTGAGCTTGTTATATACAGACAAGTCAAGAGCACAACAAAGCCTAGGGTGGTCATTTTTGTGAGGTTTTAGTTACTTTTCCCAGTAGTGCTACTGTTACAGAAGCCAGAAAAGTTCCTACTAGCAATCGAAGCAAACGTGTTGAGAGAATTGTCTTCTACAGAGAGTGACAGCGTTGAAACTAAGTTTTCGGAGCATGTTATCTGAGTTTAAGAACTGGCATTCCTGCACTGTGTGAGGAGGAACAGTAGTCCGCAGGCGGTGTGCTTAGCAGATCAGCGGACAGTGAAGGCACACAGAGTGGGACAGAGATGCTTCTGTGGGTAAAGTTGATAAAAATGGGCAATGCGTTAAAATTGGTTTAAATGTAAAGCTCTAGAGTCTAGTCTTCCACCCCTGCTACTATAGCTCATTCAGCTTATACTAAAGCTAATGCTAAAGCTAACAATGCTGCTTAGAGGCCACAAAACAAACCCAGTGCAGAACATCGATCTTATTCACTTCAGTTGCAAAACAGATTTAAATCACTGCAAGGCCTCGGAGAGAATCCCAAACTCAGTGAACATGAAACAGAAAGAGGCAGAAATGTCAGCCAGTCACAGTACCCGAGCAAAGCTACAGCAGACGCCCTCGTCTTTGGAATTGATACTGTTATTGGGGTGAAAAACCCAAAAGTGCAATGTGAGCCGAATATCACAGTGTCTGAATTAAATGAAAAACTCCTAACTGGCTGAATACACGACAGTCAAGAGACTTATTGTGCTGACTCCATGTGTAAAGACATGTCTCCTCACTTGAACCTCCTGGTAACTATGGAGAGGCTAATATCGGCAGGGGCGAGACTATCACTTTCCCTGTCAGCCAACCCCTCAGGTACAGAAAAGAAGCATGCCATTTCCCCCTCCACCCACATCTACCTTCTCATCCCTTCTTCCTTCTCCCAGACCCTCTCGTAAGAGAAATGTCCTTGACAAGACTAAGGTTCAATAAGGCAGCTTCACTCTTTACCTCATCATTGGCAGGGGCTCCACCCAAACACTAAAAGGGAAGAAGCCACTCCACGTTCATGTAATTCTGTGAATTGGCGTTTTTTGGTCCTAGCTGCTACAGAGATGATGTCACCAGTATGTTTTCAAAACAGTCTTGGACCCTGTGTTCCTGAAATCTCTTAAATTTCAGTGCGTATCAGAAATAGAAAGAACAGGGCGGACATGTCTTGTACTGTAAATGTAGCCAGTCTGCAATGTGTAAAACGTGAGTCAAGAAACAAATAGATAACTGAAAAGTGTGAGCTTATAGAGCAACGTGCACAGGTTACTAAGTTAGCTCTCCTAAATATTAGATCTCTCACAAATAAATTTCATTTAGTCAATAATTTTATTATAGCTAATGGCCTTGCTTTTATGCTTTTAACAGAAACGTGGGAAAAAGAATGCATCTGTATTAATTGAGTGGGCTCCGCCAAACTTTTTTTTTTTTTAAATATCATTTGATGACTTCACATCCTTTGAATATTGTTGTGTGGTTACGTTATGAAAGAGGCATCAGAAATATTACTAGAAATTGTCTACAGGCCCCCAAACTACAGTGGTGTTTTTAATGATGAGTTTTAATGATGAGATGTTGTGTCTTTCATTTCCACTATAAGATCATTTTTATTGCTGGTGATTTTAAATGAAACAGTGACAATCTCAAGGATTATATGTCCAAGGAACTCCATACCATATTGGATTCTTTCAGTCACACTCCGGACATATTTATCTAAAAGGGCCTCTGTTAAGGATGTTGCTCTGTCAAATCATTACAGATCTTTTTTAAGAAAAGGTTCATAAATGACAGCACTGCTACACTCTTCATGAAGAAAATGTGCCCTGCACCATGTAAACCATCAGATTCTGTTGATGCTCTGTTGGATAGCTTCAACTCTAAAGTCGTTAGTGTAATGGATGAAATTGCACCAGTTAATGTTGGAAATGTCATGCCAAAAGAAAGCTTCTTGGAGAAATACTACTGCTGTTCAACTCCAAAAGAAGGAATGTCGCAAGGCTGAACGCAGCTGCTCTTCAGATTCACAAAGATATCTTCAAAGACATGCTACGTAATTACAATACAATATTATGCAAAGCTAGGCAATCCTTTTTCTCCAATATTGTCAACAATAACATTAAGAATAGCAGAGTACTGTTTTCTGTAGTTGACAAACTTGCAAATTCATCTACGCATATGGCCCCTGAGTTGGTACCAGTTGAGAGGTGTAATGAGTTTGTGTTCTATTTTAACACTAAAATCCATGATATCAGACAAGCCATTAGTACATCCATATCAACCAGTGTGCTTTCATCCACTTCATCACCACGAAAAGAAATCTTGGTTAAAATGTCCCAGTTTAGTGCTGTTAGCAATGGAATTTAAATTTAATCAGTGAGTCAACTTTTTTAAGAACATTTTTCATTCAATAGCACCTGACATACTTCAAATAGTAAACTCCTCATTTATGTCAGGTGTTTTTCCTAACTCACTGAAAGCTGCAGTTGTGAAGCCTCTTCTTAAAAAGAAAAAATGTAATTACAGACCAATTTTAAATCTACTGTTCATTTGTGATATCACTGAAAAAAAAATGTCTTTAATCAGCTTACTAGTTTTCTCTCCTTAAACAGCTGTCTGGACAAATTCCTGTCAGCTCTAATTGAGGTTATTAATAACATTCGTTTAAATACAGAGTCTGGAAAAATATCTCTCCTGCTACTCCTTGATCTCAGTGCTGCTTTTGAAACATTTCTGAAACTGTTTATTTCATACTTACAAGGCAGGAACTAGTTTGTAAAAAATTAAAATTATATCTCTGAGACCAGTGGCCTGTGGTGTCCCCCAAGGCTCGATTCTTGGGCCGCTCTTAATTCAATTTATACATGCTTCCTCTTGGGTAGATTCTACAAGACTATGGACTGTCCTACCACAGCTGTGCCGATAATATTCAGATTTATTTAGCCCTATCCCCACCTTATTGACTTACTTTGTGAGTGCCTTGAGTACACTGGACTAACTTTCTGCAGATAAATAAAGATACATACAGAGATCTTTTTGATTTGGGAACAACTATAAGAGGCGCAGACTAGCTGATTATCTGGATTCGAGAACCCTCAAATCAAAAGAACTAGCTCGGAACCTGGGCATAATAATTGCTTCGGATTACCTCAGTTTTACTAGTCATGCTAAAGCAGTTACTAAAAATTTAAAAGTTCTTATAAACATCAACAAGATTAGACATTTTCTGACTAAAGCAGACCTGGAGAAAGTCATTCATGTCTTTATTTCCAGCAGGATTGATTACTGTCATGGTCTACTAACTGGACTCCCAAACAAGACAAGTAAACAGCTTCAGCTAATTCAAAATGTAGCTGTTAATAGTTCTCACAAGTGGCAAATGAAGAGAACACAGCACCCTTGTTCTTAAAGCATTACACTTATTACCTTACCGAAGACACTGTGCCTTGTTTATAAATCTCTAAATGGTGTAGAACCAGATTACTTATCTGATATGCTGCAGAGATATGAGCCGAGCAGATCACTAGAAACTAGTCAGTTAGTCCTGCCTAATGTAAAGACTAAATACAGTGAAGCAGCTTTTAGCCACCATGCAGCTCATAAAAGGAACCAGTTAACAGAGGGTATTAAAAGAGCCTCGACTATAGACATTTTTTAATTTAAAAAACATTCCAGTTTGAGCATTCTGTACAGGTTAAAACATTTTTTTTCTTCTACCTTTTTATTCTGTAATGGCATTTTATTATTTTAATTTTCAATTATTTAATTTTGATTTAAAATGTATTTTATTTTATTGTTCTTTTTGTAAAGTTCCTGTTTTGAAAGTTCCGCTTAATTACTCCTGCTACATGAATACACTTAGCTGTCTGGCATTTTTGCATAATTGCATCTAAGCATCATTTAATCTATACAACTATATATAGCTCACTGTGTTTCACACAGGTGACTTTTACTGTCACACAACATGCTTACAATGTTGACGTGCCATGATTTTTGGAACAGATTGCGAAATGGAGAAAGAGGAAATAGAGAATGCCAAAGAGAAGAAACGGGCTGGAGAGGTGTCCAGAAAGTGTCCAACATTTAGGATAATTTCAAGCTGGTGAAAAAAGTCTATCTGTACATTGTGTCCATTGTCTGACCGAGCTAACGGTATGACGTCAATGCTTCAGCATCTCAACAAAAGCCTCTACGTATCCAAGTCCTCAGAGTGGACACAATGCATGTTAATGTTAGCATTTAACACAAATCAGTGTGATTGCTATATGATTGAGATAAAGACTAGTAAAGGATGCATGGTAGTTATGCCTGTAATAACTGTAACGTCAGTTAGGAACACAAATCGCTATAGTTCTAAATAAAGCTTTGCTCACGAAATAACCACAGAAAATGAAATGCTGCAGTCAGTTTGTGAAAGTCTAAGCTTTATTCCTATTATTATGAAAACACACCTACACACAGAGAGACATCAATATGTAGAGAGACTTTCAAGGTGTTTCAAGAATAACTTTCATTAGATATTGGCCATGTAAAAGCACTCAGGAGAAAAATGTGTGATGAAATTGTATGCTTGGGCTCTTGTTCCAACCTTCCTGTTCACTGGTTTTTGCCTTTATAAATGACACAATGCCTTCCCAGAAAACAGTAAAGGCAGTGAGCTGTAGTTATGTTGAACCGTGTAGTTCTGAATGTTTAACTGCACAACTTAAATGCAATGGTTATTATTATTCTTATTAGTAGTAGTAGTAGTAGTAGCAGTAGTAGTAGTAAAATAAGTTGAAATTAATGTTTTTTAATTGTTTGTGCATCTCAGAAAATTTATAGCATTAAATGATTTCATTTTTGACAGATTATATTACTGTGTACAATTTAAGGATATTATTGTTTTAATTAAACCAATAAATGTTTACTTATTTATTAATTTAGTTTTTAATTAATTACTTGATTAATTGATGGAATAATCTGTAGCTATATAATTATTAAAATAATTAATGACTGCAGCTCTGTGTTGTGCGGCACTGTGTACAATACTGTGTTGATTTCTTAATAATTTGCTTTCACACCAAGGTTCTGTTATAAATATATGATGCAGCCACACAGCTCAAAATATGACCTTGGCTGATAAGAATAATGCCTTTCCTGTTGTGGTATAACTGACAGCTGCAGTGTTGAAGATCACTGCGGAGGTTTTCTGGCTCATACTGGGCTCATTATTAGTCGACAATGAACGTGATACTGCATGTCATTACCGTCGATTTCTTTGTGCATACCAGCTGGAGATGGTTGTTGACCTTTTTCAAGTATTCTGTGGGTGGTTTTTTTTTTTTTTTTTTTAAAGCTGCGATGGTACTGACTTCAGGATATATACATACATATATAGAGATAGATATAGATATATATTTCCTTTTTCTGGGTTTATAGGATATGAAGGAAGAATATGCCAAGAATCCCACTCTTCGGCTGTTGAAGGACATCCAGGAAGCAAAAAGAAATGCACACCGAGCTACGCAGGTACTTCACTTCCCACATTTACTACATGAGTAATGTACTTCAGATGCTTTTACCTGAAGTGACTTAAGGTAGCTAAGGCAGAATACAGTTAAAGCAGGTTAATGTAACTAAAGGGCCAAGGTACATTATGATAATGGTTAAGTATTTTGTGGCTTTATTAAGTTACACAGCATATCTTGGTGCACATATAAAATAAAAATAAAATGCTAACTAATAGTATGTGCTGGATCATGTGCTATTTTAACATTTACCAGCTGACAGCAAAGAAAGTAATCCGTTCCTTCAGTCCTCATTTTCTATCCCACAATTTGTTTACAGTTGTTTACAGACTATTTGGAAAAACCTCTTATTGGGCTCTTTAGGCCTCGCAGTTTGGATTTAGAGTCTCTGGAGGCAGTGTTATGATCTGGGGCTGCTTTAATTGGCCAGATCAAGACTCAGTAACATCATGTGGCGATAAAATCAGCTGAATAGCTTGAATGTACTGAATGAGCAGGTCATAATGCCAGTGGACTTGTTTTTTTTTTTTCTTCCCTCATGATACAGTCATATTCAAGGACAACACTGGCAAGATGTCTCAAATTGTATAAGAGTGGTTCAGGTAGCATGAGGAATCATCTTCACACATGAATTGGCCGCCACCAGGTCCAGAACTTAATCCCATTGATACTCTTAGATTGTGCTGCGGAATACTTTACAGAATGGTTTGACACCAAAAAGATCTAAAAAATAAATATGAATGCAGCTCTAGGTTTTCAAAACAATGCCATGGCAACTGCACGCCATAATCATAATTTGGCCATGCTGTGCACATGTACAGGGTACACACATACCTGTATAAAAAATCCCAGAACTGCTGTAGGTGAGATTCTTCAGAACATCAGAACCCAAAATGTCTGCTGTAAAGCCAATAGCAGTCACATCTGATAAAAGATTAGTAGGTGATCACGAACCTTGTTGTGAACCTCCTGTTAGGGCAGTTTATGAAATGTAGTGTCAGAAGGGTAGCTTCTACCACCTTGGCTTCTACCACAACTATGGGTAATAATGGCTAATTCAGTTAGCCTCTGCACTCTTTCTGGCCTTGTCACTGTCTGGAGGAAATGTCTCTCTCTCCTTTTAAAAATATACTCCATTGTGAGTTGTGAGTGCCTCATGAAATCCTCACACTGCAGTTTTTACAGTGTAACAAAAAAATATCTCCACACTACATAAATTTTAGCTGTGCCCTGCTCTAAATTGTGCTCTCCATTCACGGTTATGACAGCTGATGTAAAACAAAGAAACAGCCTTAAGTTTAAGACTGATCAGAAAGAAAAAAAAAAAAGACATGATCGTAACACCAAGTGCTGCAACTCTACGGACTCATATAACATATAACACCACTCTGCCCTGAAAGCAATGATGAGTTATTGCTGTCCTGGTGGAGTCACAACCATCTGATGAAAGAAAGAAAGAAAGAAAGTGAACTATTTTCCCACTGTGTTTGCACACAGAGGAACGTGACCTCTGCATTTAACCCATCCGTGCAGTGAAACACACACACCAGTGAACACTAGGGGGCAGTGAACACATATGCCCGGATTGGGAGGCAGCCCCAAACCATGGTGCCTGGGGAGCTGTTGGGGGAGTTAGGTGCCTTGCTCAAGGGCACCTCAGTCGTGTCTTGCCCTAGGCGGGGATCAAACTTGCGACCTTCCAGTCATGAGACCGGTTCCTGAACCACTAGGCCACGGCTGGACCGCTTACCTGAGGTGCCAGCATCTACAGCTAGAACTTGGTTATTTATTATTTATTTACTTGACTGTTTGGTATGGCAGTACTGGAGATAAGTGGACCTTAGTTCACTAAAGGAGAAAGGTTGTTAGACTTGAAGATGCATATGTGTCTGATAGTGGTTTCTTTTACTTTGTGCCACCTTTATCCAAGTGAATTTTGAGCTGTGAATTTAGGTCCTTTGAGCCTATATAAAACTATTGTGTGGCTCCTTGTGTATAAAGTACCTGCCAGATAAACCAAAAATTGGACTTCACTTTCATTCTTTCATCTTTTTTCTATCTCCTGCCCTGTAGTAATGTTAGCAATGCTGGTACACCTGTCCTCCCTTTTGCCTCTTAATGCATGGCTCTGTGGTCTCCCTTAACTTTCTGTACGTCACTATATTCAGGACCTGGGGAACATAGACTCTGAAATGTTCTTTCTGAGGCAGTTGAAAAAGTTCTACCATCCACAGCTTCTATTGATCCAGTTCTGCACTGCAATCATTGAGTCCATCCTCACCTCATCAATCACCGCATGGTTCGGCTCCTTCACTTCACGGGAACGGTTGCATAATCAAGACAACAAAAAGGATCATTAGATGTAATCTACCATCTCTTCAGGACATTTACAACAGCAGGGTCAGCAATCACGTATTCTCATCAAGCATAGAGGACAAATGGCACTTTAGCCTGAATCCAGCACCACTGGATTCACATGGATTTAATTGTGGGAAAATGTCTATTATATTAAGTAGATTTATTTCAAAATGCACAACTCTTGCACATCCTTTTACCTCTTTGTTTCATTAAACATTCTCCTGTGATATGCACTCAAGTGTCACAAAAACTGTTACAACAGTCTAATATTTCGGTAGTTCCCTCATGTGGCATGGACACCACAAGCTTGGAGAAATATTCTGTAGGCAATGAACCCCATACTTCTTGCTGAACAGTCTACAATTCTGTTATATTCTGAGGTGTAGAGTTTCTGTGATCCACAGCGTGTTGCATGGAATCCCTGATGTGTTCGATAACATCGGGATCTGGTGACTTGGCAAAGGTGTGTGAATGGCAAAACCCCAATCTCAGACAAGTGTACCTCAAGCCATAATTTGCCATCTCTAGACATGTGGTGGTGCAGTGTCCTGTTTGAAGAAACCAAACCCATCAGAATAAACGTAGGACATGAATGAGTATAATTAGGCAGAAAGGAGGGACAGAGATGTTTTAGACGTACCAGGGTTTTATGAAATGCGCTTCAGAGTTCAATATACTTTATTTAATTAGGTTGCTTCCTAATGTTTTTCTTGCCATTTTTCTGTTTAGGCACTATATAGTATTTGTTGTATCATATTTTAATGCCATGTTTTATCATGCTTTTGCACGTAGACTGTTGTTTCTGGCACATTGTAAGCAAAACCTGATGATCAGGATTCATGTTGTATATTGTAAAAATGTTTTCAAGCATTGTGTTTTATAGCTCTCCCGTATGCTTCCTCTGAGACACATAAAGCCAGCCACTGTAACCAAGCAAACCTTTGCTCTTGCAGCTTTACGGGGTAGCTAAATACACTTGGAGGAAAGTGCTGTCAACAATTTTCCCACATACAGTCCCATTTTTACTGCAGCATCTTTCAATTGTTGTTTGTTTTAAGCTCTTTACCTCTCCACCTCTCCAGTAGGTGAAATTGTATTATGTTCTGGTGATTTACTTGCCCAGTCTAAAACATCCCACCTTTTCCCATGATGAAGTCCTGTGTTGTGTTTTGGTTCATTGTCTTGCTGCATGATGAAGTTCCTGCCAGTTGGCCCGGATGCATTTCTCTGTAACTTGCCAGACAGATTGTGTCTGTAGACTGCTGAATTCATTCTCTGGCTACTGTCATCATCAATAAAGATTAGTGAGTCCAGAAGCAGCCATGCAGATGAACAGATGAGCTCATACTTTTTGGACCATGAGCAGATCTTACCTTTCTCCTAACTTTGGCCTTTCCATCATTTTGGTAGAGGTTTATCTTGCCAGTCTATGCTTCTGATTCTTACTGCTGATGAGTGGGTTTGTATATTTCGGCTCACAAAGCCTTCTTCACCACTAACCTGTCAACCGTTATTGTTTTTGTTGTCCAACCTGCTAGATATCTGGTTGATGGTACTATAGTGCTTTGTCTTGTTTTTCTCCCACAGAAAATGTCTTGCTTTTCTCCCACAGACAGCTCTGGTCTTCACATTGGTTTATTTTTTTCAACAGCACATGTAGTCTACAAGTAAAATCCAGGGCTCAGAACAAGAGTAGATATTCAGAGCTATTACTTGTTTAATCTGTCAATCTAACAGGACACACCTGGACAACTGAAAAGATCTGTCCATTCCAGTATTTTTGGAGTGTCACTTAAAAACACGGAGGGTTCAAACAAAAGGTGCCATATCCTATCCTATAGATGTATGAATAAGGAAATTACAGATGATCAATTGTCTCATATTCATCTTTTGTACAGCAAAAACAATAAAACTGTTGTTAGCTTTGCAGTGCACAAATTCACACAGACATACACGACTGGCTCGTGGTTCTCTGACCGGGGAGAGTACAGCACCATACATCCCACCCACAGAGCGCCAGTTTATTTTCTTTTATACTCCCACTATCACTAATAATACAGGGTATGTTTTACAGCATGGCCTGCCAGTTGGGGACAGTGAAGGTGGTGGTGTGGTGGATGCCAACCAGGCCAATTCTGATGGCTTGTGGAGCCCTGTAAGTACATTTCTTTTTGTAACAGCTCTCCAAATGATCCTATAGTGAAAGTGGAATTACTTGTGATTATCTTTGCTTTTGTAGTATCATAAACATGCTAAAACATATCGAGTGCTGCCTCATAGGTCCTGCATCGCCACCACTCAACTTCCCCTAAATCTATTGGCCAGAAAGATTCGAACAGTCCAAAGAGCACACAACGAGACAGCTTCAGCTCATTCTCTTCACCTGAGGTTGCAGACAGCTCTGACCTGGTGAGGAAGACTTCTAATCATAGGATCAAAATGAGACTAACTTTCACTAACCACTCTGTCCTCTCCTGTGCAGGACTTGCTGCTCCATCCTGGTGTGAAAAATACTTCCTCCCGTCTGGCTTCTCAGATCATTGGAGCTGAGGATGACTACTTTGATTCAGAACATGAGCAGGACCAGGTCCCATTCAGCGTTCTATTCTTCTCTGTTCAGAATATTTTGAAAGGTTGTACCTAATCTTGGCTTCTGTGGCTCTGTGTGTTCTAGGTGAATGTACAGTGCAACTGTTTCCAGAGTTTGGACCTGCTTAAGAGTCGACCTGCTCACCTTGCAGCTTTCCTGCACCATGTGGTGTCCCAATTTGACCCAGCTCCTGTGGTAATAACACTTACACCCGTCGTCCTTGTACCTGTATTATTACATTATAGTCATTATTACTAGTGAGGCATCACTACTGGGACAGCTTTGTCGATTTATTTTACTTTTATCCATAAAATGCTCTTATACTAACATCCTCTTATGCTCCTATACTAACATTATTGTACATTGTTGACCTGAAATGATGGTGATCTGGATGTATTTCGGGATTAATGATGGTAATCAGTGCAAAACTATTAGTAAACTTCCTACAATACAAAATAACCTGATATAATAACCTATGGTCTTTAAACAGTGCCGTTAGTAGAAAGCACAAAACTGGCTACCTTGAGTGCACAGAGCAGTGGTGTGTAGTCATTTGAAAGGAGCAAACGATTCCAGTAAATATTAGTATTCACAAACATGGAGCTCTGAAGAGAGTGTCCCGTGAGAAGTCTTTTTTGGGAGTCAGAGTCCTTTAGTAGGACTTCCAGGGTCTACACATTGATTACAGGTCACACTAGTGGCACATCATCTTAAGCATAACCTTGTTGTCAATACTGAAGTACTGAAGCTACTGGCAATCTCTTTGTGCTGAGGTTGTCACCAGGGGTTTCTGATGCAATACATCCCACCTCCTCTATTGTAACCATACTCAATCCAAGGTACCTGTGATCCCTTGGTAAAAATGATGGAATCACCACACATAGAGGAAGTTTTGTTACTTTTTAGCAAATAAACCTATCACAGATACGACACGAAACATTTTCATTTGTTTGTTTTGGCTTTATGAAACATGCCTCAGACAAAAGAAGTCAGTAATCACCTTGTACTTTGAATTTCTGTAACAAATACTGAACAAAGTGCAACAGAATGCAAATTAGTCTGCAGTTAAAAGAGAATGCTTACAGACCAAACGTGCTGTTTGACTTGGATAATTGATAAGAAACATGGCCCCAACAAGAGAGTTATCACTGGAAACAGTGGATCTCATTGTAAAAACCCATTCAAGAGGGTTGTTCCCAGTCAGTGCTGCAAGAATAAACAAAATTGGAATTTTATAAGGAAAAAAATACATACAGGAAGACCAAGGAAGACATCAAAGCAGAATGCTTTGCATATAAATTTAAGTATAAAACAGCCTAATGAAAACCACCACTGACACTTAAACAAAACAAAAGAAAATTAGGTTACAGTGGGTTAAAGTAAAGCAATCATAGAATGATTGATTGGATGGAAGTGATAGTGATGAAATCTGCATTGGCCAAGGAGATGGTGGAACGTTTGTCTGGGGTCATTCTAATGAAACATATAAAGATGACTGTCTGGAGAAAACAATCAAATTTCCCCACTCTTTTATGAGATAAATAAAGGACATGGGGAGATTGCAGTCTTTATCTCAACAGTCAGTCCACAGATTGGATTGGATGGTTTTTTCTCACTGCATCAGTGGAGCATAATTTTGGTTAATGAAATAATTTTTTAGGATGATAATATGTAAGTGTTAAAACTTTTGTTCACAGAAGGCTGACATAGCCAGCAAACAGTCCAGATGTCAGTCTGATGGAAAATGTATAGGTAAATTCGTCCATGGCAAGGTTCTGTTGACTTTTATTTCAGAAAGCTTAATAAAGAATTATTTATTAGTGTTCAGGCCATCATAAAAAGCTACAGGAGGGAACAGCAAGTACTGATCATGATCTCT
>JAOVVF010000048.1:11825985-11847547 GCA_028565595.1 Duopalatinus emarginatus
CTCCACATCATTGCATTCAGTTTTTATTCACAATTTGTTTAGTGTCCCAACTTTTTTGGAATCCGGTTTGTACTTTAATGAACACAAATAAGACCAAAGTCCAAAATATAAACCAAAACTAAAATCAGGAACCGGGTCCAATAACAAGAAACACAAATACTACTTGACACTTAAATCGCATAACAGAACAAAACAAAGCCTTAACAATCAACGATGAGTGAGGGACTAAAAACAGGTGGGGTGCAGAGTAATATTGCTGGGCATGGCCATCTTGCTTGGCTGCCAGCGGTTATAGGAAATTTGGTCTGCCAGGCTGGAGCATGACAAGGCTGAATCCTTAACATTTTGTACAGAGACCTTTATTGAACATTTATGGAAAGAGTCTCCAGTGTCAGTGTGCGGTAATAGTAATAGTCAGGATGTTTTTGAAATAATAATAGTCAGGTAGTCTTCAGGAATTAACTCGGTTCCACAACATTAAATATAACTTAACTGATATAAATAAATGTTGTCTTTTTCTTAGATGAGAAACACCATAGGCAAAATGTTGAGAATAAAACACTCCAGGGCATGCGGTTAGGAAATAACCCAATAATCTAAAGATCCAGTGTGTCTTTGTTGTGTTTTATTCCTTACTTATCATACAGCATGACTGCAGACATATATTAAATCACTTGAAAATCAGACATCAAAACTATATTGGTGTATGATTGCCTTGTTGCTGGCATTTTCCCAATTCCCCACACCAGTCTGCATGTTACATTGTTTTACATTGTAAATTGCACACAATGTGCTGCTCTTGGTTTGCTATCAGGAAAGATGAAATCGGCGCTTAGCATTTGACAGCCAATTTTATTTCTTGTA
Organism: Duopalatinus emarginatus; assembly: GCA_028565595.1. Taxonomy (NCBI): domain Eukaryota; kingdom Metazoa; phylum Chordata; class Actinopteri; order Siluriformes; family Pimelodidae; genus Duopalatinus; species Duopalatinus emarginatus. The sequence continues at coordinate 11,826,850 of JAOVVF010000048.1, forward strand.
TGTTATTTGCACTTCTGTGCAGGATCTGAATTTTGAATTTGGTTGCAGGCTGTATTATATAGTAGACGATCCAGAGCAGCCTGTCTCTGTAGTCTGGGCTGTACATACACAAAGTGCATTTAATTTCCTAAACCTCTCTCTTACAGTGCAAAGCAAGGGTTAGAGATGCAAAGAGGAGAACTTCCTGCCTGCCTCTAATAGCTACTGCCAGAATACTACTAGAATGGATAAGATAAAGATTCATTAGTATACTTTTTAACTCAAATCAGCATTTGGTGTACTTTTATTTTTTATTATTATGGAGATAATGTAACTAGACAGGTTTACCATCACTTAGAGAAGTGACGTGACTTATTGACCATTGTGCTTACACACAACGGAATCTGATCTCTGCATATAACCCGTCTATGCAGTGACGGGTTATGCAGTGAATGCAGTGAACACACATGCCTGGAGCAATGGGCAACCCTATGCCTGTCCACCCCATTCATGGCACCCATAGGGCAGGGGTCTTGCTCACATCTTGTTGGTGCAGGAATCAAACCAGGGATCTTCTGATCAAAAGGTTGGTTCTTTAACCACAAGCCCATGGCTGCCCACCAAAAAGCACATGAGCAGTCACCTGTAAAAGACTTACAGACCACAAGACAGACTACAGCTTGCTCTCTATTAAGGGTTTATCAGTATAGTTCAGTGTATCTTTTACTTGTCCAGTGGGTGACCAGTTGTCAAGACTTCATATAGTTGTCTTTTAACAAGCAAACAAATAAACAAACAAACCAATTGTTTAGGTTTTAGCCAGCAGGGGGCAGCCATACTTTGCTTTCTTTTGAGAATCCATCTGGACAATTTTTTTTCTTTTCTTTTTTTTCTCCCCTCCATGTAGAATATGGAAATACCATCTTCCCTGCCCTGACACATTATAATGATCTATTATTTCAGCACATAATAATAATAATGTATTTATTATTAAGCTTCCAGTATTAAAAAAAAAAAATCTCTATAAGTAAAAAAAAAAAAAAAAAAAAGGTTATGGAATCCATCAGTTTTATCCTTCGCAAGTGTGAACCTCAATTTACTTTAGCATTTCCGTATCAAGGATAGGAATCTCTGACAGATTTACCTCGTGGGGATGTCTGGCTGGTTCCCATGTGGAAATATTGATATTTCTCAGTGCATTTCAATAAAACCCCACTGCAGTTAAGAGGAGATAAACACAAAAGGGGGCGTGGGGTGTAATTGATTGTTGCACTCTCTACACTCACCTATTACCTAATTAAAGCTGGAAGGTGGGGTGATGACTGTCAAGTCTTATCTCTATCTCTGCTCTAGCTTGACTCAAGCATTGTCCTGGTTGCTGCTCATGCTCCTTCTTTTCCCAAGGAGAGTGAAGGAAACGTGTGTAACATGCCCTATGGTCTACAGAATCAAAATCAATTACAGTTAAATGGCAAACTTTAAAGTTCTTACATAGTTTAAGATAGATGTACACCAACAGTTAAGGGATGAACTGCTTCAAGTATCAGGATGCATAATGTGATATTTCTTTTTGTGCCTTGTTTATGAATGAATTTATTTTCCTGACCACTACTTATTCCCTTAATTAGAAGGTTGCAGTTCTTTAATATATTATTTAGCTGTCTGCTTTTGTATTAGGAGAAGCCAAAATATTTTGCTACTTAATTTAATTCTACATTTTATACTATATTGTGCATTTTCCCCAGACTTGTGTGTATGTATGTATGTATTTTACATTTGCCTTCATGGCATTTCTAATTTGTTTACAGCAGCTTGTTTACTGTTTCCCACTTTGGAGTCTCCACACACCTACGTATAGGAGTGACTGTTTTGGAAGTCATTTCTGAGCTGTGCCAGGATGTCTGGGTTGTTAGAATTGTCCAAAAGTCTGTGCTGTGTGAGATCCAGCCTGTCTAAGCCACTTACCTGCATGAATAACAAATGAAATCATATTTGCAGCTTCTGGTTGGCTTCCGTGGCAGCGAGAGGATCGAACCAGTGCTGCTGCTAGTGTGTGTGTGTGGACATATTCATCTTTTGTTATGCTGTGAATGCTGGTGTGTGTCTGTGTGTGAAAGAGATCAGTCCCCTGCTCTGCTTCTGCCAAGGCTTTGTGCAAACCTTGAGTCAGAGAATGTCATGTTTACCAGTAAGGATTTTGGTGCTTTTGCTCCTAATTTGCGCTTAAATTTTCCCCTGAAGACAAGTCGATATTTCCAGCCTACTTTTAAACACCACATCATGCTTCCTGGAACTCCTCAGGCCATCATTATGGGCAGCACAAAAGCACAGCAACTTATTTCCTGAATTCTCCTGTATATACATGGATGTTCACATGGCCATTTAACTGAATTGATTGTGTGTGTGTGTGTGTGTGTGTGTGTGTGTGTGTGTGTGTGTGTGTTTGTGAGTGAGAGGTATTTGAAGCCAAGACTGCTGTGGCTTTTTTTTTTTTTTTCTTCCCCCAGCTTGCAGTCACTGATACTCATTTTATTTGCATTTACAGTCAATGATGCCTGCATATGTAAACTATATAAAGCTGAGTGATTTAATGTACAAAACAGAGTTTTTTCCCGCTTGTCCAGCAGCTTTCATGTAACAGTAATGTTGAAATATAGATACGATCTGGCAAGTAAGTATCACTGTCCTTGATAGCATCACATACATCATGCATTCTGTTGTGAGTAATTACACAGAAGAGAGAGAACAAACTGCAACAGCGTAGTATTGGTATCTTAGTTTGTTCCTGTGATTTGCATTAACGTCGAGCTTGTACTTGTATGAATACAGTCATGTAACATAAGCTGACATTTTCAAGTTTTAACATATGAATATTATGTCTATGGCAGAGCTTAAATAATTCTGTCTTAGTCTTGGGTTATATTAATACAAACGCTGCAAATATTTTAGTTAATTATCTAAGTAATCTTTACCACTCTGATATATTTCAGTACTTATTAATATGGCTTTAATATTACAATTACTTCTTTAACTACATTGTAAGTGACACTGATAGACAAGTCCAAATATGGAGATTTGACCTTCAAACCCAAATTGTGTCCTGTAGCTTTACAATTTCTCTTCACTGGAATTAAGAGGTCCAAGCCTGTTCCACCATGACAATGACCCTGTACACAAAGTGAGATCCATGAGAAGAAGAATGCCAGCATCCTGACCTCAACCCCATCGAACACTTTTGGTTTGATTTGAATGCCTGCATGTCAGGCCTCCTCATCCAACATCAGCGCCTGATCTCATGAATGCACCTGTAGTCAAATAAACACTGTAAGGGTTAAATTCAACACACCCATATGGTTGTGATGGTCAGTTGTCTACAATTAGTTTCAATACAGTGCATTTGCTGGTAGGTTTACGTTGAGCTAGGACAGATGAGTATATGAAATTAAAGGGTCTTGAGATCCATTTAGTTGAGATCCAATATTGATCCATTCATTGAGATCCAACCTTCACAGGTGTGGTTTCTGGGATGTACACTAGAGCGTATAAAAGTGTTGGTTGTTTTTGCAGGTGTTTTCCCGAAACTGGGTATTCCCTAAGGCAGTGTACCAGAGGCCACCAGAAAATCGGGGTCTGGGGTACAGCTCAACTGAACTCCAGTGCAATTCAAATTTGTGTGAAAGCTATCTTCTCTTAAACCAGGAAATAAATGCTACTGATTTTGTGTAATTTGTTTGTATAGATATGTGGCAATTCATGATTGCTGTTAAAAACTATTATGAAAATAATTGCAGGTAGCTAGCCTTTTTGCTGAGCTTAAAAGTATACATGTATATTCATCAACAAAGCTGTAAAATCATCGCATTGCACCCTGGGTCAACAACAACCTGATGTAAGCAGGTTGCTTCATGTTTAGACTAGGGCTGTCGAAGTTAACGTGATAATAACAAATTAACGCGATCTTAAATTATCGCGATTTAAAAAAAATAGTGCCGTTAACGCAAATTCTAATTTGGCCATGCGATTCACCCGTAGTTCATGTTGAGGCTTGTCGCGCGCCGCTTCAGTAAGAGTAAGGCTGCATCCGAAATCGCATACTTCCATACTGAACAGTACGCGAGTGTGACTAGTGTGTCCGAATGTGCAGTATGCATCAAGCAGTACAGGAAAAGTTCCCGGATGACGTACTGTTTCGAGTTTGAGTGATGGCGAAAGATCTGTTAAACAGGAAGTTTAATTTCAATAGTTTCATTTCTATTAAGAAGAGTATGATTGAGTTGCTTTTGTTCTGCATTTTGCAGTTCTAAAATACTTTTGTAAAGTGTTACATTTAAAGTTTTTAATCGTTTGACAGCCCTAGTTTAGACACAATGTTAGCAGGACACATTTATAGCAAGTGCCAAAATGAAGGAAGATGAATGAGTATACATATAGCATAGCTTTTCAATTCGCTTCCCTTTTGTGTCATTACATACCGGCATTAGTAAATAAAAGCTGCACATTCCTTATGTGTTAATCACGTAAACTGACCACAACCAAATGTGTGTAGGGGAAAATGACTGCACTCGGGTACGACCCAAAAAATGGACCGAGTGTGAAGGCAGTCTTAGACTCACAACTCTCCAATCAGCAGCCCAAATCTCTTCCACTGAGATATGTAACTTTCTCATATGTCACTGTCTGATATGTAAAATATTAATAGATTTTCCTTATTAGTAAAAAAAAAGTCATTTGCATTATTGAAATTAGTGCAGTTTTACATGCATATAAACATTTGTGATTTTGGTAAAGAGATTCGTTTTTTATAAATGCATAAGGCTATTTAAATAAGGGTAGATTCTCTTTAATTTAGGAATACATAAACTGATGAAGGCATGTTCTCTGCCTGATTGCTAAAACAAGGCATGCCTTGTATATTTTTCTCAGGGTCGGTCTCACTATTTCCTTTCTATAATCCTGAAAATCTTTCTATCAAACACTGTATCACTCTGCTAAAGCAAATCGAAGTAATACAGGAATTACTTTAGTGAAAAATAAATTATATAATAAACCGAGGAATAGCATAAATACAATGAGTAAAAGAAAAAATAATTATTTAAATAAACAGAAAAAAAATAAGACGAGAGTACACAATAACAAAAGCAAATATATAAAGAGCTGGAGAATGAGAAGCTACCCTCATGGCTCAATTGATTTATTTCATACTTTTACTTTTGATTATTTTCTGAACTGTTGTATAAAACCAATAGAACACTCAATGTGGTGGTATGTTATTGTGAAATAACAGACTGGCTGTGATTAAGTACAACACTTTTCTTTGGCTTGTGTGTACCTCATCACTGGTGTGCTTTATTTCACACAGTTATTTCACACGGTATATACTTTTGGTTTCTTGATGCGTTTCTGTCGTTCAGGGACTAACTACAGTTGGGGTTAGGAGTAATCTTTTTAAAACACTAGACCTAGTGTGTATATGTTGTGTTTTGACTACCAGCTTTTGGTCAGTTCAGTTCACCTTGTACATGCAGCAGGTTCTGCATTTACTGTCTTATTCTTTCTACAGGTTGTGCATAGTTTAGGAGTAACTTTCAGGCTTTAGGCCTTTTTGTACGTTTTTTTTTTTGTATTGGGTAGTGTATGGCTCAGTTTTTGTCATAGCTTCAAATACTTTAAATTCTGGTTTATCAGCACTTGCTGTGGATATTTGAAGTTAATGACTAGGCACTTTTGTAAGTTGCTCTGGATAAGAGCATCTGCTAAAAGCCATAATGTAAATGTACCAGCTTTGCTACCAGACAAAAGAACCAAATTAAGGATTTCATGAAACACTAGAAAGAATCATTGATTCGTTTAATTGTTAATTCTCAATAACCACTTTATCCTGGTCAGGGTCACTACAGACCTAGATTTTCTCAGAAGAACTGAGATTGGAACATACTCTGGATATGATGCCAGTCCTATAGGTGGTATGGACTAAACATGCACACTCCACAGAAAAAGTAACTAAATCTCTGAATTGAATCAGGAACCCTGGAAAATCAATTATGATAGTGAAAAAGATATACAAGATTGTGTATTATCAGTTAAATTGGTGAACCTTTTTTTTTGACAAATGCTTATTGAGCTGCTTGGAGCACAGTAAAGTGGGATGGACAATGAATGAGTTAAGCTACCTATACGTGGTGCACTGGCATTGTGTGGGTTCACTGTGAAAGAATGATGCTAGGAATTATATACCTTTGCACTGCTGAGGGCCATCTAACTACCGTCCGACAGTCTGAGAAATCAATGACAGCATGCTGGCTAGGTGCAGGACTGTGTAATTAGTGTGGAAAGATGGCTTGGATAGTGTGCACATGTGCAAGTCTGAGTGCATAATTAAGCACACATTCTGACCCCTGTGATGAATCATCCACACGGCGAACTTGTCTCCCCAGGTTGCCATGGACCCAGGAGCATGATCAAGATCTCATCATTTCTTTATTTCTGAAAAATCTGTAAACTTGGTCTCCTGCCTGCCTGTACAATTGGTGTTAGAATCTGAGTAGAGTAGCATTCTCTAGTTTTTGGCCTTAGCAAAAACAGCTTTCTGTTGATCAGCTGATATTTTTGAATGGCTAATTTTAATTCAAATAAAATTTTTGCTAGCTACATGCAATTGTGTACTTAGAAATGTCTGAATAAGCAGCTAACATTACTAAACAGTGAGAATGTTTGACCTTTTATGCATGTAACTATTCTTTATATAAGACATGTGCTTTGAAGTGTTTTTTTCATTCTTGTGCTATTCCTGTTGCCACTTATAATTCCATGTCACACATACATTACAGCAAAGTGAAATTCTTTTCTTCTTATATCCCAGCTTGTTAGGAAGTTGGCAAAGTACAGAGTGCATGGTCAGCCATATGGCATCCCTCGAGCAGAGAGGGTTGAGACCTACAGGACAGCTTGGCTATCCTGGGGTTTAAACCTGACCTTCTAATCAGTAACCCAGACCTTTAACCATTGAGCCACCACTGGCAGTCCCAAAAGACAAGTCCCAACATTTTTTTTTTATTTTTCCCAAATAAAGTAAAAAGGTTAGCAATTTAAACCACCCTGTCTTAAAGTAAAACCCACCCACTCCCACACTTTGTTCCTTTTGTATGCATACCTATACCTTCTGGTTTATCATATCTGAATCATTTCATAACCAGATCCAAAAGGCTAAATGAAATAAAAAATTAAATTCTTTTTGACCCGTCTCTCTCCCTCTCTCTAAAATAATTTACATAAATGCATTTGATTGTGAAAGGTCATGCTTAGAAAATGGGAGTCAAGGAACTAATATATTTTTTTTTTGTACGTTGATCAACCCTGCTACAGTATTCTTTAAGTACTCGGTTTGGTTAGTCAGATTGATGACCCCCGGGTTAGACTGTCAGCTGGGAAAAGAACAGGCCTAATGTTTGCTCATTTAAAGCTGTGACTGGTTTCCAAACCCTTTTCACAGATCAAGTGATGTAATCTGATCTACCTAAAGCAGTGTCAGGGAAGTAAGATCAATACCAAACTTAGGGGGCTTCTGCCAAGAAAACGAAGAGGAAATCCTCAAACCAGAAAAGGAAGTGTCTGACAACGGCTTGAGAAATGAGAATGACTTTTGTTCCATTTGTTGTAACCTGGATCTGGGCCTTGGATCCTGTTCAACCTGCTTCCTTTTGTAAAGCATTTAGGAGATCATCATCTGCTGTAGGGAAAAAAAGAGATCTCTATTTATTCATTCTGTTTTAATATTTAAACTTAGAAACTTAAGCAGCAAAACCTTTGGTTAGCAAGGATTTGTTTTATTTTAATGGTGGTGTACCATGCTGACACAGGGAGATATGGCTAGTGCAGTTACAGCAGTGCTAAGTAGGAGAAAAATCTCAGACATAACAGTCACTGTTAGCTCCTTCAAACAAAAGAGCAAAAGATCATTTCTCACTCCGCCAGTTAGCAACATTCAGTGTTGTCATGAAAATCCAATGTAGAATTAGCAGATCTAGCAAAAGTCAGACTCAAGAATGCATAGCAGTTATACACTAATCAGCCATAACATTTAAAGCCATTGACAGATGACATCAATAACATTGATTATCTTTTTACAGTGGTACCTGTCAAAGGGGTGAGATTTATTTAGCAAGTCACCAATCCGTTACTGAAGATGTTCCTGAAGATGTGGTGTTGGAAGAAAGAGAAATGGGCAAGTGAAAGAATCTGAGTGACTTTGACATGGACCAAATCATGATAACTAGATGACTGGGTCAGAGAAGCTCCAAAAATGGCAAGTCTTGTGGGGTGTTTCCGGTATGCAGTGATTGAACTTTCTTGGACCACTTTTGGTAGGTACTAAACAGTGAACCAGCAACAGGGTCATATGCTACCAAAGCTCACTGTTGTACATGGGGGTGAAGACAAAGGACAGAGCCATTCCCAGAAAAAATCGACAGGAGGATCTATTGCTAATGTTTAGGTGCCATATACCACAACACACATTCAGGGGTCTTGTCCTGTTTATGCCTTGATGGATCAGAGCTGCTCTGGCAGCTGTTTAGGCGGGTTGTTTTAATGTTAAAGCTGTTTGGTGTACAATGCGAGTTACAGCGGAGACTCATCAAGGATAATTATTGATAGTTACAGTACTGGAATGACATGTAAAGTTTTGTAACCTGATTTGTTTGTTTGCTGCATTGCTCTCTGCAGGAAGCATGGGCTAATCCCCACTGGCACCATGATCAATGTAGTTAAACAGGTTAACTAAAGTTTAAAAAGAAAAAAAAACAGACCAAAATGAAAATATTCAAAAAAGTGATTATGCAACCCACCTCTGGGTAAGTACACCATGCTCCAGGTTCAGGAGGTGTGTTGAGTGCAATAAGCATAAACAACACAGGTAACTGCATTTTTAGTTTGTTTCTTAATAGTAAGACATTGCAACTTTCATCACATTGTCCTTTAAGGAAGTTTGGTTTGAGTTTTTGTGCTTACATCAGTTTTTTTTTTTTTCTCCCACTATCGATGACTTTGTTATTTAGATAACAGTAATGTAACAGAAAACTAGTCAAACTAGCTTGGTTTGGTTTGTCAGGTCAGAGTATACATATCTAAGCTGGTACCATGTAAACCAAATTCGTGGAAAATGGTCTGGGAGGCTCACCATCTACTGAAAAACATTAGATCTTCTTCTCTGGATCATCTCAATCAGTAAAACACCTGACTGAGTTGCATGTGTGGTGCAAGATAAAATCAGCTGTCTGGTAGGCTCATGTCGTGCATACCCTGCCGATTTTAGCGTGTTAAGTACGATTTACGTATCTTTTTTTAGGAATCTCAGAATTTTAGCTTGATTGGCTGACGTTCGACAAGCAGTGTGAGAGGGGAAGCGATGTCTGATAAACTGTCCGAGTGAGCACTGATTTAGCAGTTGGACGACCAGATGGATTTCTGACATGTCAGAAATGTTGGTCACTTGTCTCACAGTATGAGCAGTCATGCGAGCAGATTTCTGCACCTCAAGACCTGTTTTCCCATAATTCTTTTTACATCTACCCCATTCATGAAAGTTCAGATAAAGGTTGAAATAAATTTGTGCTATGGTAATAGTCTATTAAGGAGTTTTAATAGACTTTAAATTAATTAGGGCCTTTATAGCTTTAAATGAATACAGTGTACTTACATAAAGGCAAGTTAGATTGTTTTGGCTATTCATAACCTGACTAAGTGCTGGGTGAATAATAACCTGTAGCCTTGGAGTGATTGCCTTTCTGAGATTGGTGTCCTGTCTCTGGATATAGGGAGTAACTTTTTTTGAGGAGATAGCTGTCCTTAACTGACATGTGCAGCAAATATTTTTCATATAAGATGAAAAATAATGACCAACATGAAAAGTGACAGTGCTTAAAAATGTAAAATGATGTGGTGCTGACACTGTCAGTTTGGATTTGTGAAGAACATTTTTAACTGTAAGTTAGCTACTCGGCATGGTCATTAATAAATACTGTAGCATTAAGCTGCAGGTTGTAGACAGCATCGTTTATAGACCAGTACTGACACTGATACTGTAAATCTGATTTACCAGCAGCCAACATCTGTCCGTGAGTCACAGAATACACAGTGCAAGTTAAAAATGTTTTGGACACCTTGAATATATATATATACACACACACAGTCAATTTGCACATCCAGTTCATGTTTCCTATTCCTTAGTGGAATTTTAGTGCACAACATGGCACACAGTAAAGATTTTTCACCTGCTTTGATATACAAGGCACCATATAATTCTGTTGAATGTTTAAGGCTGCGTTCCTGTGCAGTTTGAGCTGTTACCAAAGAACAAGATTTCCAAAATTGCACAGTGTATACCTGGTTTCAGGGGACAAACTGAAGTCTTAATGAAATTACAGATAAAGTTGCTTAATTACAAAAAGGCTGGGGGGGGGGGGGTGTGTGGTCAAATGGTTACAAATGTTGCTAAAGCAGGCATGCATGTGCACTCAGCACTCTGTTGCACATCAATTCTAGAGTAGATGCAGGCTACAGCTTAATTGTGTGTTTCTGAAGTGGTTAGTAGGGCATAAATCCCCTTTGTAACATGTAAAAAAAAAAAATGCAATTACTTCATACAATCCACACTTAATTGCACTGAAGAAATAGGCATAGTCTGCTTTGCAAGATAGTTGGCTCGTAGCAGGTATAGTTATAGTAGCCGTCCGTCAGTACTGTTGTTTAGCCTGTAGGGTTTGCTAGAATGTTGTGACTTGTAACAAAAGTAAGTTTGTATAAAAAAAGATTAAGTTCCTTTCAATATCCTCAGCTCAAGATGCAAAGCGGGGGAAAAAAGAATGACAAAGCTCTGTCCTTAGTCTGAAGGCTGATGGTACAAGCGGTCGACTATCTTATGTGAGATTTATAGTGATTGGGAGGATCCTTTTATCTGTGATTTTTATTTTTTTTATTTATTTTTTATTATTAATTTGCATTCTATAGTTTTGTGTGACTTTATGCCCCTATTTATTTCGGGGTGAAATTTCCTTTTTCAAAACAGTGTAAAAGCTGATGATTGTCATTTTCAATAGCTAGAACAGCACTGACATGGTAATCTATAAATACACAACATTTAAGCTTAAAATGATTTGAATATAAAGTATAGTATATCAAACTGCAGAAAATTGCATCATTTTTCTCAGGAAGGACCTTAATAGCCTCTAGTCTATTTGTGCCCCTAACACCCAGAATTTTGGCTCGCATGATACCCCTGCTGTTTACTGTCGATAGACAAAAGTCAGGCCTTTACCTGACACATGGCCTGACATCTGGACCTCAAGTGAACCCACACGGTGCATAAACCAGTAGTGCCACTGTTTTAGTTTGGATGGTATATGTGACTAATTATTTGCCATTTATAATTATTTTTAGAGATTTTTTAAATATTTTTTTTTAAGGAACTGCCTTCCCCTTTGGTAGCTCTTGAGTTAGACTTCCCACATTCATCTTGTTCCAGTTCAGATTGTTAGCTCTCGTTCAGGAGTTCTCGTCCTTCTGCACTGATGATTTCTGGGAACGTGATCTACAGTATACTGTACGTTTGATGCTCCTTCACCACTGATGGTTCTTTATATCGCCTGCATGATGTAATTGTAATATTTTATAGCTTCAAAGGCAGGGCTGTTAAAATAAAATGCTCAGCATGTTAAAGCATCAAAATATGGGCAATTCTGGAGTTGAAAGCATACCAGAGCCTTTAGCTAGCTTTGTGTCTGCAGGATAGCACAGTCAGTTCCTGCAAACACAATGCAGCAGTGTGTTAAGGCTACAAATAATTGCCAAGAACCAGAGCCTTCTTATGCATAGCTAATTTGACCCGCCTGGATTCAGTGCTGTTAAGGAGCTTTCGAACCAGGCGTGACTGAGTGGTGTAAATGACTCGAGTTCAAGAGTTTTAGGTGACATGTAGCTGTGACTATATACATTAAAGCAAGGCAATTGAAGTTAGCTTAAAAGTTAGCTTACTTGCTCCACCAGGTGACTTTTCCTTGCTTAATATTAAGTCAGCTGCGAGAGCTTTCTGTCACTCTCACTCTGTGTGTGTGAGTGTGTATGGAAAAAAAAAAATCTACTGCATTAGCTGAGTCACAATGCTGCTTTGGCAGGAGCAGCTCTGCCATCAAATCCTCATGGTGCAATTTAAAAAGTAATATCCTGAGAAGGTCACTTGTGCTTGGTATTGGTGTTGCAGAGATCTGTTTGAGATATGGTCACTTCCTCATCTGATCTGTTTTTTTAAAGGAGATCCATTTGTCTGTCTTCTTGCCTGGTCCCACTGTTACTACTAGTACTATATAGTAAAATAATTCACTTTCTTTCTAACACCATGTGTGTGTTGTTTATGTCAAGACAGTGCAGTCTTATAGTAGTGAAACCACCCACTGACTTCATTTCTAGTAGTTTGGTTCACGAGAAAGGAAACTGCAAATGTTTATGATGATGTCTTCATCCTACACAAATACATTAACATGTGTAATGTGAGAAGCAAATAAAAAAAAAATTGCCACTGCGATTCATTTACCTAAGTGTTTGCATATAGACAAAAGAAATTTTAGTAACTCATCACTGTAAGAACTGTATCTTCCCAAGTGAGAAAGATATTTATAATCAGAAGAACAAGGATAATCACTCAGTGACACTGCTTTAGGGGTCGAATTTTCAATCTCATACATATCTCGAACAACTTAATGCCTTCATAGGCTATTTCTCAGTGGTGCTGACACACTATATTGAATACCTGTGTTGGAACGTTTGAGCTTCAGACTGTACATTAATATTTAAATACCTCATTAAAAGCAGAGCCAGATGGTGGTAGAAGTTGTGCTACTCAAGATACTGCTTTTACTAATTAAGGCTGCTCTGATACTTATTGAAACTGTAAAATATCAAGTAACACTGGTGATTTAAATTGTATTTTGATAAGTTTGTTCCTGAAAGGAAATGCTAATTAAAACACTAAGGCTAAGTGTTTCATACAGATGGTGGACTGATTTTGAATTCCAGTCATGATCTTGTCTATCACAGATGGGAATACATCCTGGATGGAATTCCAATCCATTACAGATCACCGTAGCACACGCAGTCCCACCTATGGGAATTAATAAGCCACCAACTGGCATGTTATTGGGAGGTGGAAGGAACCTTACAAATATGAAGGACACCCATGGGCATGAGTCAACACAGAGGGTAACTTGAGGTTAGGTTCCAAATTAAACCAGGGACTATGGTTTTAAAAGGTAGAAACTCTAGTGTGTTACTTTGCTAGCCTTGAGAACTTAAATTGGCGCTCATCTTGAAACAACCTGCATTGATATGTTGTGACATGCTATGCTATTAGTAGCTGAGTTTAAACCTATTGAAGTATCCACCCTGAAATGCTTGCATTGGGTCATCAGTGCTCCATGACTGCATTCTCCCCTCTATCTCATCCATTTTTTCCCCATTAGAACCATTTCTTTTTCTAGTATTTCTCAGTGTTTGGCTTGAAATCAACAATGGTTGTGTTTTGCCTCTATAGAAAGAGGAATCACTGCAAATCAGTACAAATGTATTTTGATAGATGACCTTTATCCTTTGATGAACCATTTCCGATGGCAGTAGTTCTCTTCCAGGATGATGATGACCCATGCGTTCACTCAGTGGTTTATGAGAAGTTTATGAAATTGACACCCATGATGGCGTTCCTCCACCATCAAAACCAATTAACATCTTTAGGAGGAATGGTGTGCATTCCACTGAAACTTTCATGCTATTCTAGTGGCTTGTGGTGGCCCAACACTTTACACTTTACTATATTTTATAGTGTCATAGTAATAGTTAATATTTATATATACATCTTTATATTTACATTTGTTCATCTTGCAGACACTTTCATCCAAAGTGATGTACAAAGTGCAACAATACAATGCAGGCTGTTGGATGATCTTACAGTAATAGAAGCACTATAGATAGAGATATAGATAAACACTCACTGAAGACTTTATTTGAAAAAAACTGTTGTAATAAAGGGTAGTGGCTCTCAAAACAGCTTCAGTTCTTTATGGGATGGATTCCACAAAATGTTGAACATGTTTACTTAATTGCATTACACAATCCCTATAGATTTTATACACTTTTATGTTTCGGATCTCCCATTATACCATATCCCAAGAGTGATCTATTGAATTTAGATCCAGTTACCTGGAGGAACATTGAGGAACAATGAAGTCATTGTGTTCATGGAGCCAGTTTAAAAAAAAAAAAATTGCTTTGTGATATGATGCATTATCATGATGTAAGTATAATGTATAAAACTTAATTAAAAGTATAACTTTTAATAAAAGCTGTTGGCCGTATATGAATGAATTTTATGCATTTCACTGCTGCCACATGACTGGCTGATTAGAGCATTGCATAAATGGGTCGGTGTAGATGCGTTCCCAATAAGTCCCTTTTTTTCCTTTAAATTGTCACCCATCTGTATGCAAGTATGTTAATCAGTATAGACTGCGATTACTCATCCCTGTTGAGAAGATGAAGAAACAAGTGGTCTGTGCGCTTCATGACGCCAGCAAGTTGAATAAACAGTGAATGAATAAGCCTAAACCCCACAGAGTTGTTGACTTCATGCCAGATCTGACTACATCCAGCTGACAGGAACATCCACACTCATGCATCTAAACTGGAGCAGAAGCATATTTTGACTGGATCATTTTGTACTTGTAATTAACAGCCCCTGAGTGCCTGTGGACTGAATTAAAACTGGAGTATAAAGTGTGCTGAGAAAACGTCAACAGGCGTGTCATATTCATTTAAAACTATTTATTTATTTATTTTTGTAATATATATAAAATAAATAATGCCAGAATGTTGATAATTAAATATCTCTCTAAAATAGAATACCTAGCCCTTAACTTGTACTCGTATAAATGTCAGTGCAGGAAACTAGTAAGGAAACTAGCAAGGAAATAACAGTCATATGCGGATGATCTTCTAATGTTACTTATTTTAACTATTTATACTCAGTTTTAGCTATACCAGATTGACACAGGTGGCTTACACTAGTGGCTAAGATCATTTACTAAAAGAAAATTGTAGCTTCGTTTTTTGTACAAAAAAAGTGTTACATTACTTCTTTCTCTTCTTTTTTCACTTTAACCCTGGTTTTAGTTCAAAATTTGGTAATCCACCAGCTCAAAGGTGCCCACTCAATGTTGTTTGCAACAAAGTTGTTCCATAGGTAAGAGCAAGTATATGTTACTTCCCTGTCCTCACACTGGCCACACCCCACCTTTAGATGAAAACATGTAAAAATACTGACAAAAAATTGGAAAAATCACCACAGTAACACCACACTTAAGCCAATGTGTTACATTTTGTAGGTTCAACAATAAACTCCCAGTTTACAATTTTTTTTCACTTCCACAAAGAGCAAAGGGCAGTAAACTAATAGATCTGTAGCTTCAGGCCATCCACAGAGAGGATGAAATCAGTAAACTGTGTGTAAGAGAATGCTGTAACTATTGCTGTCTACCTTATATAGTTGCAGGCTGCTAGTTAGCTTGTTAACCCCCTGTTAAGCATGATAACGTAGCTAATTAGTTTACAGTAACATCACACTGTACAGACTTCTGAAGCGGCAAAATAAACAGCAGATGTCAGAAAAACATTACCTGCTGATTTAATGAGGTAAATGTATATGTCAGGATATGGCACCTCCAGCCCCTGAGTGGGGGGTTGTTCATCAACTTTGACTCAGTGGACACTCATTAACAACTAATTCATTATTTAGTTCTTTGTTTGTTTGTTTTTGTATAATGACACGCTGGCAACAACATAATTGTTTGCCTGACTGACCATAATATGTAGGCTTTTAATAGCTAAAAATCACTACAGTTTTCTTAATTCATGCTATTAAATTGGCAAAAACCTTGAGGTTATATTTTCTGCCAGTTAAATTAGAGGGGCACTGCTTTCACCTAAAGTCATGGGACATTATGCAATGGAAATTTAGGTATTTAAAAATACCTACTCTACCTGTCTGCTAACTGACAAGTTTCTTTCAGGTTCTCATTTACATTTGTTTAACCCCTAAAGTGGTACATTTAGGAGGCCTCTTTTTTACTGTTCTGCAATGATGCATTTTGATATGCTGTAAATGAAATAAAAATGCACTTACTGAACCTCTTGGCACATCTACCCTTAACTTTTTTCGGATGAAACAATGGTGAATGTGTTTTGCTTTTGCCAGATTGTAGACAGGTTTTTTTATTATTATTTATTTAATTATTTGTATTACATTTACTTTAAGTTAAAGATTGAGTGGTGTAGCAAATCTCAGAAGGTGGTATAAAATTATACCCTACCTTGACTGAGGTCAGATGGCATTTTGCATAGGATGGGGTTGAATAAAGCCCATGGCTATATAGTAATGTGTTTTCTTCCCCTGCAAACTACCCTGCTTTAGGCCAGTTTTTACACCATGTGACTACAGTCTTTTTTTAACTTGTCACACAGTGTATCAGATAAACCCAGTAAAATCTTAAATGAATTATGATAAAGTATGATATGTGATAACGTGATCTCCAGGTTACATTGTATGATTCAAGATCCTTTAACCATAGACCTGTGATTAAAGAAATACATATTACTGTGTTCTGCTGATGTCATTATTAAGAGTGGCCTGGAAATGTGCAGAAATCGGCTTGCATAAAAAGAAAAAATGAGAGCTTGATATTTATTGAGGATAACCATAACTTTGGCTGTTTTTAATCACAATCTAAAGAGCCACTGCTAAAACATCAGACTATAACAGTTGAGGAGCATTATTAACTACCCAATAATTATCTTACAGACAATAAACACATACATTGATTAATAAAATAGGCTTTATTAAAGATAAAGTACAATAAAACGATTAATAATATTAACAGATTTTATAAACTCACTGTAATTCATTTTAGCCGATGCCATTTTCCCAGTGCCATTATCGTGTAATAAGGGTCGGAACTAGCTGGGTATAATGCTAAATATTACAGTAAATTTACAGGATCCTTGCCTGTGAGAATCTTGTAATACGATTTCACACAAAGTGGATCATACCATTCCTTGTTAGTATTTATCCCCCTCATCTGCCTGTATTGCGCTAATTATTGGTCACATGGCTTGTGTCTTCACTAAGGTGCAAAAGATGCACAGGCCAAGGCTCTGTGTGTAAGTAGATGCTATCTAGCTTTCTTAAATACACCATTACCTTCAGTAAATCACTCTCATGACGTTAGATTAGATTGTCTGAATGTACCATTCCACCTTAAATGTTGCTGTGACAACACAGGCTTCAGGCTGAAGATGTGTGTTTTAGGTGCTTTAAACTGGACATGTTCAGCTTTTAAGGTGAAACAAAACACTGGAATAGGAACTGTTTATGTGGGCTGTTTTAATGTCTGCATATGAGAAGAAATGTTTCAAACACATGTGCCATTTTAAGGTGGAATGGAAAATGTGAACATAAAACTAAAAGCTTCATACTCTTGTGGCTGTAGAAGTGAGGAATTACTTGCCCAGATGAGTAGTACGGTAAACTCAAATAGTCATGCTGGTTTTTTTTTTTTTCTTGACAAGATTAGCTAAAATAGAGTTTATAGGCTGTTCTAATATAAAACACATGAAAGTCAGCCTAAACCTTTGTGGTCATTTTTTTTTTAATGTATGACTAATTTCATATAATCTTCCTTATTCACTTTGAAGCTACAGTGACTTTCAGTGACATTGTTATTTCTTATTTATTCAGAACTGATTAACGCATGGTTCCTGTGGGAGAGATCCTGTAGAATATGAATGTAATTTTCAGGACAAGGTAGCATCCAGTTGCATTTTGTGTGTGTTTGTGGGATTGCCTAGCTGGTAATTTTGCTCTATAATACATTGTTTATTACCCCTGACTACAGAGGTTGTTGTGTGGTGCATAACCAGACAGTTCAGTAACAAGCAAGACACTGTACGGATTGTAAGACTTCACTTCACTAAAGCCCACACCTGCGCTGTACTGGTTTCCCTTTTACACCCTGAAGTAAAACCTGACAACCTGTCATTGTATATAACAAGACCCAGACCTCATTGACAGCCATCACCTTAACCAACCAGAACATTTCCAGTAGGTGACGATACATCTGAGGTGGACGATTTCCTGTTGTGTGGAAGGACAAGGCTGGACAATGTCCAGACCTGATTCTTCAATTATTGCTTTTTCACATAAGGTTTTAAAGAAAGTCAGAAAGGATATAAGCGTCCTTATTCTGCAACCTTCAGGGGTTAATAAAGCCATATCATATCTCAGTTTAACAGCTTTAAGCAAATATGGATGATCAGATTAACTCCAGTCTGTGTTTTGGACACATTTTACTGGTCAGATTAAACTGGTTATGTTCATGCTTTTTAAGACTCCAGCATCTTTAATAGATCAACCTCCTTCACATGACACTGTTATTTACTACCAACTGAAACCACTGAAGTCGAAGGCTACCAGTTTGATCAGCCTGACGCGTTTTTGGCACACAGTCTACATCTTGTTCTGGGCTGTACAGGTTGTAAGATTCTAGGATATGATTCACACATAGTGTTGTTTATTCTGTCTTTGACACGGACAGAGGTGGGATTGGTGCTATGTGAAGACGACTAGAGCTCTTTGTGATCCCCTAGCGAGCTTCACCGCCAGGTCTGACAAATCGGTTAAGGCGCTAGTGTATGTGGCTGTGTACAAAAAAGTGCTCTCTCTCTCTTTCTCTCTCTCTCTCTCTCACTCACACACACACACGCGCGCGCGCGCAGCCGCCGGCTGCCTGAATATCGCGAGCACGTTTACGCATCCTCGCAGCTTCACGTAACACCGACCGGAGCGTCTCAGAAATGTTGATATGACTGCAAACACATCCAAATGTCGAGGCTGTGTAGGTGATTCTGAGTGGGAGAGGTTTGAGACTCACACACGCGTGCGCGCGCACTCACACACACACACACACACACACACACGCGCGCGCGTCAGGCACTGAGCCGCTCTTTAGGATGCTGCTCCTGAAGCCGTGGCGGATTGGAACCGGAGAACAGCTCGCGCTTGAAAGCCAGCCTGCGGAGCCGCTCAGTTTTTAGGTTACCGGTGAAAGCAAAGAAATGATCGGCACTTTGTTGGACACAGAAAGGACAAGTGGTGTATTTGACACTGGGATTGAGATTTCCCCCTCGCTTGACTCGCGTTTTGAGGATATAGCATACTAAATACGGGAAATAAGATTATTTTTTATTATTTTATAATATTTAAAAAAAAAAAAACTGAAGTGCCCTTTCCCAAGTAGTTCACGACGTTGCTTCATTCATTCGTTCATGCATTCATTCATTTCTTCATTCATCCACACATTCATGCATTCATTCAGCGCGTGCTCTCTCTGGACACGAAGACACACCGTGTAGCACTTCTTCAAGATTCTTGCACCTCAGCATCATCATCAACAAGAAAGAGATTTTCCTCAAGGATAAACATCTTTCCCAGGAAAGGAAAAGAGACCTGAGGGGAAGAAAAAGAAAGCAGGTAGGATATCTGGCCAAATCTTTCTTTCTTTCTTTCTTTCTTTTTATTGTACATTTAAACACAGGGACCTTGTTCTTTAACAGCAACACATTGCTCACATATGCTATACTTACATGTCAATTTAATAGACAAGTACTATATAAAACATGAAGACAAGAAGTTTAAATGTATTGCATGACAATGGTCTAGCATAAGAAGATAGGGATGAGACCTGAATCTTTTATTATTATTATTAATAATAATGAAATGATGCATGAATTTGCATACCCTGTTTGAACATATTACATGTTTAAACGCATCGTGCAATAAGAAGCGCATCTTCTCCCTGTGAAATAGAGGATGCATCCTACAAATACGAGTCAAGTTTATAAAAAGCTGCTGTATAGAGAGTCGGAGAGCCTGTACATACGGTGTACTTGTTGAATTTAGTTGTGTGCACGCACAAGGGTGCATGCGTCTTCGCGCACGCGGCGCAACGTACACGTTTTTGTATCTTTCTGAAATAGACTGTAAACGACTGTGGACAGTAAGAAAGCCCAGAGATCCGTGCTGATTACACCAACTACCATGCTTGCAGTTACAAGTAGCCTGCATGGCATTGACTTTGCACACAAGCCGGATAAAAACTGGTAGTCGGGTTCACATTGCAGAAATGTGTCATAGGTTAGTTGATTTAGCACAATTTCCAAATGTATACTACATTAACTGCTGATTTCTAATCCTCATTTTAGTCCATTTTTCCCACAAATGCCTCTCAGATCAGTGTAAATTGCATGTTTACAAGAGTTGTACATTGCACCTGTTGACTTTTAAAGTACTTCACAGGACAGAGTATTATTCTGCAGTATAGTGTATAGGGACTGTTGTAACACTTCTTGTATTTCCTTCAGTTTTTATTGGAATGACAAAATTTTAACACATTAAAACCACATCTGTTATCTATTCTTCCATTCTGCTGTAACATATGTACATATAATATACACACAATTAATAATAAACAAAACTCATATGTTACATCCCCCTAAACAGACACTTGCAATAATCCCCAAAGCAGTTGTAACCTTCCTTAAAATGTAATAGAAAGCATTCTATCTATCT
>JAOVVF010000048.1:11847647-11858761 GCA_028565595.1 Duopalatinus emarginatus
GTATTTGTGTTCTGATGGTATCTTTACTAAATTAACTGATTTGTATAAAAAATAAGACTAGTGAATGAAACATTTTCAAGTAACAACCAGGTTTTGATTTTTACAATCAGTTTGAACTACAAAATGCAAGGCACCTTTCTTGTAGTTCAGAAAAGACCCTTGCTGGAGTCCGGTGCCCTGCTCTTCTGGGTTTAGTGTCTCTCACTTTTTAATCAATCGGTAGAGGTTTGTGTGGCGAATGGCAAAGTCCTTTGCCACAGACATCACTTGTTGTCTTTATCGGCAATATAGATAAAATATAGGCTATATTGTGGCCTAGTCTGAGCTTTAAAAGTGGAGATACTACACAGTGTCAAAGTCATTGTGTCGAGCTAGCATGGCAAGTTCTATCATGGTTGTCAGTGAAGGGACAGCATGTTGCAACTGTCCTAACATTGACAACCATGATGGAACTTGCCATGCTAGCTCGACACAATGACTTTGACACATGCTAGTTATGCTTATTAGAAGCTAAGAAAACACGAATTAAAATACATTGCTTAATGCAAACAGTTTAGACAGTATGGCAATGCTGATCATTAAAAAAAAAATTATCAGCATTAAGCTGCTTTCTTCCAGGAATGCACTGTAGCTCATTCCTGATTAGTGGAATAGGCTGTCTTGCAACTTCCCCTTGTTACAACTGCACCAACCCCCCACACACACTAATAATAATAATAATAATAATAATAATAATAATATCATGCTCGTAGTATGTTACTGCTGAGCAAAGTTCCACAATACAACTTAAGATTAAAATAATGTGAAATGTTTATGTATATTCCACTGTTGAGCTTAAGTACGAGTATGTAGCTGCTCAGCTAACACTACTGCAACTAGTAAGCTGACTTGTCTAGCAACATTACAAGTATATCTAAACCAAGTAAACAATTTAAAAGTCAGAAAATGCACTCCTGCAGGTGCCCCAGTACAAAGAACCAAACATTGAAACTAATTATTACAAACTGCCAGTTTGCCCCATGCATTTATAACATATTTTTTGCATGTAGGGATATCAGACCTATATATAAAAAAAAAACCCAAAAACCTTACAAAACTATTTTGTATGTGGACTTATGTTAATTCATATCGTCTGGTTGCATTAAATGTTACCATTGAGAATGAGGCTGGACAATATGGTGGTACTGCAGCGATATTGTGATTGTCATAGCAGTTACAAACACATTGCAAGCAGTGAATCAGGAGTTTGAATTTTGGCTGAATCTTTAAAATTTTACAAATTCATTGTTTTATTCTCCAACCTTTTTGTAGATATTAAATACAAGTATATTTTAATAGTTATATTAATATAAATAACACTAGAATATAATAGCACTAGTATTCTTCTAGCTAGCGTTTTTATTTGCAGACCTATTACAGTGATACATATGCTGATTAGTCATAGCATTAAACCCATTGATAGGTGAAGTGAATAATATTGATTATCTTATTTCACTGGCACCTGTCTGGGGTTGTGATATAATAGGCAGCAATAAAAGAGCAATAAAAAGTCATGTGTTGGAAGCAGAAAAAACTGGCATGCATAAGACCAAATTATGATGTCTAAACAAGCAGGTCTTTTTGGGTGTTCCTGGAGTACAGTGGTTAGTACCTACCAAACTGGTCTAAGGAAGGACAATCAGTGAACTGCTAACATGGTCATAGGCACACAAGGCTCAGTGATATGCATAGTGGATGAAGGCTTGCCTGTCTGGTTTCATCCCACAGAAGACAAACACCTGCAGAGGCCTCGTGGAGTTTGCTTAGGCAGGTGGTTGTAATTTTATGGCTAATCAGTGTATCGTGTTCTATAAAAAAAAAATATTGTGATATAATAGTTTTGTCATATCATCCACCTCGAATGGAGAAGACATGCAAAAATTTCATTACAAGCACTGCACCATGACACATCACCATAAGAATGTAATGTTACGCTTCAAACAGGACTCAGGAGCACTGATGTTGAATGATAATGTGTCTGGCTTGCCTGATTAGATACACTGTTTTGAGCCAAACTGCTGTCTTAAATTCACTCAGTTCTCTGTCTACCAGCCCCTGCTGTAATTATGCCAAAACTACATGTGCCTGGCCAAGGCCACATGTCCCTGCTCCATCTGGCAACCCTGGAAATGGTGTCTGCAACCAGTCTTTTAATGTAAAACATGTCTAGTAGTGGATGAGGTAAATGTTTATGTCCTTAAAATAGTATTTTATATTAATACATGCTCTGTGTTAGGTTTAGATTTTAGTTTATTTCTGGAAGCTTCAAGACTGGAAACATGAAATTCAATTTCTCTTCAAAATTGTACATTGTTTTACTTTCTTAATATTGGAGATGGAAATAATGATATAGCTACAATATAAGTCATTTTTTTACTTAATTGTTTTACCTTTTGTCTAATAATAAAGTGAAATTCAAAGCTCTGAAGACACGGATGGGTTAATCTATGTATGGCTTAATCTACACGTATCTACACAGAGACTGGGTTATCCCTCCATTTAAATCTATACACAAACTGGTGACATATTACAGGGAAAAAGCTGCAGTAGGGAGAAATTCACTGCCATGGTTTGAGGTCACTTGTCCCCTTGGAAGGAAAGGTCACTGCAAATCCAAATCAAGAGGTAATTCTGAGTGATCACCTTTATCCTGATTAAACATTTCTAATCCTAATGAGAGTGGTGTCTTCCAAGACAAAAATGTCTCTATACACAGAACTCGCATAAGGATGTTGCATGAAAACAGGTCTTCGAATTCATCAAATGCCAATGCAACACCTACGGGAGAGTTTTGTCTGTGTACATCACAACCAAAAAAAAAAAAATTTCTCAGAACATCTTTTGGAAGAATGGGGTTCATCCATCCAGTACTGTTCCAGAGACATATAGGATGTGTTCCATGACACACGGTGTTGGATTCTTACTAACTCCTTACTAAGAGATGGCGTTTCCTTTAAACCATATAGACTCCTATATTAAAAAGTATTGTATCTGTACATTAATTTATTTTTATATTTTTTAAATCTGCAGTATCATTATGATAAATAATGGTTTTCATAATTATTTTGGCAGTCATCAAGCAGGCATATAAAATAAATCTGTCTGTAAATAGCACTGCAGAACCTGTGACATTTTTCTTTTTTTCCTGGCTGCTGTCTAATAGAGCTGTAGGTTAATTATCATCAGTCACTCATTTCCTGCAATTCTTCTTCCAGATTTTTTCCAGTTCATGTTCAATTAGTATTTCTGCCTTATACAATTGGTTTACTTAAATATATTTAGTTTTTATCTGTGTAAATGTAGGATTCAAACCTTCATTACTGCCCTCATTAATGGTCTTGGGTGTTTTTTTGTTTTTTTTTGCCATGGCATTTTCTTCAGTGGCACTTTAACTATTCATTTAGTTGACACAGAGCATGCTTAAAGTATTGCTAATATGATTTACTTCAAAGTAAAATTCAAAGTGCTATATTGTTAGGATTAAAGCTTATTAATTATTTAGAGGTACTTATCTTGTACTTCTAATTATTATGCATAGCTTTTATGGTCATTTTCCTGGTCTAGAAATATAATTTAAAAGAGGTAATGCACGTAAATGGAATCCTTTAGACATTTCCAAATGCAGTTAACTAAAAGCAAAAAAAAATTAAATTTTTTAGTTCATATGGATGAATATGAAATCGATGTAACACACATCAACCATCCATAACATTAAATCCACTCATTTGTGAAGTGAATAACATTGACTATCTCATCATAATGGCACATATTAAGAGTGGGAATATATTAGGCAGCAAGTGAACACTTGTTCTTGAAGTTGATGTGTTGGAAGAAAGAAAACATAAGGACAAGCATAAGGATCTGAGCTGCTGAACTAGAGGACTAGACAACTGGGTCAGAACATCTCCAAAACCGCAGGTCTTGTGGGGTGTTCCTGGTGTGCTCTAGTGGTTACCTCTTAAAAGTGTTGTAAAGAAAGATGACTGATGACTAGGGTCATAAGCTTGCTGAGGCGTGTGGGGAGTGAAGACTAGCCCATCTGGTCCACAGAAGAGCTACTCTATGATGGCTATGATAGAAAAGTGTCAAAACACACAGTGCATCAGGGCTTGTACACAGGAGCATCAGAAGCGAAACATGAAGCAATGAAAGAAGGTGGCCTGGTCTGATAGATAGACATTTTCTTTATATCATGGGGACAGCTGGGGTATTGTAGAGTCCATTTCTCGACAGGTCAGAGGTGTTTTGGCAGCACAAGAGGAGGCTTACACAACATTGAACATTCTATTGAAGTACGTGTTCAGCCGACACTCCAGTGGATTAGATTTAAAATGGATCAGGGTTTGCACCAACTTGTGTAGTCCATGCCAGCTCGAGTGCAGTGTGTCATTAAAGCAAAAAGAAACCAAATGCTAAAAAAACAATTCAAATATTAAATGATTCTATAATCATTTGTCAATAATATAATTTGTAATTATTTGTTGTATTCAATAAGAGAAGTCAAAATAAAAGCATTTTCACTCTCAGAACTTTGAACCCAACTGCTTGTGTACCAAAAATATTGAAACCCATAAAGATCTTTAAAAAATGCAAATAAATTGCCATGCTTTAAAACCATATTTTTATTTGCTTTCAGTCTCTAGGACCTTCATCTTTAACCATGTCTTGTTTCCCAAAGGATTCAAACATCCAACACGTGAAATCTCTTTCTCGGATATTACCATGAAAAAAAATCTGAATGTTCAGTAAAAACAAGACAGAGGTTGGATTATTAGGACTATTAGTATATTTAATCTTGTTAGCCATACAAGAAGATGGCTCAGCGCTGTTATATAATGTGCTTTAAAGTTTGATACCAAAATATCACTTGTATGTCCTGTTCCTTTTATTCCCTTTTTAGTCATTTTTGACCGTATAGTTCAAATAGTTCTAGATGGCTTCACATGTGTACTAAAGCAGAGGTCACTAATAGGCAGTCCAGATCCGGACCTAGATGTTGTCCTTCCCGGACCTATGAACAGTAAACTACTGACTATGATTAATTTTTAAATTAAAAATGAGTGTTTTCATTTAACTAGTGCAACTTTTTAGTAGTCCCGATGTAGGTTTAGCAGACCAATAGCATATTGACTATATCACATGTATGCAAGTCTGATCTCAGGACACAGAAAATAATCATACCCACTCAAGTCTGAACCCACAGAAAACCCACTTTATTATTTATTATTCATTTAGTTTACTGTGACAATATTGTTGAAATATACTGAATCGTTGTACTTTGATTTGATTTGATATTTACTGTATTGACAAAAAATGTTGATTTTATTTTAGGCCACTTTAATATATAGGATATGGTTTTGAATCATGTCAAGTTAGACATTATGATATTCCGGACCTCAGCTTGAGGAAATTTTCTCTAACTGGACCCTCATGAAGATGAATTAAATACCCTGTACTAAAGTTCTGTTGCATAGTGGTAATTAAACTGAATACTTTGTCTCTTGTCAGTTAAACATGTTTACTTCACTCAGCTGATACAACTGCTTTTGCTTGTTTATGCTATTGTTAAAAACTTTTTATTTCTCCATTCATCAATTCATTTAAAGAGAGGCAGAAAAGTCTGTCATCTATATGCATTTAATCTGGGAGTAGATGCAAGAACAGTGCAGCTGGTTCATCATACTTAATCCTTATTGACACAAATCAGCCAAACAGCTTCTTGTAGGTTGATTTCAGAACATTGTAATTGCTTAATTTTTTCATAGAGGCAGACAAAAATCCATCACCCTCCTGCTGCTCTGTTACCGGATCCATGCAAATGTGCTGTTCTGTAACCGATGGCTTTGTTAGCTGTAAAAATATAGACATGTAAAAAAAAATAGCACAATATACACTCAACAACCTTCTCAATAGCAACACCTGGAAATCTGCCCATTCATGTAATTATCCAATTGGCAAATCATGTGGCAGCGGCACAAGGCATTCAGCTACACGCCAAGAGCTTCAGTTAATGTTTGCATCAAACATAAGAATAAGGAAGAATGTGATTTCAGTGTTTTTGGTTGTTAGTGGTTTGAGTATTTCAAAAACTGCTTATTTTCTGGTACTTCAACAGGGAAGAATCTCTATAGTTTACACAGTATGGTGGGGAAAAACAAGAAACGGTGAATGGTAGTGCTGTGAGTGTGAATGTCTTATAGATGATGGAGGTCAGAGGAGAATGGCCAGACATGCAAAAAAAGCGTAGCAGAATGCACAACCCATCAAAAATTGAGGCAGATAGGCTTCAACAACAAAACTAGAACATATTCTCCCATGCCTTTTATCAGGAGACTGCCACAATGAGTGACAGATATGAAAGGTATAACAGTAACACTGAAAGGACTTTAAAAACAGCAAATGATTTGAAGATTTCTGAGTCTGCAGTTGGTGCAAGTTCACTAAAACTGGACAGTTGAAGAGTGGGGGGGGGGGAAACAGGTGACAGTTTCATCTTTAGCGATCCAGTGAACTTATGCCCATTATAGGCTCAGATTCCTGTTCATTATTGATATAATGCGAAGAGCGGAAACCTGTTAGCTCAAACCGTTCTCATCTGCCCTTTCTTATCAACAAGGCTTTCTGCCTGCAGAACTGTCGCTAACTGAGTTCAATTTATTTATTTATTTATTTATTGCATGATTCGGTGTAAATTTGAGACCCTTCGTGAAAAGCCATCAGCAGTTTTTGAAATGCTGGGACCAGCCTGTCTGGCACCTACACCCATGTTACTGTCAGAGTCACTGAGATTGCATTTGTCTCCATTCTTATAGTTGATGTGAACTGAAGCTCCTGGCATGTAGCTGTATAATTTTATGTTTTGTGCTACTGCCACATGATTTGCAGATTGGATAATTGCATCTATGGGCAGATGTCCAGGTGTTATAATTAAGGTGGCCAGTGAGTGTAGGTGCATGGGTAATTTGCTACTTTGCTGGTTGGATGAGTAAAAAAATGATTTTGCTTTGGCATCCTGTTGGAATCTTTTGAAAAATGCCTGCTCTGAAGTGAGTGGATTAAAAGAAGGAGTGGTGTGACATTAAAAATACTCTGGTACACTAGCATTTTAGAATCCTCTTTACAAAGTGCTAAAAAACTGCTGATGGGTAATTTAAACACAATTCTTGAATAATTTTAATGCACTTCTAAAATGTTGTTTTTTTTAGTCTTCCATACAGCCACACTGCAGTTCATAGTTAATAGGCTTCCCAGAACAGTGGAGGTTATAAGATGTTCAAAAATCATATGTAAGTGTGATGGTCATGTGACTACATACTTCTGGTCAAGAACAAAAAACAAAGCTGTGACTATAAGGTGAAATAGTTATCAATAATTAATAACTTTGTTAATAATAATAATAATAATAATAATAAAAACAGGGCAATCAAATGAGTTCAGAGTCAGGGCCAGATTAGAAGCCAATCAAAAAGGTCTCAACACTTTTCCAACCTGGGCTCCACTTCCCCCTAAACCTCCCTCCCCATTACTGTCTGAGGAAGGGTGCAAGACACAGGAGAATGAGGGAGGGTGTACATGCAGTGGACAGTTTTATATACTCCTTTGTACAATTTCCTTGTCGCATGTTCCTTGTAAAGCCATGAATGCTTTCCGACAGTCTCAGGTAGACATAGTAAACAAACACTGTTTTGAAAATTACTGTTCAATTATAATTATGATCAACATTATTTCTAAAATGTTGGATTTTACACTTTGTTTTGCTGCCAGATGCCTGTGTTTTTATTATTTATTTATTTAAATCTGGTATTTCTTACTAGTGTACATATTTTGATGGCATCTCAAATATAGTTGGTAATGTTATATACTAATAATAATTATTGTTCGACTTTGATTTACAAAAATGTGCTAAAAAAACCTCCATTAACCATGGCAGAAAGCGAGAGCATGTCATCAGTGCATCGTTTAAGCAGAGAGTTCAAGTCAGCTGTCAGTTATTCTGAATGTCATCTGTCTCATCTGTTTTTATTACTAAAAAAAAAACCCTGCTCTTTTATTGTTTTCTGTTGTTGTTGCTCCTGTGCATGTGTAAAGGTTGGCAGGTCTGAAATGCTTATTTAAATATTTGTCTTCTTCTTTTTCTTTTTTTCAGTTTCTATTCGGGACTACTGTCTAATTTCAATACCTCTTGCCTACTTACTTGAGCATTCAAAGATTTTGCTGGAAAAGCTTGTTTAAGGCCTTTACCCTGAAACATCGACTTTGTTTCAAAAGAACTTTTAATTAGTAATCTAACTATAAATAAAAGGCCCTTGGTAGAGCTACAGCTACAACCAATTACCAGTGTGAAGCTAGTGAATTTATTTGTTTAAAATAATTCAGGCCAACTCTAGACTGTCATCTTTGGTGAACTGTAGAGCAGCGTGGTCTAATTTTGGCATTAGTTTTGTAAAAATAAAGCTTTTTTTCTGTTTTAACTAAATGCTTGGCTGTGCTTAGTAGAATTGTATTACCCATTATTGTCTTTCATGTTTGAAAAACATTAACAGTGTATTATTTAGTTTGGTAAATGCTCATCTGGTCATGTGGATTGGTATGTTAGGTTCTGTTTGAATACCAGTTTGCTAGTTTATCAGGCTGTGCTGTAGTTTTGGTGAATCCAAATATTTTGCAGAGTGTGCAATAAGGTTTGCTACATGACCGCATACACATGCTAAGTGATATTAATAATATGCATGTCAAGGGTGTTTGGTTGTAAAGCAGGAAATATTAGCCAAAGCTGATGGCCAAATTGACGGCTTCTCAATTCGGGTACACATACCTCTCACTGAAAATGAGATAGTAGACATCTGTTTGTAAACCCCTTAATGTGTACTGTGTCCATTAGTTTTCCATTTAATCCCGTGGTAAAAGACAATCAAAGACCCAGTAAAAATCCTCTCAAGAACCAGCTCGAGACACTAACTAAATCGCCCTGCAATAAAATGTCTAGCGAAACCAATTAAACATCAGACTCACCAAATTTGTTGCTGTCACTGAGACAAGGAATGATCTAATATAAACAGCATGTCCCAGAGCACTGACACGTGAGTGAACGTTCATAAAAATGCAGACAGAAAATTTGTTGTAAGTTATAGCAGCCAGCTGATTATTTCTCTGTAGCACAATCATGCCCAATCTGATCAAAAACACATCCATCTTTTCGTTTTTGGAAATGTATTAGTCTGATATTACTGCCTTTGAATCCTTATCTGTTGTTTTATCATAATACTGGATTTATTGTGGATGTTGGCTTTAAAAGTACCAAGAATAACAGCTTACCCTGTACTTTATTAAGAACATTTTTATATGTGTTTATTCGTTTAATTATCCAATCAGCCAATCATGTGTGAGCAGCATAATGCCTAGATACAGGTCAATACCTTCAGTTACTATTCCACTCAGACACCAGAATAGGGTAAATTGTTATCCTAGTGACCTCAATGGCTGTTGCATGGTTGTTGGTGCCAGACAGACTAGATGGACTATTTCAAAACAACTTGCTTTTGAAAGAGGTCACAGTAGAATAGGCAGACTGGAAGGCTACAGTAACTTGAATAACTCTTTACAACCCAGATGAGCAGAAAAGCATTACAGAATGCATAACACAGCACATCTTATAGTGGATGGGCTACAGTGGCACATGGAACTCTATTCCTGTCAGCCAAGTTTTACATATTCACTATTTATTAATATTTGTTATTTATAAAGTCTGTCGGTTCTTACTACTAATTCACCCTTGTCACTCTGTGCCATCGTCATGGTAAAAGGGATGATTGTTGATTGTGAGATGAGATTGTTTAATGCCAGGGGGTCATTTACAAAGGGAAAATTCAGAATAAAAACCTTAAAGGCATGAACAGATGCCCAAGATGAACAAGGCCATCTGCCTCCATACCATCTTCACCCGCAGGATGTGATGAGATCCTCTCAAAGGAAATGATTTGCAGGGTTACCGTTATGAATTTTTTATTACTTGGTCTATATCGTTCTGTACAATTAACGAAAAACTTAAAATCTGTATATAAAAAAAAGATATCTTAATGTTTGCCAAGGTGAAACAATCCTCCAGAGTCTGATGCTGGTAAATGCTAGAGCAGGATTTTGGACATCAATCACAATAATGGCCATTTAATGCCTTTCAATTCTCAAAGTGGCATTTATTCAAATGACGACCATCACAGTGCCATCACAGCAGCATCCTGTGATAGTATTGTTGTGTAATGCGTCTTCGGAATGGTTCACTTGGGAATCTATATCCGACAGAGCACTACATGGTAAGAGGTTATTGAGTAATTGTGTAAAATGTTAGCTGAATACTGCTATGATTTTGTAAAAAGCCTGGTTTCTGGATGCTAGTATATGCTGTGTATATCTTACCTAATGAACAATATCATTACCATAATAGCCCCCATGAGCACCACTGCAAATGCTGACCTGACAATAAGCAGCTCTGGCAGACATGCCTGTGATGATTTTTATTCGGTTATCCACACGAGATACATCAGCCATGTATCAGCCATGACGTTAAAACCACAGGTCAAGTACATAACTTTGATTTATAACATTGATGGGGGGGAAACGTGTGGCTTGAGGTTAGGTTGATGGTCAGATCCCCTGTACTAATAATATGCCCTAGAGCAAGGCACCCAACTGCTCCCTGGATGCTGTGGGTAGGGTTCAGCACCCCTCTAGGCAAGAGTGTTCACTGCCCCCTAGTGTGCGTTCACTAGTGGGTGTGTTTTGTCCTCATTGTAAAATAAGGAAGCCAGTTTCATTTGTGGTTGATTACTGCTCTCAGTACAATGGCACCTGTCAAGCGGTGGGTGTATTAGGCAGCAGATAAACAGTCAGTTCCTGAATTGATATGTTGAAAGCAGAAAAATGGGCAAGCATAAGGATCTAGGTGACTCTGACGAGGTCTAAATCAGGGGTGCCCAACTCCAGTCCTGGAGGGCCAGTGTTCAGCACAGCTTGGAGGTTTCTCTACTCAAACACAGTAAACAGGTAAGTGCAATCAGGTGTGTTTGAATAAAGAAACC
>JAOVVF010000048.1:11858861-11875155 GCA_028565595.1 Duopalatinus emarginatus
TCAGGTGTGTTTGAATAAAGAAACCTCCAAGCTGTGCTGGACACTGGCCCTCCAGGACTGGAGTTGGGCAGCCCTGGTCTAAATTGTGAAGGCTGGATGGCAGAGCACCTCCAGAATGGCAGGTCTTGTGGGTGTTCTCTGTTTGCAATGGTTAGTACCTGCTGAAAGGGATCTAAGGAAAGACAACTGGTGAACCATCAACAGTCTAAGCTACCTACCTAAATGTTGTAGACCCAGTACACCTCTCCATGGGCAACAATAACCCTTAAGAGATAATGTACCTTTCTATATTGCAAAACTTGTTCCGGAATGATTTAAGAAACAAGTTCAGTTCGTTTAGGCCCCACCTCACAACTTACAGGTCTGCTGCTAATAAGGTCTTGTGGAGCTCATGCCTCGAAGAGATTTGGTTTCACAATAACGCATGTGGTTTTAATGTTGTGGCAAATCAGTCTTTGGAAGCTGTTTTTTGTCCAGCAGGGGTTGTGATCTCAGGCAGATTCCAGACAAGTACACTGCCTTTTTTTATATCTCTTCATTCTGAATCACTGATAAGGTATTCAGCAATTAAGGTTCAAGTAGGTCATTCTTGTGCCAGAGCTGTTGAAGTGAGCAAGTGAATCAGCATTGCAGTTTGCAGAGGTTTCAAAGCCAGAGACTCCCTCCCTTTCTTTGGCAGCAATTTCACTTGTTTTTATGAGGTATTGATTCAGTATGCCTTTTTAATGCTGTGCTCAGAGCTATGATTCTCAGTTATTTAGTGTCTGTTTTAATGTCCTGAGTAATTAAGTAAAGAGTTTTGTCAAGTGTATATGGAACATGCAGAACAATTTTGGTTATCAAGGAATCCTGACATCTTCGCTGGAACTGAAGCTGGACATGTACAAATAACATAGTATCTCCTCTAGACAATAAAAAAACACTGTGCTGCAAATTAAAAATAAATTGTTGAAAAAACACAAAATATTAAGGCAAGATGATGCATTGAGATTTTATTATCTCACTGACTGCATTGGTAGGCACTCTTAAGAAGATTTATTTGTTTAGCCAACGTAGATTTGTTCAAATAAAACTGATTATTTTGTTCAGGCTGTTAAAAACCTTGTGTTAAGATAAACGATCATTTTCTGAACACAAAAGGAGTTTTGTATTTAATGAACAAAAAGTGTTCTACATGCAGAATAATACATTTTAACTGAAACAATAAAGTTGTTGAAAAAAGTCTAAATTTTAAGGTAGTGTGATTCATTAGAATTATTTTGTTGCACTAACTGAAGTTACTTTGTTTAGGTAATTAAAACTGTTTATTCAACCAGTATTTATTTCTACTAAATAAAAAAAAATCTGCTAAATCCAATAGGTGTAAAGTAAACATTGTCATTTCCAAAGAAAACAACCCACATCGAAATTATTTGTGTGTGCATGTATGAGAAGCCCTGTAGTGTTTGTGTGTCTTAATATGTATGTACAATAGCTTAATCAGTCAACCAGCCACATTGTGTAATACAAAATTGCTTGTAAAACAAAGAATTTTGTTGGCACAATATCAGGGTGAAATCTGTTGGCCTGACGGTTGTTTCTTCTTCATGCAGAGTAATTCAGATTTCCTTATCTCAGTGAGTCAAAATCACAAATCAGGTGAAATGTATTCGCCAATTTTACAGTACATGCTTTGTAAAGCTGTCAAAGGCTTTTAATCCAGTTGATCATTCTTTGATTTTAAATAGATTGTATATATTATGTTTTTATATTATATATCTGTTTAAGAGGCTTCAATGTGTGAAGTTGGATAATGTCCAGGCTGAGTTCTTGCTTGTAACAAAGGGTGTTCCACAAAGATCTGTGCTCTTTATTATGTATATTAATGATATTGTCTCCATATTGAGTGGTTGTCAAGTCCCTCTTTATGCTTATGACACTATTGTGTACTGTACTGCTGACTCTAACTATCTATTGATAACCTGCTATTTTTAAGAAGCTGCATACTGTACACAATAATGTCATGAGCATAAAGAGGGAATGCTGTTATACTAGAGCTGGAAATTATTATAATAGTTTGTATAAATCCACTGTAAATGAATGTAGCACTGAGCGGGTCACTAGATGTGAATAATTTTTGGTATCTTGTTTGATGAGAAACATTTAATTAACCTATATTCTGACAAAAATGGCTTCTTTTACAGAAACAGAACCAACTTGCTGCTGATCAGCAGGTTAAGCATTGTCGAAACATTGCATGTTGGAGCTTTAATTTATAGATGTGCTGCTTCCTCCACCATTAAACCTGTAAACATAGTCTATTATTATGCTCTCAGATTTATCACTGGGGATGGCTATGGCACGCACCATTATGTTTTTTATGATAAAGTGGGTTGGCCATCTCTAGCAGAGAGGCAAAATAAAATCTGGTTATTGTTTATCTTTAAGGCCATTCTCTGAAACTTACCACTTTATATCTCAATGATGCTGGACTTGAATTCTGGACCCTGTCAAACCCGCTCAAATGAATGTCTTATGCTTGTAGTCATCAATGTACGATCTGAGTTAGAAAAATCTTCTTGTAGTTTTAATGGCCAAACTTTTTGGAATGATTTTTAACAAAGCTGGAAAATTTGTCTTTGATGGTATTTTATTTCAGTATGTTTACTATCTTTTAATATTCCATTCATTATATTTCATTACATTTACATTTGTACATCACAGTTGTAATCTGGGCATGATTAAAAAAAAAGGTTACCCCTCAATTAAGTTCAGAGAACTAAAACTAGTTAATTTGCAAAAAATATATCTTCATAATTATTCATTTTTCTAAATCGTGTTTTTGTGTATTTCAGGTAAGATCAAATTGCTCAAATTGCTGTTGGGTTGTTTTGATTAATACAACAAAATAAAGATAATGCAACAAAAAACAGGTAACTTATGAAATGAAACTTTATAGATTTTCTATACATTGCATTAATTTTAAGATTGTTGTTTTCCAAAAGCAGATAACTTCTATAGTCTTTTCTGGCAAAAGCAGACAACTCACGTTTCATCCTGTTTTTTTTATCCTTTGTGAAATAAAGCACTCAGTTTATCTTGGTTAGCACATTTCTAACCAATGCAGATGCCTAACAAACCTATTCTGAGTGGTGTTTACAAGTAATGAAGGGAACTTTTTCCTGACCGCTATACCACTTTATATTCTGCTACATTGTGTAAAAAAAAATAAAAGAAAAAGAAAGAAAAAAAGTTTCATTATTTGTTAGTAGTTAACATTTAAATAACTTTAAATGTTAAAACCTTTAAATGTATGAAAAGTATTTTTTATTCAGGCGGTTTTGTCAATAAATGCTATTTTTATGAGGGTCAAAACTGGGATGGTTATGACAGATGGTTGCTGAACAATTCATGTCATGAGTTTTGGAAATGCATGAGCAGGTACAATAGAATTAAACATAATCAGTGTATTGAAAATGATCAGACATCTGGGCCAGTTCAAAATTTGCCAGGAAGTGGATACTAAGTTTTCTCCTTACACAGTGGGACAATATGATTTATGGGATTCCAGCTATTAGATGCCACCACTGTAACAAGCTGTTGCCGATATTTAACCCATTTTGTAAAGAACACACAAAATATTTCAAACCTGTTTGAAACGAACTAGAAAGTGCGGTGTAGTGATATTACTGCCTGTGAGTAAACACACAGCGATTTTAATTTTAAGGAGAAAGTCCTTTCAGTTTCAAACTGTTCGTCAGCAAACCTGCTGCTTGTAAGTGAGTGAGTGAGTGAGTCAGAGAGAGAGAGATTCAGAAAATCCTATTGGCAGGTAAATTTGTACTCTGAACAAACACTTACAACTCAAAATATTTAACCTAAATATAAAGGTTAAATATTTAACATAAAGAAAATGATTCTCTTTAAAAGCTAGAGTAAAGTGTGACACCAGCCACTCTAGCTACTCCCAATAAAAATAAATAAATTGAAAGAAATTGAACGATTGACTGAAATAGGACGATGAGTGATGTCTATAATTTGGTGTGACATGTTTTAAATCCCCATTCGAGCATATTAATGAGTGGAAGAAGAGATCAACATTTTCACGAACCATATACAAACGCAATTCTCCCTAAAATGCTACACATTGTAGCATTTAGCCCATGTAGATATCCTGAAAGCATTAGAAGATATAAACCAAAAATTAGGTGGAATAAGTAAAATTGAACAACCATTAATGTGTTGCACAAACAACACGCTAAATAAGGTGTTGTAGTCATGTGCTGGACATGCACATTAAATGATACCCATTGACCATTGATTATTTGGCACTGTGGTGCAGCCAGTACTCCAAGGGGCTCTTGTGAAGATTGATAGTTTCATTTGTCAGTCATTTGTCTTCAGTAACAGCTTTATCCAGGTCACTGAATCCCAGAGACACTTGGAGTCAGGTGGGAATACACCCGAGGTTGGACATCAGACCGGCACACATGCATTGGGGCAAGTTTGTAGCCGCCAGCATGTTTTGGGGAGGTGGGAGGAGGAAACTGCGAGAGCATTTGAAAATCCACACAGTGACTAAACTGAAATGATTCCATTCTGACTCCATTCTGTGTGGAGTTTCCATGTTCTTTCTGTGCTTGTGTAGGTTTTTTACAAGTACTCCATTTTTCTTCCACAGTCCAAAGACTTGCACGTTAGGTGTGATCTGTCAGTCTAAATTGCCCATAGTTGTGAGTGTGTGCGTTAGTGTGTCCCCGCTGATGAGATTTGGAAGCTCAGTCAGTTTTTCTGCTCTCATAGAGCACCATGAGTACGGCGAACGCCTGACTCATCCGTGCAGCCAAGCATTACGAAGCGGTGACAGCATTGTATTTGTTTATGTATGTAGAGGTATGTGCTCCAT
The DNA here is from genome assembly GCA_028565595.1 of Duopalatinus emarginatus. Taxonomy (NCBI): domain Eukaryota; kingdom Metazoa; phylum Chordata; class Actinopteri; order Siluriformes; family Pimelodidae; genus Duopalatinus; species Duopalatinus emarginatus. The sequence goes on from JAOVVF010000048.1 coordinate 11,863,747, forward strand.
TGTCGCATCACTAAGTGCCCAAAACCTGGTTGATCTTCGCTGGGTGTGCTGTAGTCTTACTGTAACTATAGATAATGACCCAAACATCTCTGTCAATACAGCAATTTTGGTGCCACAAGGAGTTATTTTAAATCTGTTTTGCAGAAAAAAAATCTTTTTGAAAGGATGGGTGCCAATAATTATAGAAGTGATTGTACATCTCTTGGATCTGGGTTAATTTGGAGATATAAGGGAGTCTAACAGACTGCAATTACCTGTGCACCAATGAAACCTTAGCCTAAGGCTTTGTTGAGCTACCAGACAAATGTAACTTTGTAGAGCAATTAACCCGGCTATCTATTTAAAAGTACATTATTTATGTGTAATAAAATTCATGTCACTTACTTGCACAGTAAAATTTTATTAAATGCACGATTGCCCCCAGCTTGTGGCATGTTTCATAAGTCTTTTAGAAGACTAAAATTATTGCAGTGCTCAGAAGCCACAATAACAGGAAGTTGATCAGGAATGTATTAGTCTGTGATCCAGCAGAGTCATAGAGACCTACAGTGTGTTAGTCTGGAAGAAATGTAACCGCTCTTACAGGACAGCGAGTGAGTCATGCTCAAGCTTTATGATCCTGCAGTCTGGTCTGGTCATCTTCAGATCCATTCTTTTTAAGAAGTGTGGCCAAATCTGTGCTGTTCAAACTTAAATGTACCATGGTTACATAGTTACCTATGTAGTAGTTACCTCATATTGGCTTGTTGAACATCCCATCCTTATTTGCTGTTATATTAACCTCGGCTCTTCTGGGAAGACTTTCCCCTAGATGGGAATGTGTAAGTATGCATGTCAGGACTCATTGTGGATAAGGAGACCTGAAGACCAGTCAATATTCCAGTTCATCCCAAAGGTGTTGAGGTCTGGGATCTGTGTAGGTCTTTCTCAGTTTTTCCACTCCAACCGTGATAAACCATGTTTGGATGTCGCTTTGTGTACAAGCGCATCGTCATTCTGAAACAAGTTAGGACCACATTAAGAGGAACCGTGATGCTGCAGCATGTAAAGGCACATACTGCTTGGTTGACTGCTTCCAACATTGTGACAGCATTTTTGGGAAGAACCACATATGGGTGTGATGATCAGGTGTTAACATGCACTTGGTCTCACCTTCAATGGCAATCGAGAGACAGAACCACTTGCACAGTACAGAAATAGCCATGTAATTTAGGGGGAAATGTTTATGTGAGTAACATTGTGGAAGCACAATGGTTTTTTTTTTCTAATTGCCCCTGCCTAAACGATTCCCCATTTAGCCCTCTAGAGATTATTCCCTAAAAGGAATCTTGTGCACAATATTCCATATATTTTTGAATACCAAGCAGTTTATATGAAATTGTGCACTGATAAATCAGTTGATTGCTATAAGTCATCCGCTTTTGGGGGAAGCATACTTTTTACAAGCTAGTTTTCACGTCTTTTTTCAAAGTGAATGAATTCTCTGGACATGGCTCTCCACTGAGTTGGAAACAACCCCCCATTTCGTTTGTTTTAAAACACCTGTCAATCATTTTCTTCTGCTTAGTTGAACAACCACGGGGGTTTGACACCATGGGATTTACTCATGTCAGTTTTCAATATACGCTCATGTCAGCTATTATTTCATTAATTAACACAAATATACATTAAATTCCAGTATGACAAAGTACATAACAACAAAAGTTTGGAACTTATTTGCTGCTGATAAATGAGGCGATAAAAAGATTCAGATGTAAGACCAGGGTAAATATGTTGTTTAATAAAAAAAATGGGAGAAATAAAATAAAGAGAGATGTTTACTGTAAACACAAAGTCACATAAACATTTTTTTTATGTCACCTCAGGGGTCTTGACGTAAATATTTAATAAATTCTCCAGCATTGCATTATAAAATATTTATGCAGTGCTTATAAATGTGTTATGAAGCACTGGTGTAAGCATTTATTAAAGAAAATGCTTACCAGACATGATTAATTAATAGTACACATACATATAATAGCTTGGCATTCATATTCATATTACAAGCTCAGATCAAATTCCTTTGTACTAATCTTGCATACAGTGCACACACAAGACATTTCAACATCAGCATTGTGTACCAGGTTTAACTGGTTTACACAGGTGGCCCAGACACCAGCCTCTTTCTTGCAGACACCACTCTAAGGGCTTGGCTGCAGAAGTACTTCTCCTAAGCTGGGGTTACATACACATTATAATGCCTTCTGGATCTCTCTTTGACTGACCTGATCTCTCAGGCTGGCTATGTTTACCTCCCAGAGGTTCTCCATATGTTTCCTTCTCCCAGGTTCTCCACTGTTCTCTCCTAACATACTTCAGCTACAAACCTGCAAGGGTAACGTCTCAAATGCAGTCTTTATATACCTTGGGAGTAGGAGAATAGTAGATATTCTACCAATCAGAAATTCAGTTTAACTACTATAAAACCATTATGGGGTCTTCAGAGGCATAAAACTATTACACATAGAAACACTCACTGAAAGACTGATGGCAGCATCATTTGTGATGGCTACACATGATTACGTCTATATTTATGCTATGTCTCATCTGATTAGCACAGTAAACAGAAAAGGGGTGCTTTTCACCATTTAAACCATACAAAACTTACCCTCCTGTCATCATTTGGTATAATTTATACTTTGCTTGGACAGTGTGCGGTTAGTCGTTTGATTTTGAAAACTGACTAGGAGAAGAATCCACCTACTTCATGTGTATTATCTCTGCCATTGATTTTATTTTAAATTATCATGATAAACATCCAACATGTCACAAGCATTTCCACAATTTTAGGTTTAAGGAGCGTTGAAAATTAACGAAGCATAATAATATCAGCTGTGCAGTCAGGAACTGTGGCAAGTCAGTTGGATGGTGGATTTTTAAGCGATTCTGCAGTAATGTACGGTAAACAGTTCAGAAATTATAAGCGTACATTTTGACATAATTTTTTTCTGAAGCACTAATGGTCCCTTGGCTGACATTTACACTGCTGCTTGCAGGACAGCAGGGGAGAGCAGGAGTGCACTTTATAATTGTCATTACCATTAACATGATTTGTTAAGTGCTAACTTTGACACTTTGCTGTAGGCCTATTTTATTGCTTTGTGTCAAAAAGTCTTAATTCTTTTCCTTTTTGGCCAAAAACTTTTTCATGTTTTTATTATAGTGTAATCCTTAATAAATGAAATAAACCAATATTAAATATACACTTAACTAGAGTTAAAGATACACAGACAAATTCAAATGTCAATTGGCTCATAGGCTGTTTTATTGGCAAGAAAAAAAGTCTTTGTTCTTTTGGTGCATTTTTGAATGATAGGTCTTACTAGTGCTCAGAGAAGCCTTTATTTTCTGAGCACTCCAGGGCTGATGTGTGCTCAACTTTCTGCCATCCTGAGGTAATCACAATATATATTCAGGTCTTTTTTCTGACCATGAATATTGAGTGAATAAATGAGACCTGCTGAATGGGTAGCATTTATTTCAGTCCATTTTAGTTCCACAGCGAAAAATAAAATTTTGTCTAGTTGTCTGACACACACTCAGCCTCAAACTGCCCCTAAAAATGAACGCTTTATGCTCTGTTACTAGCATACTCTAATGCTTTTGCAGAGCTTCTATGCAACATGTGTAATAGTTGCCAGGTCTGGTAATTCCTGTATATTTCATGATCTTTTTAGATAGTTCTTTTAAGGTATTCTGGATTTGATGGGGAACAGTCTTAAAATAAATGATATAAATAAATGATATATTTTATAAATGATAAAATAAATAAAACAATATGGATATATTTTAACCCCAAAATGTTAGATATGTATGTATTTCTCCTTATGAGGGCTTAATAGCCAATTTACACCAGATGGTATTCATTTTAGGGAAAATTATAATGCTCCAGGTATAGCTTTCAAATCATTAGGAGTTACTAGGTAGGAGTAATGACTGAGCATGTACCTTATTAAAATAATTTTGGACTTTGTTCAAGAATAATGACACTGGTTGACACCAGTATATTGCTATTTCACAGTGCAGATGGTTTCCATGTTCACTGTTGCTGTTTCCATGGCCAATAATTAACATGCTACCATGACATACATATATAAAAGGTGCTATATTTATCTTTTAAATCAAAGTGTAAAATTATCACACCATTAGCACATCATTCTCCTATAGTATATAGTGATTAGTTAAAAAAAAAAACGACCTGACAGATTGTGCTTTTCAGAGAAATCCATGTTTCATCCTTTAAAAAACCATGCTGTTTGGATGTGTCATTTTGTCACATTTTGTCATTTTGACAATAAAAACATACAGTGCCATGTTTTGTTTGAGAATCAGGAAATGTCAGTGTCTGTTTTTTGTATTACTTCTTTTTTTTATACAATTGGCCAATGTTAATAATAATTTGTGTTTGTTTTTGTTAATTAATGCACTTGTAACACTGTTGACATTTATTTCAGCAGCTTATAGTATGCAGGTTTTTTTTTTTTTTTAACGTGCTTTAGATTTTAAATAAAATAAATAAATTAAAAAATTTAAAAATAAATTCTTTTTAGTGCATTATTAATTTGTCCATTAGTCATGATTTTCTCAACACATACTCTGTTTGATGTCCTGTTTGAAATATATCATTTGGTTTCATGGTGAAAAGTAATTGGTTTTATTGTGTAATAATAGTTGTCCAGATACTAGTTAAAAAAAATATTAGAAATGAGTGTTTACCTGCTGCATGTTTATAACAATGTCTTCAATGCCAAACCTTATCTATGTGGATTGCCCTAAGATTGAATTAAAATGCAGCAATGAGCTGTTTCTGTATAGAAATATGTCTATATTATCCATCACTCTTGGTGAAACTCAATACTTTAGCTCAACAAATGATCAAATATCTCACTGCAGTATCACACTGTTTGTCCATTTAATGTAAATGGTTTTGATAGACAGTGTAGCCTGCAGGAAATGATCATCTGAAGCCAGTGACACAGAACTAAATGAAAATCCATAAAGATTCCCAGATTCTAATGGTTTTTATGGTAGATTTAAATATAACATTTTAATGGAAGGAGAAATTAATGCTTATTAACTAACTTGCTTGTAATATATCATTTTAGTGGCTGATCAGACTGTAGGCAGGCGAGTTGTGCGTATATAAAATACGTATACACACTATTCACTGGCCATGCCTGGACACACGGTATCTCCATGGTTGGAGGATCTCCTCCAGAAACTCTTAGAACATCTTCCAGTCACTGAAGCGGTAATGAACATGACTGACACCTCAGACGTAAAAACATGGCACCAGAGGATAGAAGGCTCAGAGATTAGTATTTAAATCCATAACACTTCTGCTTGCTTATTATTTGAACTGTGTAACTGGTAAATATTGTATATACACTCACTGAGCACTTTATTAAAGACACAAGAGTAATACTGAGTAGGGCCTTTCTTTGCGCTGAAAACAGCCTCAGTTCTTGTCTGTGCGGCTGCCAGTGGACCTGATTCTCTTATATTTATTGATGTTGTGTCTACTGACAAAAGCTGCAGGGTGAATACTTAAGGGTATAGGACTATATTATCTTCTCAGATTCTGCCAAATGCTTCAAAAGTCATTGCAAGGCACTCTACAGATGGACAATAATCTGAAGCATACTTCAAAAGTAATCACTGACTTTTTATGGCAAAAGTGAAATTTTCTGCGATGGCATGACCTGAATTCAGCTGAGCATGTATTTTACTGAACTGAATCTGGTTTTGAACTGAATAATTTGCTAAAATATCTCCAAAAACAAGCAAGACTGCTACAGTTGGATGGCTGAATGCCTGTTTTGGCCAATTTTTATTTGTTATGAATAAAATGAAGAAGGGGAATGGTTCACTGGTACAATTCCCACAACCAACAAGACATGACTGAAGTGCCATTAAGCAAGGCACAGAGGTCCGATTCCTCTGTGTGCAATCACAGTGGTCAATGAGTGGTTCAGTTTCACTTAAATATGAATGAACGTTACTGTAGACAAACAGTGTGTGATAACTGGAAGCAAATGGAAAGGTGACTGTGTCTGTTTCTTTCAGCTCAGGAAGCAGTGTCTCTGGCGAAGCTGCTGTGTTGCTCTTGCTCTCCCAGACACATACTTCACTTAGCTCAGGCTCATTTTACTTCCTCCTTGTATGCTCTATTATTTTATATTCTGAGCAATGTAATATGTGTAGCACTGGAAAACAGCTTTTACTGTCTTTACTGAAAGGTGTGGTGCTCAGCTACGACTAATTTATCTATTCTTTAGGTGTTTAAACGTCTGCCAGTCTATTTTGCATCCTTGGCCGAAACTCTGCAGTTATCAGTCTTTACTACGTCAAATTGACTGGGGTGTATGTTAGAGGTGATTCAGAGCAGGCTGTTGGCAGCAGGTTGACTTTTTTGCAGGGTGGGAGGGGTTGGAAGTGGATGGTTAGCCTTGCGCTTTGGTCTGTGTGCCAATTTGAGCTCTGTCTTCCGCAGTGCCCTATGCCTTAAAAAAACCTCGTCCCCATGTGTTTAAAGTTCTAAGAAAGTTCTCACAAGAGGGAAAGAAATCGACAAGGCTTTGTCGGTCCTTTCGCTCCCATGAGCATGTCATTCTGTAAGTAATTAAGCTAACGAGCTGAGTGTTAATATGGGCAACCTTGGATTTGTCTCGTAAGCAATTACTCCTCTTACATTTAGAATGCCTTAATCTGCAAAAAGTAACGGGTGAAAGGATGTTTTCAGGCTTCTATAGATCAGGGCTTGAAGGAAAGTGTAGACTGTGATGACTCAGTTAAGTCAATCAGTTCTAAGCCTAACACACCATCTTTCCTACTTGCAGGCTGACACAGCTACACATCAGCCACATCTACCCTCTGGGACTATATTGTAGCCCCAGCTCTTTGATTTATTGCTTGAGTTAGTAAAAAGTTTAAATGCTAAATGCGCACTACCCTTGTTTCATCGTGTTCATCGTGTGTACTAGTATTGATGTATTAGAGTGGTATATGAAGTAATCCAATATCAATAAAAAAAAGCACTCCTACAATATAGTTCAGGAAGGGTTTTCAGTACTGTTCAATGAGCCTGTTAGAGGCTGGTTCTTTGTACCTGTTTGGTTTTCACACAAAATTAGTGTTGCCGACTTTTCTCGTGTTACATAGGGCTAACTTGGGTCGTCCCATACAGGTCGTCCCTTGTCCTATATGTTGTATTCATAATCACGTAAAAGCACTATCACAGATCCTAGATCTATTATGCTAATTATGCCACAGGTAAGACCAGTCATCCAGTTGCAGGCCACCCATGTGCACCAGTTGTATGTATAGCAAAAACGCACCAATTTCTGGGAAAAAAAAAGAAAAACGTTTTGGGAATGTCTGGTGTTTGGTCTGTTGGTTTGGAATGTTCAAATATGGATAAATCTGCAAAACAAGCGTGTTACACCTGTCAGTCACTTGACATGACTTGTGTACTTTATACTGTCAGGAATACTTAGTAGACCATGGAGAATGGTGAGAATGACCTAAGTCAGCATACTTTCACCAGAATGCACAAGAAGGCCACAAAGGTGCAGACAATATCAGTATATTCTTCATGACATCTTGCTGCTGCAGAAAATGACACAATCGCAGCAAGTGAAGCCTCCTTTGGGTACAATACAGTTAAACATGGACTCAGGTACAACAGCACCAGCTGTCTTGTTAAGCTCAGTGGTGCTTTGTTTCAGGACTCTAATGTTGTTAAGAAAGTGCACTCGGGAAGATCGAAAGCTTAGAAAATTACAATGAGTGTTTCAGTCAGACTTCAGAAGCAGATGCACAGAGCTGACCAGAAATGAACTTCTAATGTCTGTGAACTGTGACTTGTCTTGTAGGGATTTCTCTCTGTCTGTGCAAAAAGGTTGTTTAAATCGGTCATGTGAAGAAACTAAATATCCAGCTAGACTTGGTGAGTCATGCCCCTCTTCCTCATTGGCATTTCAAATTTTGATTTCTTTGATTATAAATGAAATATGTATATTGGCATAACACTGTACCCACACCCCTATGGCACTGTGCACCAGACAAGGTGGCATCCCTTTATTGGTAATGAGAAAGTCGGCAACCACACAAGTATTCACCTTGTCTAATATATCCCTTTGTTTGTTTGTTTGTCCGTCCTTCCTGTTGTTTGTTTTCATTTGTTAGTTGGTCTGTTATCCTACTATTGCGTTGTAGGGGGTGTTGGAGCCTAATCCCAATCGTCATTAGGTGGAAGGCAGGGAAACATCCTGCACAGGTCACTTGTCCACTTGTCCAAATCTCCAAATCGGGGCTCCTGGAGGATATGGGGAGAACATACATAGCCACTTGGCTGAGGAAGCAGACCCTGATCCTTCTTGCTGTGAGGAGACAATAATGTTTCCTAAATATTGTTTATAGCCTCTAATTTTCCCACAACCTTTAAACTTCATGACCCATGATACCCAGGCAACATGTCAGCTGACAGAGACTGTACTCTGTCACATGATCAATCATCTCCACATTTTTATGCTTTCCATGTTCGTTTTTTTCTAACTGAATGAAATGACCCGGAAGTGTCTAAGTGACAGCCATGATAATGGCAGGTTTAATTCTCTAAATGCTAAGTAAAGTGCTTCATTTTCTCCTTTTTTCATCTCCTTAAGCATACACCATCCTTTCTAAAAGGAAAGGAGATAATTCTGTCCCACAATTCTTTGCAGCAGAGGTATTTAAAGCAACGCACCATTTGGCCATTTTAATAACATTCACCGTTGCGTAATTATATAGCTTAGTGTACTGGAAGTGAAGTCGGACTCTCTTAGCACTTAGAAGTCCTTATGAATTCTCTGTGACTTAATCTTTGTTTGACTTAATGCCATTTTGCATTGAGGTCAAGGAAAAGTGAATACTTTTTTTTTTTACTACTAAACAGACGTCAGTATGCATTATTACTGAATACCTAAAATCTTGCAGATGTGTATTAGGACCAACAGTTATTGGCTGATTGGTGCCCAAAAGACTGGTTTAAGTATTTCTGAAACTGCTGATCATCTAGGAATTTCACTCATGACTATTTCTAGACTTTACACAGAATGATGTATAAAATATCCTGCATTTATAAAACTGGCCAGAGAATAATAATAATAATATTTTATTTATAAGTGCCTTTCATTATACCTAAGGACAATACACAGTTGCACTAAAAAACAAACAGAGCAGTCAGTAAAAAATATTTTACATTTAAATTTTAAATATAACCGTCAAAGCTTAAGGGGCTGGTATGTAAAACTGAGTATCATTAACATAGCAATGAAACTGCAGGTTGCGGCACCTGGTGATATTTCCCAGTGGGTACATGCATAGGATTAATAACAGCATGCCGAGAACTGAGCCTTGGGGAATACCATGGCAAAGGCAAGACAAGCCAGACCTAAACTGATCAATTAAAGCAAATTGTTGTCTGTAGGAGAGATGTGATCTAAAGATGATGATAGTACCAGTAAGAAGTACAATGCGTTCAAAGCAAGAGTGAAAGAACGTGTGTGTGTGTGTGTATGTGTGTGTGTGTGTGTCAGCAACACCAGGTCTGTTGCAAACAGCAGATCATTTGTAAACTTGACAAAGCCAGTTTAAGTAATGCGGTTTGGCCTAAACCCAGACGGTAATACCTCAAACAAGCTGTTGAGGTCAAGACTTTTATATGAAGGGTATAATGACTCAAATAACTTCTCTTTCCAGACATGGTAAAAAAGAAAAGCATTTCAGAATGTATCTTGTGGTGGATGGTCTACAACAGCAGAGGTCAAGAACAGGAATCTGAGGTGATTATTGGACAACAGAATAAATGAAAAAAAAAAAAAGCCTCCTCTGATTTCTGCTGCATATTGCTAATAGTAAGAGTAGAATTTAGTATACATTATTGGTCTATCTAATCACATCTGAATCCAGTAGTGCCTTTGGGATGTGGTAGAACGGGAGCAAATTTACTTCATACATGTGCAGCTGACAAATATTCAGCAATTACACAATAGGATGCAATAACATTAACATGGAACAGACTCTCAAAGAATTTTTTCATCTTGTGGAATCTGTGCAATGCTGAATTGTAGCTGTTCTGAAAGCAAAAGAGGGATTCTACCCAGTATTAGCATATCGTATCAGAGTGGCCAGCGAGTTTATGTGCACATTGCTCCAACAGTGGTCAGAAAGAACGTGTTTAATATTTGATCATTCCTGCAATTTAAATGAGTGCTTGATATAACATGTGACTCTAGGGAGAAAATGATAGGAGGTGAGTATAGAGTTCACCGAATGGATTGCTGTCACTGTCTTTTTCCTTTAAGCAGCTAATTGATGTGTAGAGCAGAGCGAAGCACACCTCACATACACCACAGCACATTGAGTGTTTCAGTTCAATACTGGAGCTCCTGGGACCTGAGGCTATATACACATAACAGGAACGAAGTGGCCCAAATCCAGCATTTATTGTTGTAAGAGAGAACACAGTATCAATTGAAGGAAAAATCCAATCATGGTGATGACATCTTTGTCCAGACGATTTTCCCCACTGGAAATGTTTTGAAACTCCCAAAGTTTTTGACTAAATCCCCTATGAATTTTAACCTCATCACCCAACCTCTTCCCACCTGCTCAGTCACCTGATACTTAGCTGTTTGCAGTAACACACTTCTTCCCTTAAATCACCCGGGCTGCATCAGAAATTGCGTACTTCTATACTGAGCAGTATGTGAAAGCAGTTTGGAGAGCAACTTGTGTGTCAAATTATGTAGTATTCATTAAATAGTATGTGAATAGTACCCAGATTTTGAAGTATGCCAAGACAGCACAATGTGGTCCAAAAATATCTTATAATTAAAAAAAATTGTATATAAAAAGTATTTTTTGTGGAGAATGGCAAACACGTTTTTTTCCTGATTTTGTATCCATGTTTGCATGCATACTTTACACTCCTGTACTGAAAGAACCTACTGCTTTATCGGTCAAGCAATGTGCAATGGATCCAATCTAGTATGTGCTGTTTAAGTATGCCATTTCGGGCTAAGTCTCTTATAAATCTTATCCATTGACCTCATCACCTATGCCTGCTCAGTCACCAGATTAATAATGACACTTATGTGTTGGCAGTAACACTGCCTCCTTAAATCACCTGGACTTTCTGTCTTACTTTTGTGTCTCACTCAAGTTTTGTGTGTGTGTGACGAGTCCATGCTTTTGTTTTTTTTTTGGGTTTTTTTGATAAGTGCTTAGTTATTTGTTGTTGTCAACGAGATAACAAACGTCCTTTTCCTGAGACACACGGTGTGTGTGTGTGTGTGTGTGTGTGTGTGTGTGTGTTCATATTTTAAA
>JAOVVF010000048.1:11899610-11911926 GCA_028565595.1 Duopalatinus emarginatus
AGGTATTCACATTAGAATAATGGATTTGATATAAACCATTAAAGAAATCTAGAGTAATTGGCTATAATGTTTATTGAAGTTAATACAAATGACCTGAGCATCATTATAACGCCTACCTTTACTCTGAATTAGTTTTTTTCCTGTTGTTGCCTGAAAACATGTCAAGAGGAGTGGGTTTTATTATTATTCCTCTTGTCTTTGTTTAGGACTATTAGGTGCAACACATAATTCAGTTTCTTTCTATATGGGACAATGTCAAGTGCAAATCCACAACACTGTGAGACAAGTGCAAACATGGACAATAAATAACTGGCAAATTCTCAGGCCAATAAATGAAGCAGGTAAGAGGCAGATGTATGTGTGTGTGTGTGTGTGCGCGCGCGTGTGTGTGTGTATATATATTACACACACACACACACACACTGCCCTGTATATATATGACGCTGCCCTCGGCAGCTGTACATTTCTAAATCCACCACTACCTGTAACCCTAACCCATAGGGCACAGTTTACCGCCTGCTTTGTTTGGGTCAGCATCAATGATTGTGAAATAATTCCAGATTGCCAAAAATTTCAGTTGACAGCTCATAAGCGCAGCAACATGCACTAGGTATCGGATGTTGGTATCGAAGCCTATTTTACAACTACGGGTACATAAACATGGTATCGAGCCGATACTCTATCGGTGTGTTATTATCGGTATTCATACATCTCTAGTAGTACATAGCGAGAGAATTGGTTATTTGACACTTGACTTTCACATGCTTTGACGTGAGAGGAAATAGCTAATGTATATGGCATGAGTAATGGTAGAAAAAGAGTAAATTACCAGACCTCGGGTGATGGGTGTAAATGCTGGAAAATTATTCTCCCTGTTAACTGCTAATTGTATGTCATCTTCATATAATTACAATGTCAACGAGTCTACTGCATTGAGACAAATTCATATGGATTGATTAGGGGCAATTCACACCTGTCATCAATGTTTTTATGCGTTTATCTGCCATAGGAAGTGAAAAGTGGTCTTTTCCAGACTATCTGATTGACGGTAGGCTGACTTTCTTCTCCACACAGATCAAGCATGCATGACACAACTCCCCGGCTGTCAATCAACTTTGACACAAACTGGACCAAGAAAACAAATGAGTTTAAGAATTTATTGGTTTAAACTCAAACTGGAGGGCATGAGTTACATGAGTTTGAGTATTTAGTACATATTCTTTTTGCTTTAATGACAATGCACTCTTGCTGGCATAGACTCCACAATTTTGTGCAAAACCTTTATGGTTATTTTAAACTAAAATAAAAAAGATTAGACAAAAATCTGACCAAGATCACAGATCTGATTACATTTAAATAGGGAAAATGTAAAAAAAAATTGTTCTTTCTACTTGTAAAACCTCCTTTTTATTTCACGTTTAAAATCCAAATCAGATTTTTTTAGACTCTCACTCATTTGGACCACACACTCAAAAAGGTTATTTTCTAGCAGCAGGGAATCTAAAAAATCAGAGAAAAGAGAGATAATAATGCTTATGTTTAAAATTTAAAAAAGTAACCATTAGGTGCTGGGGTGCTTGCCGGCAGTTTAGTTGTCATTTTGGTAGCAGGAATTAAACTCATTGAATCCATTCTGGAAGCTGGCTGTTGTCACAAAAAGGAACATAAATCTAAGTTTGTTTCGCTTGTAAAACAAAAAACTTCAGGCTAAATGTAGGCTAATTTTACTCTTACATTGTGTTGATTACAGAAAATGGTGCTACTTTTCTGAATTCTGTATTACATGTCATTTTAATGAACAGTTTTATATTTTACTTTCATTTTGAAATACAGGGGAAAACTAAAAGGAAATTACAAACTTAATAAAGCAAAAACTGTCAATAAAGATAAAATCTAAATATAACTAAATGTAAATACAGGGCCGGCCCAAGCCTTTATGGGGCCCTAAGCAGATTTCCATTTGAGGCCCCCCCATACCCCCTCCAACCACCTCTGCATATCGCTCAATTACTTTTCTCCCTGCGGCAAAAAAATCAAAACAAAAAAACAAAACAAAAAGGAATTGGAAGGCCTAAGGCGGGAGCTGATTTTTATTTATTTATTTTTATTTTATTTTATTTTCTTTGAGCGATTTGCCCAGAGAGAGATATTGTGCAATACGCTGAAGTGACCAGGCTTTTATCGTCCACCCAAGTGGTGCATATTTGCGTTTGCCCAAACAGTGGCAGTAGCCAACAGCAGCAACTGATTAACCTATATATAGGTGTGCCAACTATGAAAATAAAAAAATATAATAATCACTTTTACCTGTGTAATACCATTTCATTTTATTATTCAATGTTATTTTTTAAAATATATATTTTTATCATGATATCTTGATGCTCTTGGGGGCCCCCTGGTGGCGTCGAGGCCCTAAGCGGTCGCGTATTTCGAGTATGCCTCGGGCCGGCTCTGTGTAAATATAACTAAAGTTAACCAAACTTATATAACTAAACTTACTTCAGTTAAGTCTAACTTAATTTACATAATATAGATATTTACATAATTAGATATTTTTAATTTATGTTATTTATTTCTTCTAGACATGCATGATAAAAAAAAGCCTTGTCTATGAACTATACTATGCTGTGCACAATATTTTGCTTGCTCTACCATTAAATTATGTTTTTGCTGCAATCCTTTAAGTAAAACTCAGCACTAACCAGTGCCACAAAGCTCTGGCAGACGTAATTGAAACATTGTACAATTAATGTCATCATACCAGTGATTGTTTTTTTTAATGTTAAACACTAGTCCATTTATTATCAGCTTTTTATAGTGTGTCTCATCAGCCATACAAGGTCAGTTGTAAGGTTACTTATAACCACCTTTTGAAATACCAAAGGTCACTCTACATAGAATAAAATAATAGTTATAGTAATAAAATTTATAGACAGTCACAGTGCTGCTATAATTACCTAATTGAGTAGGCATGCTTAAAGATGTGCTGTTTAAATGAAGGATGTGAAGTACAGGTATGGAGTCCAGTGGGAATAGTGTTTTAGGGTTTAGGACCAGCTACACTAAAAGCCTAAATCACCTATAGTGTAGAGCCTAGAGGAAGGAACAGAGAGAAAATAGGTAACAGAAAACTGGAACGTTCACAGAGGTGAATATAAGCAAAGCAGGGCCGAAAGGTAAAAACGGTGTCGGTTCATACGAGACCTTAAGTACCAGAAGAAGAACTTTATATTGCATTAAAGTGAACTATTTGGCTACTGTGTTTGCACACAGAGGAATGTGACCTCCGCATTGAACCCATCCGTGCAGTGAAACACACACACACCAGTGAACACTAGGGGCCAGTGAACTCACTTGCCTGGAGCGGGGGGCAGCCCCAAATCATGGCACCCAGGGAGCAGTTGGGGGAGTTAGGTGCCTTGCTCAAGGGCACCTCAGTCGTGTCTTGCCCTGGGCGGGGCTTGAACCCGGGACCTTCCAGTCACAAGACCGGTTCCCTAACCACTAGGCCACGACGGCCCTTAAGCAAGGCTTATAACTCCCCTAACTGCTCCCCGGGTGCTGTGGTTTGGGCCTGCCCCCTGCTCCAGGCAAGTGTGCCCCCTGTTCCAGGCAAGTGAACCTGCAATGTTAGAATGTAGGGGAAGTTGCAGCTATATTTTTCAATATATATACACGATGAGCAGCTTATTTTTTTTCCATGGCCAGTACTGTTATTGTGAGGGGAAAAGTGGAATGAAGAACCATTTTATATGAAACTAAATCAAGCTGAATGCTAAAAAGTGTTCTTCAAGCAGCTAATACGAGACCATTTACAACAGCTTAAAGCAGTAAAGCATTCAGCTTGTTGCCTATAGCCATATTCTGAAAACCTTTATTACATGGGAAGCTGATACAGGTTCATGTTTGACACGTGCTACTTGGTGCTTTTATTTAGTCTGGATTAGTAACATTATGGTTTTTTTTACTTCAGTCTTGTCAAAACTCCAGTCCTTAATGCACAACACTCGTACTGAGTGATAGAAATGACCTTACTGTATTTACTACCAAAGTTCCTGAGTTGCCTTTAGAGTTTACAGTGTGTAGAGTCATTTCTATCTTTCTCTTTTTGTTTATTTTTCTCTTACTCCTTCTTTCCCTACGAGAGGGCAGAGCGGACACGTTTACGAGACCTTGGAAGAGCACATAGCTTCTTAGAGTTTTTTTTTTTTTTTTTCTCTAGGTCATATTCCTTGAGTGAAATCGATATATGGCTTCCTTGAGCTAAGATTTAGAGCAGGAGTTTGTCTGTGTAGGTCCCCTTTAACCTGTAAACAGTGACCAGAATTTTCTTTGGCCTGGTGTAACTTGGCTGATTTGTGCTGTGCGGAGGAATAGATTGTGCTGGAATACCCCTGAGCGGCATGTGTGGGTGTGTGTGTGTGTGTGTGTGTGTGCATGTTTTTATATTTTGTTGGGAGACTGAATGGTCCACACAAGAATAAAATCATCAGACGGTTTTGATTTGACATGGATGATCCCCTCAAGACATTTATTATTATTATTATATCTAATGATGTATACATTACAACAAATTGAAAACAGCAATAATACTAATACTACTACTAATAATAATACTAATACATGTCATTGGAAGATCCTCACAAGGATAGTAAGACTATTATGTATGTGTGTGTATTATTGTTGCTCATTATTACTGATATGTGGTTCGCTCTGTGTTTCTTGCTTCTACCTTCAGGGGCATTGAATGAACTGTGAACCACATGCTCAGAGACTGATATGGGTTGCGTTTTTTTTTTTTTTGCATGGCTGCAATATATGACATTCCCTCAGCTCTAATCTAAAACAATGGTGATGGCCTTGACGAGGGCTTCTCAGCATCCACTCTGATCCAATATATTTATCTTCACCCTCTGCGGCTTCATTGACTTTCTAATCAAGTCTGCAGAACTGTGAGAATGCTTTCATGGATACTACCAAGAAATCCTCTACTAGTCCAATAAACAGTAAAGAATCCTGCTGCAAAGCTCAGTATGTGCATGTAATATATGATTCCCTCATTTCTGATTCTTTTTAATAATGGAGTAGACACACACCGAGACACACACACACACAACTCTGGTCAGCATTAAGTGCAGGAAACCGAGTGCATTCTGGTAAAACTCATTTAAATGTCTCCCATCGTTTAGGGATATGTGGGGTTAATTATGTTACAGCCTCTCAGAAGAGAAACTCTTGTGTGCTTGTGTTCAAAGCACTTTCAGCAGTTCAGTAGTTCAGTAGTTACCACCCACGTCAATGGCCTATTTATTACCATTTATTTAGTTTTTCACTCATGCTACTTTCATCTGGTCCATTCATTAGCCATTAATTTTATTTTTTTTACAGTATATAATAATCTGTTAAATTGGGTAGATAATAATAATAATAATAGTAATAATAATAATAATAATAACAACAAAACAACAATAATAATAAAAACAATAATAATAATAGTTTTATTATTGTTATTATTATTGTGGTTATTATTATTATTATTATTATTAAAATTATGGTCTTAGAGGACAGCAAGTTTGATTTGACCATCCTGTATGAATATTATTTACATGCTGTATGAGAAATATACCCCAATAGACTGTTCTGTGTATGATACAAAGTAAAATTTTGGATAGCTGTTTTTTTTTTCCTAGCATGGTGCTGTTTGATCTGTAAGATGACACTCAGTCAAGGACATTAGCTAAGTCCTGTTCATTTCTGGGTGTATAGGTGATGGAGAAATATTATGCAGGAATGACTGTTGCAACAGCATAGTCAAGCTATAAGGAATAGGCCATATATAACACCATATACATGTCATTTATATTATTACTAGTGTTGCACTTGCAGTTCTGTGAGACTTCTCATGCTAAAAGTCTAATGTCTGAAATCCTTTCTATCATCCAACAACCCAATGGGGGTTTGTTTGGGCAATTGGTCCCTCATTACCTCCACCTTAAACCATGTCCAGTACACCTGCAATTCACCCTCATTCTGAAAATTGTGGAATAGAGGTCAAATTGTGTTTTATTTTTTAAAACAAGCTTTAAACAGTACATACTGAGAGTAATAGTTCAATTTAGTGTTAATTCGAACTGATGGTCTGGAAAAACATCAGCGGGTGAATTCCTTTTTATTTCTACTTTGTAAAAAATGTTTCTCAGTTCTCCTTTTCAGCTTATCACCTTTATTTTTAGTGACTGTAATTAAGAAAATATATATATAAAAAATATATATTTTGTGAATTAACACTTCCCTCTTATTACCTTTAACCTTATGGGTAAACCTTATAACCTTTTGGGTGATAAATAAACATGGTTAGGCTCCCTCTTGCAAACTTTGTGCTCCTTATGCTAGTATAACGTGTAAGAAGAGTTACGAAAGTTAATGTATATTCTTAATGAATTATAATTGAAAATATAGGTAACATATGATATGATACACAAGCTAAATGCCTGTTATCTGTCTGTCAGTCTTTCTGCATCAAAATAGGTTTAATAGGTCAGTCAGTCAATATCTTAACCGTTTAGTCCATCAGGGCTGCGGTTTGTCTGGAGCCCACTCGAAATCGCTTGGCGCAAGCCAGGAATACCCCCAGTCCAGGTCGCCAATCTATTGCAGGGTATCCTATACAAACACATACCCATTCACTCCCACTCGCGCCTAGGGGCAATTTAGCACATCCAATTCACCTATCATGTGTGTTTTGGGGACGTGGGAGGAAACCGGAGCACCTGGCGAAAAGCCACATGGACACGAGGAGAACACACTAAACTCCTCCTGGACGGAGAACAGAGCAAACACACAACCCCAGATCCCTAGAGCTGTGTAGCACACACACTACCTGCAGTGCCACTGCAGGCCAGGGTTACTAGGTGTTTTATATGATTTACAGTATATATTATATGATATGAACGTTTTATATTGTAATTCTGTCTATCAATCTATCTGCCTGTCAGTCTGGAACCTAAATCGGTTGAAATGGTTATCTATCTATCTGTCTCTGTCTATCTATATAGATATCTACTTATCAATGTCTGTCTGTCGATTTAGATATCTATCTATTTATCTTCTATGTATCTATTTATCTATCTGTCTATCTATCTGTCTTGCTGTCAACTCATTAAGACCCCCTGTTGCCTGCTTAGTCCTCTCCATCAATAAGGCTGTGAAATCAATCATTTGAACCGGGTCCACAAGTGGTACTGGTAATTAAACCACTTCATGATGCGGAAGTGCAGCACAAAGAGCAAGAGACTGCACACAACACACTACATTAATCTCAAGTTTAGTGACATTTTGCTTTGCCACATCCTCACCCTCATTTCCTGCAAACTGGATATAACGCAGGCAGTATATGTCTTATATTCCCACTGTACGAGAGATGCACGACCTCTTATTCTCCTCATGGATTTTCTTTTTTTCACACGGAACAGGATCGAACAGGAAGTCATGCAGCAATGCCAGGAATGCCTTTTCTTTTTGAAATATTACATGCAGCAGTGCAATATCCATCTGAAGTCGTGCGCCTGTTGATCCTTCCACTTAATTTTCACTTATGATTGAAAAACAGTTTTCAGTCCACACAGATGCCATTCCTCCAGAAATCTGTTAAGAATCATCATAGTCCATTTAATCCCGCTATTGCTTGCAGAAGCAGAGAAGAATACTTTGTCACTTAAAGCACTGACTGTACCACTCATAACCTTCTCTATCCTGTCTTTGTGACATTTCCAAGTTTCTTCCCTTTTTATTGTCAGCAAAGCAAGGTGGTGATCTGATCAAAATGAAAATTTTATAAATGACAGAAAAACAGACCCAGAAGTAAACAAGTGGCAAACACCTTGTCTTGTCTTTTATCATGAAAGGTGCACTGGGCCTGGAAAAAGAAGACAGCAGCATTTCATTAGCTACTAAATACCAGCAGATTAATTACAATGACAATGACAGATGGCTCATTACTGGATCATTAAGAGTGTTCTGGGGGAAAAAATAGTTTCAATTGTGTCCGTGCAGAAAAGATTTGTGGATTGGAATGGTTATGTGAGTTCTTCTTATGTTACTCATAAATTATTCAGCAGAAATAAAATTAGTATATATATATATATATATATATATATATACTAAATTACTCTGACATGCCAAAAGTCATAGTACAGGAACTAAGGGTATGTAGGACCCCCTCTAGTATGGCAAAGTGCTGCAACAAGTGAACGGAAGACATCTATGGGAATGTTGAGCCATACCATCTGGAAATCCAGCCAGCACACTGCCTTGCTGACAACAGCAGTCCATGGCTTCATAGGGCCTGTGGCGCACACATACTCTCGAGTTGGAACCGCTCCTATAGTCCAAAGACATGTGCTCAGGTGAAGTGGAATTGCCCCTGGGTGTGAGTGTTGTGAATGTATCTGTCTTGTGATGGACTGGGGATGTGTCCAGGGTGTTTTCCTGCCTTCCGCCCAGTGACCTATAGAATAGACCCAGCACAATCTAGTAGTAGGATAAGCTGCTTAGATAATGAGTTAGTGAGTAAGTGACCTAATAGGATGGCATTTACAATAAGCAGGGAACTAAGAGAACTGCATTAATGAACCTGTGAAATTTCTTTGCTCAGATTACTGTCAGTGCCGCGTTTCTATTTGTGCCTGTGTGGGTTTCCTTTGGGTTTTAATTCACTGAGATTTATTAATGCAGAAGATGACACACTATGGGTGAGTGATCGCTCCATCTGGTGAAATGACAGAGAAATGCTGAAGTCATGCAAGATAGTGGGCAGCTGAAGATCGTGCTTCATGGTGACTCAATATCATGCCTTTATTCTCGTCAACAGCATGGCATTTGATCTTCACATCCTGGTCAGGCAACATTTTATTTAAATGTTAAGTAGAGCTGGCAGTCATCTGAACAGATGAAATTTCCTTTTTTTCTCTATGAATGTGAACCAGCTTTGATATTTTTTACCTGAATCCATGTACTGTTTTGAAAAAACCCATTCAGTGTGTAAATGCCAGGTTTACTTGACTTTTTACTTCTCACTCTTTCATTTTGTAGCCATCCATAGTTACCAAGGGAACTGTGCTAAATTCAAATTATTGATGTTCCTCTCTACAGTACAGCTCAATCAGCACAACATGTGTGGCCTCCAAGCCTAAAATTGTAATTGAGCTTTTGGTCGTCTGAATATAGGGTTACTGCTAATTTAGTATGAACCGAAATCCCTTCACTTTGGCATTGATATTATGTGCAATTTTGTGGTTACTGTTGTCGAAAATGCTGGATCATTTTAAGGAATTGTTACTCACTTTCTTTAGTTGTATGGTTAAAAAATGTTCTTTGGTAGATTGCATAGAAGGGAAGTAATCATTTGCAGCAGGTTAAGCTTTAAAATTACAAGTCTTTCTTTAAATATATCACAATAGTACATTGGGTTAAACGTTTTCTTTCCTTAGCTGCTCCCTAAAGTTAGAGAACTATTTAGCAGACATGTTGCTGAAACACCTTGCAGCAATAAACTGAATTACACAATACTAAAAATGTCACACTGAATACGATAATGTAAACATTATTCTGTAATATGCATGTTCTCAACATAATGACATGGGAAGGGTGTGCCACTAAGAAATACGCAAAGGGTTCCACAGGCTCTGGCTCCAATGTTCTACCACTGCATAAACGCAAACAAGATGGCAGTTTTCATTTCCTATTGTTTGTCACACTAGGGAATAAACAGGGACATACAGTTCACTCTTATAACACTAAAGTGTTTCACCAGTCTACTAGTTGGAAGGTCCCCTATGAGACATGGACTCCCAAGCTTCTGGAAAATATTCTGTAGACAGTGTACACCACACTTACTGCAGAACAGTCCACAATTTTGTTGTGTTCTGAGGTGTAGTGTTTTTTGTGTTCCCAAACTCACAGATTTGCTGATTGCAAACTCAGGTGAGTGTTCCTCTAACTATAATTTGGCATCTCTAGACATGAGTGGTGGCGTATCGTCCTGTTAAAGGAGGCCAAACCCATCAGGATAAATACATGATGTGAACAGGGATAACTCATCACCACCAGCCTATAAATCTTGCATGGGCTCGTCTCTTCATTGTATACTTATTGTTCCCAGAACAGGCTCTGGATCCACCATGACACTGACCAGGTTAAAATGCTTACAGAAGTTGAATGGATGAATGAATACAGGATAGAAAACTGGACAGTTTGCTAAAAGCATGATCAAATTAATCCTAGCGATCAGATTAGAAATTTCATGTGTCGCTGGTGGACTTTTTCTCTACCTGCCATTTCATGTTACTCGCATTGCTCTGATTTTAAAGCAGTATTATTGAGAGTAATTGTTCATGATGGGGTTGTGGATAATCTCTCATTAGTTACACTTGCTTGAATCCCTGTCACTATCAGATAAGACTAGAAGCTTGGGCCTTAAATGCGGAGCAGAGTGAACATAATTTGGTGGATACCTAGACAGCAGAGCCAAAGTTCATAAAGAAGGATTTCGCCAGAATACCAGATCATTGACCAGAACAAGAGTCTGGTCGCTTTGCCAGCAGTCACGTTTCATTTCATTCTCGTGTTCCTTCACCAGCAGCTCAGCTTTGATTTGCGGTGAGGTGAATAACATTGAATAACGTTAATGGGGTTATCTCTTGGTTGGGGCTAAACCCACAAGGATAGCAATGGAAAAAAAAAAAATTGAGGTAATGGGGACATTTGGCTGGTCCCCATATCGTAAGTTGATTTTTTTTTTAAGCAAACAAACAAACAAAGGCTAAAAAGTGTTTTTCTATTGGTGACGTTAGGGTAAGGTTTATGTAATAACTGTGTCAGTTGAATGTCTTTAAAATAGCAAGCCAACCTGTGTGAGTGTTTGTTTGATGGATATGATTGACAGACTACAGAAAAAAGACATGACATGATATGATCTACATCAACACTGTTGTCACCACCAAATATTTCATTAAGTTTCCATTTATTTTGATTCATTATCACTAATTACAGTAGTTACACACACCAGCTGACATGATTATCTGATCATTTAGAATTCGCACTGCAGTACTGACCCAAAAAGCTGCCGTCTGACAGCAATTCTAATTCCAGACAAGACCTGAAATATCAACTTTATACTTATGCTTTTTGACTAAGACATAGCCTGGGTACATGTCCAGTAAATTTAATAATTTATTTCTTGACAGATCATAATAAAGTGCCATTTAATGTCTATACAGACATTTTCTTCCATTTCTTTTTTTTTTGTGCTGTTAGATTGATCAGGTAATGTCTTACAGGACAGTATCCTGCCCATTTATAATACAGGAATGATAGTTAACCCAACTGGCTTTGGCCTTACAATACACCATCTGTACATCATTGTTGTCACTTGTCACAGTCCATGACTTTGATAAATTTGATGCTAAAATTCAACCCAGACTAGGTTTTGAGACAGATCCTTAGTTACTTACTTATTCACACAATTACTGACTCTCATTCACTCACTCTCATTCATTTCTATTCACTTATTAACTTTCATTCATTGATTCACTCACACTTTTGCTCACTGTCACTATCTCATCTGCAATTACTTTCATTTTCTCACTCACTTGTTCATTTACATTTGCTCGCTCCCTCAGCTACCCTCTTCCAGAAGCTGAAGATTTACCATAAGTGGGAGAGGAACAGGGGCAGCATTAATACCACAGGTTTCCACAGACAGCCACTAGAAAACAAATCTGTAATAATGTGAAAGCTGGGATGAATTTACAATGAACTACAGTGTTCCCATGGGGCTAATAATAAATTGACACCTCTGCAATGATAGTGAGCTGACAAATGTAGGAGTAGCATACTTTATTTCAGTGCGGCCATTTTTACAGCTTCTTTTTCACTCCTCCTATATTTACACCTTGACATGGACGATTTCTGATTAAAACAATAGGTAATAGGTTTGTATATTCTAATTACAAATGTAGTGCACAAAAGCACAGAAATAAGTACTCAAAGAGCCACACACATCGACACAAACTATTTACATCCAGTCTACACTGCAGATAAATGCCTAAGGTTTATGTCTTGTGATTAACACCAGTGATTTACTACGTAATTGACAGAGACTCTTCAGTAAAACATAAATGTCCTTATGTCTTCTGTAAAACTCCAGTAATGATTTGTACTTTATTTTTGTTTGTTGGCACAGTAAGAAGGCCCTTTGGATGGATGATCCAGCAACCTGTCTTACTCTCAATGTGTCTTACTCTCAACCTGTCTTACC
>JAOVVF010000048.1:11916653-11929398 GCA_028565595.1 Duopalatinus emarginatus
AAAAAATAACAACTGCAGTACAGCGGTACAAACCTGAAAACGCATCACAAGAGAAGAATGCAACCGTTTCGTGATATCAGTGGGCCACTGACTTGATTTAGCATTGCATATGTGACCAAACATTGAGTGTTTTTATTTAATTCCTCTCCACTTTTGCTCACCTAAAAATTGTAGAGTTGAGTTGAGTTGTTTCTTATTTAATTAATGTTATCACAATCAAAACAAGCGAATACTGAGATTGTATATACTGAGTATATATATCAAGCAAACATATTATTACAGTTATTATTATTAATAGTTATTTCTAACGATATATATCATTAGTACCAATAATCTAACAACCTAAAAATCTAACAACTTTAAGTAAAACTGCAGTGTAATTCACACAAATTCCAATGAAACAGGTTATTTGGATAAAAGTTGGCCATAATTTGTGCATTTATAAAGTTTTAACCATGTAGATTTTATTTCTTTTCTCTCTAAGATTAATCCCTTCTTTGCTGTAATAGTAACAACTAGCAATTCTAACAGGGACACCATTAATGTTATTCAATTACCACTGAAGTGGTTCACCACTAGAAAGGAAAATTCTTCATTTCTACTGCCAATAGGGTGCCAATCTTGATGTAGTTTCCTCAAAGTAGATGTAATTGCATAATTTGCAAGAGACACCCAATAAAAACCCATACTGTGGATCTATGAGGAGTGAAATAAGACTAAAAACAGATCCTTTAGGGCCTGTGATTTTTGTGGCTGAACTGTAATTAGTATTTGACTAATTATTTGTTATCTGACATCATTTATTTTACACTTTTTTTTTTTGTCCTGAATGGGAGATTAGTGAGCCAGTGTACACAATACTCCATGAATAATGTAGGCCAAATCATTTTTGTGGAGATAAACAGCTGGTGAGCCTCAGCTGGGCATATAGCAAACCATAAATTATGAAGGGCTTATTGAGAGTTTCATTCCAAAACCAGCCAGTTTCATTAATATCTCTGTGTCCTTTCAGGGGTGGGTATACAGTAGTGTTGATGAACACTGCAGCCTGCTAGGCTGGATCTCATGGTACATAAACAACTGGTGTTTCTTTCATAATTATAGTCTGTTCACACGCCTCATATTCCTCAGATAATCAGCTTTAATGATTTTTAATAGATTCAATCTTAAAATGGGTTGTTTCTGGATGTTGCCTACAGATGACACAATACAAGTTCTTATCCAACTGGTGCTGTTCAAAATTATTGCTACCCTATTGAATGGCTAAAATATTATGATCTTCCCCAAATTGAAAAACTCATGTCAAGAATGAATTTGTATACTGTTGCATTCGGTTATAGGTAAATGGATTACAGTTCACTAAAAGTGTTACCTCATGTCTCCTTATCTCCTTCTCTATTGGTCAATATTTCCTTCTGCTCTCTAGACCTGCCTGATCCACTGTGACACTAAATGTCTTTCGGAGTCTCATTGTCACTGACTACAGTTGTCATGAATGGTTAAAAACTTTTAAATCAGTCATATGCTCATCAGTGAACAATGACTTAAACAAAATCATGTTAAAACCGCAGACATTTTTATTTCCTGGTTACACAATAACCCTTTTTTTTTAACTACAAAGGACACCGGTATAGAAGGGATTATTTATAAATGCACTATCCAGTTTTACCCAGATGAGGACTGATTCCGTGTCTGGATTTCAGGGAGATGCTTTTTCCCTGCCACCATTACTTCTGCCTTGCTCATTAGTGTGTGCGTGTGTATACCCTAGGGTGTCTGTGTGTGTGTGTGTGTGTGTGTGTTTTTTTATATATATATATATATATATATATATATATATAGCACCCTTGGTTTGTGCCAGGCCTTCTTGCTGGATGTCAGTGCCCAACTGCTTGTTCTCTTGAGGTTCAATTAGCATAAATGTTCACAGTCATGCACCACAAACTATTGTAAACCCTTCTCATAATAACTAAATATTAATGCCTGTGATTTTGGAATGGGATGTTGAGTGGTCCGTAGTGTCCACATACTTTTGGCTATACAGTGTAGCTTGTGAAATATCCACTCTGTATATCTAATTGAACGTGTTCTTTGTGTGTATTTGAAAACATTTCCAAAGGTAATGCTTTGTGTTGAAGCTGTTCATTAAAACAAATCATAACAGACAGGTGTTTCATTAATTATTCTATTTCATTATTAATTTGTCTTATATACAGTTATCTCTAAGGGGTGTTATGTGCTTGCCTTTTCTCACATTTTATGATCTTTGATGTGAGTAAGTCAAATAGTTAGCTTGCCATCAACCTATTTCAAGTGCACCCCATAAGTGACTCCGAGTACATGGACAGGTGCACAGCAGCTCTTGTTGAGAGCGGTGTTGTTTAACTGAGAGGCAGTTAAAATTGAGCACACACTATTGAAACTTTTAGTGTCTCAGAGTGATGCAGAGGGTCCACCAGGTTTTATGAGTTCATAGTTTGCTTGTCTGGGATTAGAAATTGATAGTCCTGGCTGCCCAGACTGACAATTTGTCTACCTTTTACTTTGTAACTACTTCAGCCCTGGGCTTCTGGGAGGTGTTGCTCATCTAGACAGATATACCCAAAATAAATCAAGAAAAAAAAGCTTTACAACTATCAGGTCAATGTGTATAATCTTGCTCTCTGTGGATAAGTGAAGACCTCAGAGAATATATTTCCAGTATCAGTAACATTGTGACAGCTATTATGTTATGGTGCTGCCGTTTAGCCCAGGCTATGTTATATTCGGTATCTATGGAAAGAGTAGTTTTATTTGACACCTCACTTGATGGCGTGTGAAAGCAGTTTACCTGTACTGTTGCATTCAATCTTAACGGTCCTGTATATTCATTCATATTTTTTTTTTTTTAAACAAAAATGTTGAAATTATTGTAAAAAAACAGCTTGGACAAAATACACTCATGGTGTTGTTTTGGTAGCATTGAGACTCTGTTTAAAATAGATTACAAAATAAAATATAGAAAAAAGTCCACCACAGCATTTTCTGAATGCTATTGATATTATTTATAGCACCATTCCACGGTTGGGTTTAAAAGGTTAATTATTTTCCGACAGTTTAGTTGCTAGGAGTGGACCTTACATGCAGTTACTTTTATATGACTAATATTTTCTAATATTAAAAGTGTTGTGTTGTGAACCTACTGTTAATCTTACCAAAGTGCTCTATAATACAAATAAAACATAACATTTTTCACTGCATATTCACTGCACTCCATGTGCTATTTTTTTCAGTTCCAGCTTTGCTTCTGTCACTTTCTCTTTCAGATGGATAGGATGGGCGATTATAGAAAAAGGGATTAGAAAGTGGGTGATTATACACAGGGTGATTTTAGAGTGGGTGGTTTTAAAGTGGGTTTAGAGAAGGAAAAGCAGGGGAGGTAAAATGATCCGGTTATCATAAGCACAGATCACAGAAAAAAAGAGAAAAAACCCTGGTGATTAATAATATCTAAATTGCTAATCATTGTTTGATGCAATTCCATTATCATTGTTGTATAATCATTAATCACTCTTGTCATGTTTATCCAGCCCTAGGAAATCAATTCCAACTTGTTTGTGATGTTTATGAGCTTGAATAGAGTAATGTATGTTTGACCTCGGCTGTCTGCGGGAGGCAGCAGGACAGGGATTTGCCTGCCTCCACTGCTGCTTGTTGAAAATATACAGTCCAGAGCATTAAGAAAGCCATGAAATTATCCGGATAGCTGAAAATAAATGTGTTAATGAAACAAAGATGCAATAGTGACACCATTGTCACTGTTTCTGTCGATGCATATTTGTAGTGCAGATTTTACAGTTATTTTATATAATGCATATAATGTATATATAGTATATTTTATATAGAAATCAGTGTAAGGAAATGTTATTTTGCTCCTCAAATGTAGATTAAAAACAAAGAAACATTTCTGCTATGGTTCTGCCCACTTTTCCTGATTTTAAAACAAAAATGTAAATTATTAGTTTTTGACAGTGTCTGTTATTGGTGACCTGAGCTTAATGATCCAGATCACTAAAACAGGCAAAATTCCACTATGTTATGCTTTATAACAGAAAGGGAATTTTTCAGTATGCTTTAGTAGGGTACATGTCTATGGCCTATACAAGTAGATGGTCCCAGGGTAGACAAGAACAAGTTATATTCTGTATCAGCAAAGGTTAATGTGTGTTAAACAAGCTCTGTCTACAGGTTACTGACTTTCTTGTCTCATTTAAATGTTAACTACTAAAAAAGGCCAACTCGCAGTCCAGGTTAAATATAATTGCAACAAACAATTTATAAAAAAAAAAAAAAAAAAAAAATATTATGCATGAACAGTTAATGTGTTTCCTCCAAGTTCAGACACCAATCGCAAACTTAATAGGTACCATGCCACCATATCATATATCATATCATATATCATATCATATCATATATCATTTCATTTCATATATCACACCTATTTGTTTTTGCATAAGCTTGCCAAGGCAGGTTTGGATGTAAATGCATGTCTTCCTTTATTTAAACAGTACATAAACTCAAGACATTGTTCATATTAAGATTAGTGTTTAGTGACTATACACTGATCAGCCATTACACAAACAAACTCACACTCATTGCACTAATTACTGAGTGTACAGTATATTAGTGTCAGATAAGAGCACCTACACAGACTGAAAGTTATGCAGTAATTGGTGGGTGTATATGAATGTCAGATAAGAGATATCAGACTCAGCCTCTGTGTTTGATGGTGCCCTTGGCTTTAAACCCTGTGAACTGCTCTCCCGCTTTCCTTGGCATTCTGAGATTTAACATGTAAGACTTTTCATTTAAGATAATAAGTTGCTTCTGGTCTCAGGATATTGACGTATCCTGCACATTGCCTATGGAGGGTTCTGATCTTGCTCCTGAACTTTTATCCTGGGTCGTCTAGTTTTCTACTTAGTGAATAATTAATTAATGAATTCAGTCAATCGTACACTACCATGCACATGATATGTTTTTGTTGAAGCCATTTTGACTCTTCTTTTTCATGCCCCTCTCCTTGGTAACATATACACAACATGCGCTGTGGTTTCCAGAATTTGGGTCTTAACTATTGATTATGATTGTTGCAAACTTTGGCATGATTCGTTGCCCCTAAACTGAATGGTGTCTTCCAATATGATCATGTAGTTGTGGGCCTCAGCCACCTGCATGGAGTAAGTATTCTCCATTCCAGGTTCCAAGTTATATATATTTTTAAAAACGCGAAAAAATTAGGCTTTGACTCTAATATTACTATTTAAGCAGTAACATATTAAAATGAGCACATTAATAATAAAAATACATCTTTAAGTTATGGTAATGAGTTAGGGTTATAACTGTTCAGAGCTGTATAATATAATATTACAATATATTATTGTAGTCACACATACTCTATTATAATAAAGGCTAAAAAAATAATTTGAGCTAACATCATAGCCCACGCCTATAAATGCTGCTTAAAATTCCAGCACCCCCCAGTGCAAACGGTCGTTGACTGCAATGAAGGAGCAGGGAGCGATATGGAATAATATGGCCGTATAATGTCCAGTAGCTAATGTAATAAGGAATAATACCATTTGGCCCTCTAAAATTTAATAGCTAATGCTCATTCTCTTTACCCTTCACTGAATGTGCTTCAGGATTTTTTTTTTCCATTCTATATAACATAAATATAACATATTCAGGTAGATTTAATTTTTAATCAGAATGTTGTACATCATAAAAAATTTAATATAAGATAAATATAAATCTGATATTACTGATCTGTTATATATTAATATAACATCTTATATTATAAAATATTATAAATATATAATAAACACCTTCAGGCAACATGCCAGTAAATTGATTGAATAAACTTAACTAGACTTGGACCCAGTTTAGATGTGTCCCAAGCCTTGCACCCTGAGCAGATTATAGTCATTACACTGGGCAACTAAATTTATCCTCATTATTTCACCACCGCTTTTCTTACCACTTTTCCATATCCAAAAAACTATGAAAAAAAAACTATGTATGACAGAGAATTTACGAAAACACACACTATACAGACAAAAGTATTCAGGCACATACACATCACACCTACAGGAGCTTTTAAGACATCCCATTCTAAGTCTATAGGCCGCCCCTTTGCACCTCCAACAGCCTCCACTCTTCCGGGTAGGCTTTCCACAAGATTTTGAAGTGTGTCTGTTTTTGCCCATTTATCTAGAATAGCATTTTTGAGGTCAGACACTGATGTTGGACAAGACAGCCTGGCTCACAATCTCCATTCTAGTTCATTCCAAGGTGGTGATGGGGTTGAGGTCAGGGCTGTCAAGTTCTGGTGGAACAGAAAAGGGCCTTCCTTACACTGTTCCTGCAAAGTTGGAAAAATACAGTTGTCTAAAATGATGCATGAAAAAATGAAGCATTACAAAACAAAAACATACTTAAAATTATCTTTCCTTCATTAAAATTAGCACAATGCTGTCAGGCAGGTAACGTTCTTCTGGCCTTCTCCAAACTCATACTTGTGGGCTTACCAGGCTTTAAATACCAGTATTGTGTGCCATACCCCACTCCATCCAAGCTTGGCATTGTGCCATAAAGCTGCCAGCAACCAGTTTTTGTGCTGATGTTAATGCCGGATGAGGTTTGGATATCTGCAGTTATTGAGTCAGCAGAGTGTCTGCGACTTTTACACACTCAGCACTCTGCGACCTCGCTCTGTAACTGTCTGGGTCTGCCAATCTATGGCTGTGTTGCTGTGCTTTCTAACCACTTCCATCTGGGTGGGAAGAAATTTCACGGGCTGACTCGTTGCAACAGTATATGTAGGCATTAGCCTATATAAGATTCTGTAGATCTTTCTGTGGATCTTCCAAGTAATTTGACCAGACAGACTCCAGTGTTCACTCTTTATGCACATCAATGAACCATTGGCACCTGTGGCCAATCATTGACCCTTTCACTGGGTTACTGCTTGTGCTTATTTGGACCACTTTTGGTAGGTACTAACCACTTCATAACTGGACCAGCACACAAGCTCTGTTAGTTTGGAGATGCTCTGATATAATGTGTAGCTGTGTGACATTTTTGAACACCATACAATACTCCAGTATTCTCTTCCTGTAAATATACTAAAATATGAAAATCTAATGATGGTATGTGTGACGTTAAATAAGTAAAATGTTTTATTATTGTTATCAGTTAAATATTGCTTTTTTACAGTTAATACTAGCTCTGTGTATGAATCTATAGTATCTATAGGCTGGATCTACCCTTCCAGTGTGTCTGCCTTTATTAAAGCTCTCAAGTCCCTTTAGGATTTGAGATTGACCTGTTAATAAGCTCCATAAAAGTGTAGATAATTGCTATTCGGTATCATTTAGTCTGGTCTGGGCCAATATGAGTGATTAAACTGTAATGAAACTCCAGGTGTTCAAAAACTTTTGACTGGCGGTATGCGTTTCGGAATATTAATTGAACAGATGGCAGAATCCTGATTATTAATAATGACTTACTATCCTTTCAAACTGTCACAAGTATGTAAATGACCATTATTTAGTCTTTATCATCATCATGTCTGTTCAGTCACTGTCATTGAGATTTTTGACTGACGGAGCAGTTGTGTGTGATCAGTTTCCATTGGATCACTACAATACTGCATTGAAGATGGCACTTTGGAGTAAAAGGCTGTCTTCAGATTCCACTCAAGATATTATGCCAATTATTGGTTGGATGGCAGTGTCACAGAGTAACAGAACCAAAAGTAATGCTGAGCCAACTGCTCCTTAATAACCCCTCTTTCATACGAGATTGCAGGTCAGGATGAAAATAACCAGTCATTCTTATTTGCAGTAGAATAATGAATTACACGAGCTGGTTTCAAAATACTCACTGGGTTTCCATTATCTTCAACTTGGCTCTTTGTTAAGACAAGGTATCGAATGATGGTACCACAAGAAACCGTCTCTGAAGTTCTAATTAGAAGAGTATATATTTTATATAAGATGGCTTTGGCAAGTTCATCTTTTAATATCAGTGTCAGACTTTTCTTATTGATTACCTAGTTACTCAGTTCACCTTTATTAAAATTAAATGGTTGAGTCTAGAGCCACACTTCTACAGTGGATAAATACAAAGGCTTACTGGGAACTTCATGCAGAACACATTATATGCATGTAATTTTCACATAGCCCAAGAAGGCCATACATGAGCAAATTATGTATTATGGTGCATGGAAGAACCATTCAATGCTCACAGTGCATGCAGGATTTCATTATAACACCTTTTTTTTTTTTAAAAAAAAAAAAGAGAGATTTCTTTTGTTTTACTGCACAGGGAACATTATTATACTCTTTGGGAGCAGATACCATATTAAACTGCTTGTCGTCATTTTAAAACCACATATTTTATTGGTTTTACTGGGCATATTTTATACTATTACTCTTAACTTGCTATTCTCATGTTGTATACCTTGTATTGTATGTTGGCTACTTATTATCCAACGTGTAGTTTCTGCTGCTGCAGTCATTTCTTTGACACTTGCAAAGAGTTTAAATAGTACAGAATCTTTTTTAAAAAATGATTTTTTCTATTAACATGTTTACATTTTTCATTAATTTCAATAGGATGGCATAAAAACATTGATAAAAACATGCCACATTCATGTTGGTACACTGAAGTATAATCGAAGTGATGGGTTGCTCACAATGTTTATTCATTAGCCCACAGTAACATCTGTATTCTGGTTTGCATTGCCCTGGCTTAAATTACTAATTTGTGTAGCTTTTGTGAAGCAAGAATGTTTTATTGAAAATATCACAAGCTGATATAAATAACTATAAATGACTGTGAATGTGAGTAAAACTTTTTTTCCTGCTTTCACATATACTCTTAAGCAACCTACCAGAGTGTAAGAGTGTAATCTCTTATAATTTTAACACACCACAAGAAGTACCAGCAGATTGTGACCAGTCGAGATCAATAGCACTGCAGGAAGAATCAATAATAACTGGGGATGGCTGATTTTCTCATATCATGTTTCAAAGAGATTACTATAAACCATATTCTAAAATATCCTTAAATTCTAGCCTCCTGTACAATATTTCTCTAAAAGCAGATCTGTGACACTAGTCAATTTATGATTCATGGACTGCCCGTGCAAAGATACAGACTCTAATTCTGGTGCACCACCATCATAGATTCCTCACACCCCAAGTGGACAGGAATCTTCCTACATACACCGCACTGATTCATGCACTCTTTAGTGTAATTAATCATACATGTCTGGCAATGCAAGAGTCATGTTCATAAAGAAATCTAAGAACGTGCCGCATTCTGAGCTTTGGAGAAAAGGTTACTTCAGTGCAGTGATGTGTGGTAATGTTCTTGACTGGTGTGGCACTGACTTCTCTGGAGTCGGAACCTAAAATAGAAGCTTATATTACAATTTTGACCTTAAGTGAAACTTTTAATGGTTTTTACATTTTTTAATTATGCTTTAAACAATTTCACTGTTCAACAATATGATAGCAAGGAAAACAAAAGATTAGTTAATATATGGTAAAATTCATTTTTTTTTAAATATGTTTCTCTCTCTTTCTTTTTTTTTTTTTTTTGCAACTGTTCCCCACTGGGCCTATGGGGCTCAGCACAGACCCCTATCAGTGTGGCACAGTACTTTCTGCCTCACCGTGTGCATTTCACTGCGACTTTATAGCCAATTACAATTAGATTCATTATGTCAATTAGAATAAATATGTCACACACATTCATTAAATACATCAGGCAGACTGTGGAACACCAGCACATGAAGTACATGTGTAATCAAACATGTATATTTGCGATATAAAGATAGACAGCAATGGGCATGCACCAACTGTCTGTGTCAGTCAGTATGTGTAGCACAGTGCTTCAGAGGCGAGGCACAGCTTATTGCTGCCTCACCTTGCCCTTCTTCCATTTGTTTGAACAGGAAATGTGTAAATTTTTTATTTTGACCATAGAAATGTTGAAATCATACAGAAAACAAATTTATAGACCAGGCGTCCCCAAAGCTGTTTTCTTAAAGTCTAGGTTTGAAAGGACATTGAAGTAAAATTACCTAATATGAAAAATAGCCGTCTTATCATGAAGTTAAGTCCGAATTTCCTCCTCTTAATGAATAAATAAACCACATCATGTTTTTCTTTTATAACACATGATTGGACATTACTGCTGTAGTGGCTATTTTAGAAAGTATGATTTCTTCCAATGCACCTACTGGAGTGTAGTGAGGTCTGTCTTGTATGATGTACAGCTGGATATAGTGAGGAGGCTTGTCATATTTCACAGCTGTCACTTGGCAATATTGAAAATGTTTCTCTTCATTTAACCCACACAAAGAAAAAGGGAACGAAATAGGTCCACTTCTGTCCTTTTCTCCAAACAAATCCAGTTTTGACGAAAACTGCCTTGTATTCGTTTTTCTTTTGTTCGTTGACTTTTATAACAAGTACAGATGCACCCTTGTATCTTCAACATTTTTGGCAAAAGAAACATCAATAGCAGATGGATCTTACTGATACTGCTTTATCCTGGCATCATGTCCACAGAACTTTACAACTACAACAGTAACAAAACCTTAAATGATGTGCTAAAGGTTTGCAAGCCTTCATGCTGTAAGGCGATAGAGCTACCCATTGCACCAATGGTGTCCAATATTACTTGTTTATCTTAAGTACCATTTTCACATCAGTGTCCCTACATTAACAGTAATTGATAATAATTATGAATATCTGCACTCCAGATTGTCTGTTTTCACTATCCTGGGATAACTGATAATGTCCAAAATAGCAGGATACAGGAATACATTACTGTTGCTAAATGGAAAAAAAACCAAAAAACATCTATCTATCTATCTATCTATATATATATATATATATATATATATATTTGGGATGGTCATGAGATGGTAGACTAGGAGAAAGTCAGTTATTTGGTTTTTGTCCTTAAAAAGTACAGCTGATAATGAATCTTTCTTGTCTTCAACCAAGACAAGAAAAAAATAAGTCACCAACCTCGTAGATACAAGGGTTAAACGAAATAAAAATTTCCATGTTAACATAAAGGACCTTAAATAAACATGGGAAGACATGGACAGGCTGGCTAGTAAAACAGCAAATAGACAACAAATAGATGCTACAGAGCAAGAAAAAAAGAAAGAAAGAAAGACTGCGCTATGAGGCTTAAAGGGCAAATAAAATGTGATATGGGAAAGGTATGTCTACCTAAGGCCAAAGAAGCAGGCTCAGCCACCAGATTCTTAAGATTCTTTGAATTTTCAGAGAAATTCCCCAGAAACATCAAACTTCAGCAGGCATACAGGTCACTCATCTGCAAGGTATGTCCCCACGCACTGTAGTCATGCCTGTACTATGGTTTCGAGATAAGGAAAGAGGCTTCAGGGCAAGCTGAAATTACACCATATTTCTGTTCCCTGACTGACTCTGAGGAGCAAACAAAAAAGGTCTACAACACACACACACATACATACATACATACAAAAAAAAAAAAACAACAACAAAAAAAACAACTTAAGAACAGAAATATTAAGTGTGCTTTTCTTTGTCCTGCCCATGTCAGAGTGGTTAATGATTGCAAAATAAGGCTTTTCATCATTCACGCAAATATTATAACCTATGATAATATGTTTCTGATGGCTGTGTTTCTGCCAATGTGAGGCTAATAAATTGTGAATTTGAAGCACAGAGCAGTTTCATAATATGAGTTGGCTATTTCCTGGTGGCTGGCTGTAATTTTTATAAATAGTTTTGACTCTATTTAGTTGGTTATTAAATAGAGTTAATAACTGGTTATTTTTATATATTGCAGTGTCCTATACTTAATAAATCTAAATCTATATAAACGTAGTAGTTTTCATGACGTTAAGGACTATAACAAACATTAATTTACACACATTTTTGTTTTTGGTTGTATAGATCACAGGAATTGTATGTTTATGAAATAAAATATTGGGATTTGCATTCGTTCATTGAAGTGGATCTGGTAGAAAAAGAAAGGAGAGGACAGGATGCGTGTTTCACTAGATGTCAAATCAAACTTCATTCCTCTATATTTTATTACCCCACTATGTGTCTCAATGTTAGACAGCTCGGCAGATGGGCTGACATCTCGTGTCAACAAGTAAAACTGGTCCCTTACGTTCTAATTAGTCTACAATAACATGACAAGGCCTAACAACTGTACTCTTCACTTGATGTCTTAAAGCATAAATGGTCTGTATTGGCCAATTAAGCAGAAAAGTGTTACACTATCCTAAGAAGAAGAATAAACTTGATATCTGCTTTTTTCACATGACAACATTTGGTAGGATATGGGTATTACAAACATTTCACCCTTTTATATAACATTCAAGATGCATTTATTATGATTAAAGAGAATATTCTCTTTTTTTAAGTAAAATATATGGAAAAAGATACTAATGAACAATATGGATAGGAATATGGTAGATATCAAATAGTCTAACCACCCCCGTGGTTCTGTTTAAAAAACTGCATTTACATTTACGGCATTTGGCAGACGCTCTTATCCAGAGCGAAGGTTACTGGTATTACAGGTAGGCCAAGGTAGTGTTGGGAGTCTTGCCCAAGGACCCTTATTGGTGTAGCACAGACTGGCTGCCCAGACCGGGAATCAAACCCAGGACTCTCAC
>JAOVVF010000048.1:11954758-11967749 GCA_028565595.1 Duopalatinus emarginatus
ACTATGGTACAAAGTCCTGGGTCATGCTGACACAGACAAGTGGGTAGAAATGATTTGATTTAACAGACACATATATTCCTGAATGATCACATAAAATGAATTTCCTTCACATTTGACACAGATTAGCAAAAACATATAGCATCCAACCGTCAAATTGATTGGACATGTGGTCTCTGAGCAACAGTTATTTGAGTTTTAAAGCACTCGAGATCATATCTCGAAGCCAATCATTTGCTCTAAGACTTCAAAACATTTCAGTGTTGTATCTTTTAAGTCACTTCCCTACAGATAGAGTGTAGAGTGATTGAGACTGATTTGCCTGTGGTATCTATTGCATCAGTATTTTCAAAATTCAAAAGTGTTTTGATATCCATATTGAATTTTAACCTCAAAAAGTACTGAGAAAAAAAAAGAACACAAAAAAACAAAACAAAACAAAAAACCCTAGGAGCATTTTCTAACTCCCAGTGGATAGATTTAAATAGTCCAAAGATTGTGAATTTAACTTGACAATCAAATTTCCCTTTCCCTATAATTTATTGTACTTGTTTTTTTTTTATACATGCATTGTTGCATGTTTTTACACACATGCACTTTACTTAGTCTTGGTTAGGTTTGTCATTGTATATAGCACCTTTGGTCCTGTAGGAATGTTGTCGTTTTACTGTGTAAGAGTGGTTTGAGGAACTGGAAAAGATTAGTTGATGTTAAAAAATTCAAAATGTTTTATAGTGTTCATCTGACATACCAACAAATATTGCAGAAACACACACACATACCACAAAGGTTTTTATTTATTTATTTAATTGTTTAACCCTGCAGTAATTAAATACCCTGTAAAATAAGACATTATTCACATAATAATCATAAATGATATATGTCCTGTCCATGTCCATAGTGTTTCCTGTTTTTTAAGGATATTTATTTTGATATTAATAGCCTTCTTTAAGGCTAATCTCTTTAATTAATAGTTTAATATGTAATGTATATCTTTTGAATTTTTCCCACTGTGCTCTCATTACACAGCATTGTGTACTTTCAGCTGTCTGCCCAGCTCCTGGCCACTGGTTGGGGGAACTGGTGTTGCTTTTTTATAGATGTGTAAGAAAGAGTGAACTACAACACTGCTTCTGATGTAGCTGAGTGATCCAGATGGAGAGACGGGCCTCCTCTAGGCTAAGATGCAGCACATCATAATGTTAGACCTGGCTGAGCTGGCAGAACACACTCTACCGCTGAGTACATTTAGGATTTTTTGATAAGAAAAATTGAGTATGATGAATGTAAAATCAGAAAACAAAACAAAATATTCCCAAACCCAAAAAAATCCTAAATCAAGTTTAATTTTCCTTACCGCAATTGAACTTTTCTCTTGCTGATGACTCACGTTTACATGTTTGACAGATGCAATATAGAGAAATAATGGAAGAGATATACAGAAGTATTGAATGCACGACTAATGCTTTCATTTTTCCAGAATGTCAGCTCAATATTTCAGCCTGTAGCTCTACTGTAGCACCTCTTTCTCTTTGGCAGCAGTTAAAATACAAACTTTATGAAAGTCCTTATAAAAGAATGGGATAGGAGAGAAAATCCACTCAATTAGATAAAAAAATGAACAAAGCGAACATTAGTTAATTATATATTTTATGTGATTACAGTGGCCATGCATATTGGGGAAAAATGTGAATTAAAACACAAATTGATGTTCCACGTGAGTGAACATACCATATGTGCAGAATTGCTTCTGGTGTAGGATCAGGTTAATCCAGGGTACCTTATTGTATTTGAAGGCTTTTAGTCAAGATTTTTAATGGAGTTGTAATTAACGTTATTGGAAAGGTATTATCACTCTTTTGTTCTGCGGACGTCACATCTGTCTGACCGAATTAGAATAAAAGCATGCACCCTTGTGACTTTTCAGTCCTGATGTCCTTGCACACTACAGCAGCACTGCTTTCTTCATCAGAAATATATTTTTTATTTCTAGAGCTTTTCTTTCCCATCATTACTTTCTGGCTTCCTGTGCAGGTCAGGAAACAATAAAAACCCTAACATAATTTCAGCAATTAACTACAGCCACCTTGTCAAGAAAGACTGCGGAAGAAGGTTAGGATGATCTCAGGCTTTGCTTAATGCAGCTTCAAAACAGTCAACAGACCCAAATCATTAGGCAATCCCCCAAAACAGGGACAGGCTAGGGTCAGGCGGTCTACAGTGTTAATGAGGCAGAGGCAAATGTGAACGAAACAAAGCTAAGAAAACTCACAATGCAAAATGCACTGAAAGGCTTGGTAATTCAACACTTTGCAAACCATGCTGCGTGTCAAAGATATATAGTACAGTGTATAGTACTGTAAACAATAAATGATCAAAAATAAGGTATAATTGTAAATGTGTCTGTGGTGTGTAGGGCTGGAAGTTGTAGGCTGTGTTGTGTTCCGCTTAACCATGGTTTACTCTGGCTTGTTATCTATAGTTTTTTGGCGAAAAGAAACTTACTATGGTATACTATATGGTACAATAATAAAAGGATGGGAGATTTATGGTATACACATAGTTATCATATGATATCTTAGTAGTTAATGGTAGAATCATGATTAGCTATGCAATAACCATGGTTATTATAAACTATCATAGTAAAACCATGGTTGGTTTTTGTAAAGCCTGGGAAGTGGAGTTCAGAGTGACTTGTGGGGTTTCTGTGACATACCTCATATCATAGCTTAGCTGGTTAGATGATTACTTGTAGTAGTAGAACTGCTGCGTAATTGGATGGGCTGAAAAACCTGCATAGACACCAATTTATTTTTATTGGCACCACTATCCACTGTCACCCAAATGGGTTCCCTTTGGAGTCTGGTTTCTCTTAACATTTCTGTCTTTTGTAATCTTGGGGAGTTTTTCCTTGGTACCGTCAGCTCTGGCTTGCTTGTTAGTGATAAAAGTTCTTTAAAAGTTATATAAATATAACATTTTTATCAGGATTTTATATCTCTGTATAGCTGCTTTGGGAAAAGGATTGTATAAATAAAACTGAATTGAATTTATGCACAAAAACCTAAAAACCTATCACTGATGAGGCAATAGCTAACTGAAATTCAGAAATAAGCATTATAGTAGTATTGGTAGTGTGGCTAGGTAAAAAAATGTAAAGTACATTTCAGAAAAGTTATGCATTAATAAAGCTACAATGAAAAAACATAGGAAGAAAAAAATATATATAATAAAATATTACATATAAAGTTAAACACCTAACTCATTTTTGTTTCAGTTTTTTCAAGAAACACAAAAAAATAACCAAAAATTAAATTACACACTTGTTATCAATGATCAATGAATCAATGAGCTGGTCAACTGAGGGTGTAGGTAATTTTACCACAAGTGGTCTCATGAGGAGATGATTAAGGCAAAAAAGTTGGTTTTGCCGAAAAATGTAATAGATATTTACTCACTTTACAGTAAAATGTGTTAGGCTTGAATTGTTGTAAAAACAAAAAGCATGTACACATCATATGCCCATCACCCCCATTGGTCCAGTACAGATTAGTAAAGACCCATAAGCACCATAATAGTCACATAGATTTCACATAGATCATTCACACAGACAGCTTTTAAACTCACTTCTCAGGTCTGTACAAACAGCATGCTGCTAGACCCCTTATTTCCCCTTCCAATATGTCAATACCTCAGTGTATTAGCTACCATACTGTGGTTTGTTCTTCATAACTGTGACAGTCACACCGATATGTACAATAAAGGTTTTATTATTAGCTCATATAAGTATCACATTTGTAATACTGGAGAGATATTTTTTGTGTTTGAGTTGTGTATTAAAAACCTCGTACTATGGTATTAAATGTGTGAGACTGGGAAAATGTAAAAAAAAAAAACGGGTTTTGATAAAGAATATATTTTTGATCCATTTTATCTGGTTGGACCACCATGTGTTATATCAAACATGTGTCTGACATTATGTCTGACAATGACATTTTAAAAATTATGCAAAATTTGATAAACCGAACAGAAGTGGCTCTAATGTCTTTCAGTGGAGTCAGGATAGAATTTAAATGAAAATCCATACTGCTGTCACTAGAAGGTTACTTTGGGATATACTACATGACCAAAGGTTTGGGGGCATCTGAGCATCTCACCCATATGTGTTTTTTCAAACTTTGCAATCCAAATTTAGTCCCTTCTTTAATAACATTCACTCCTCTAGGATGTCTTTCCATTAGATTCTGGTGTGTGGTTGTGGAGATTTGTGTTCAGTCAGCCACATGAGTATTAGTGGGGTCAGGCACTGATATCAGGCAAGGAGGCCTTGGATGCAGTCAGTGTTGCAGGGCTATGGCTTGACATTGTCATGCTGGAACAGGTTTGGGCTCCTTAGTTCCAGTTCCAGTTACAACTGTAATGCTACAGCATACAGAGAACTTTGAGGAAAGCCCATTTGTGATGGTAAGGTGCAAACATTTAGCTGCACTGTGCAATCATATTTAGTATGCAGAATTCAGCTTTGAAGCAGAACCACAGAGGGTAAGGTTGTGTTTGCTTATAACCCTGTTTGCACTGTCATGTTGGGAGAAATCACATTGGCTCTGAAATTTCAGAAGGTAAAAATTTCTTCTAAGAAGGAGGCTGCCACTTCCTCTCCAAAAACTTTACAATTTATTTTTGAAAAGCGCCTACAATAAATCTTTATATTTGAGTATGCCAGTATGA
Source organism: Duopalatinus emarginatus (assembly GCA_028565595.1). NCBI lineage: Eukaryota > Metazoa > Chordata > Actinopteri > Siluriformes > Pimelodidae > Duopalatinus > Duopalatinus emarginatus. The sequence continues at coordinate 11,959,484 of JAOVVF010000048.1, forward strand.
TGAGCATACGATGTTTATATTAGTTCTAGAAACGAAACAGGCTTGATTTGCAAGCATATGCAATAAATCTTTTTTCGAGGGTATTAAATCTACCCAGATTTAAAAAAGCAACAAAAATCAGTTTGAAGCACTCAGGTATCCCAGTTAAGATAAAGCTTAGATATTTATCTATTTATTTAACATTAAGGGAAGTAATCAGATCAGTTCACTCCAGTTGATTTGGCAGAAATCTGACATGGTATTGAAAAATGAACCACTTGGAAATATTAGTATGGGGGCAACTATTCCTCCTTGATGACAACACAAAGTGCACAGGCAAAATCATGAATATTGGTGAATATTATATATTAAACTATTAAGGTAGAAATATTGCCTATACCATGTCTAATGTATAACTGATTTCTGGCAGTATCCTGGCTTCAAGTACCTGAATCCTGGTCTATCTGCACTAGCTTTGGATATTCCAAGTGAACGAATAAGCACTTTTGTAAGTCACTCTGGATAAGAGCGTCTACTAAATGCCATAAATGTAAATGTCTGTCACTTGTTGGTTTTAGATATAGTAGACTGATGTGGCTCAGTGGCCAGTGTAGGTTCGCTCAATAAAAGTATTTAATCAGATCTTAAACATGGCAGGTTGGAACGCATGGGCAGTCATTTGGTTTGTACCACTCAACCAGAATAAAGCAGTTTCTGTGAACCTGCAGTGTAAAAATAAGGTGGAGGAATGGCCAGAGACGACAAAAATAGGAACAATGAAAAGAGGGAAATGACTTGAGGGACAACACACAGAAGATGGGACTCTCTTGGAGGGAATGAGGCAGTGCCTGCTGCTAGTGACTGGGTTAATGCACTACATGACTTTTAAAAGACTTTGAAAAGTTGCCTCTCTTTCTTAGCTTGAACTTCTCCATATCTGCATTTGCTCCATGCCTATACGCCACTCATGGCCCACAAATGTCAGTGCTTGGCTCTCTCTAACCCCCTCTTTACTCCCTTTTTCTCTGAGATAATATCCTCACGTGGCTTTTCATACCAGTTATATGCTGATGATCCTCAACTCATTATCTCCTTTCCCTCCTCAGACACTCATGTTTCAACTCATAGCTTTGCATGTCTGCCAGATTACTGAGTTTCCTCTACTGGCTTCCTGTAGCTGCCTGAATCAGATTTAAAACATGCCTGACTACACAGACTGGCCCCTATTTCTCTAAAGGCACTTATCAAACTCTTCTGTACTGTATTTCCTTCAAGCTTCAAGCACAGTCCAACCCTCCATTCCTCAAGATACAAGGAAGGCGTGCATCACGGCTCTGTATTGAAAATTAAGCTCCCCTGGCTGTCCAAATAGCTGACTGACTGGCTGTCTTTGAACACAGACTCGAGACTTAGATCTTAAATAAAAGACTTGAGTTCTTAAATTAGTATATGTTTTCCACTGCTGTACTGTATCATTGAACATACACTAACAATGTTTAGGCTTTATATGATTCTTAGACCTTGATCTAATTTGTACTAGCATGTCATGACTTTGTTAGTGACTACAAAGCAGTTTTGTGAGTTTCTTTGGGTAAGGGCATCTGTCAAATCCTATACATGTAAAATTTTAATGTAGCACATATACAGCTCACTGGATTGAATCCAGATGACAAGCTGATAATGTCCAAAAGGCTTTCCAGAAGCTGAAGACAAAGTGGGGTTTGCAATCTGATTCCATGTCTTTGAACTGCCTCACTTCAGGGTTTGCTGGTTGCCTGGATGAGCATTTTTAAATTAGGTATGTAGACTTTGGTTGCGTTCAAAATTGGATCCAGTGTGCACTGCTCTACCGGTAAAGCAGTAGGCTCTTTCAGTATGCGAGTGTGCGGTATGCATGAAATTTTCTGATGTACTACATCTGCTATCTAACAAACATCACATGACGCAAGTTTTGTTCATAAGAATTTTTAAATCTGACAAGAAGTGTTTTTGCGTACTGAAGAGTCTGTATTCAGACACACTGTCTCCCATACTGTTCAGTATGCAAGTATGGGGTTTCGGATGGAGCCCTGATTTCTACCGTTTGATTAGTTTGTATGTTCTGGCTACTGAGGGCGTGACCCACCATTATAAAATATGGTAAAATCAATTAAAAGATGTTATCTCCTGATTATCAGTAATTAAATCCCTGGACTTCCCCAAAAATCTATTAGAATCTTAGAGTCCACATTGAAAGAAATTGGTGAACCTGTTTAAGCACCTTAGGAAGGGGGCAATTAAGGACAGGTTTAACCTTGACTGTGTCAATGGCTACTGCATTTTGGTGAATTGCAGAATCGTAATAGAATCTTTCTATCATTAAAAGTAATTGATTAATAACGAGTTCAAGGATATTGAAAATCATGTGCATCATATGAGACAAAGTCCATTTCCCTCTAAAAGTACAGCTTTTAAAATGTTTTAAAATGTTTCCTTAAACTGTATATAATGCTGGTTAATTACATAGATCAAATAACAACCAAATATTTATAGTGATTAACGCCTACACCATTTTCTAATTAAACAATATTACACAAACATGAATGCAGATATACTGAATATCATATGAGCACTGCCATGCTGATATTCAATATAACAGCTTGATTGTGAGTATGGTATTGCTTTTATACAATAGTTTTATAAATAAAAAATGAGTATTGAGTAACAGATATTTCGGACGCAATATGGGCAAATAATTAGTTTATTTTTGTTCACTGAATGGAAATGGATTCTAAGGAAGCCACAATCACTGATAGCCTGTTGGGTAGCAGTCTAGCCCACAATGATGCAGATTAAAGGTGCATCCAGTGACATTTGCATCCATTCTTCCTTTCCATAATTATCTAAAAAGCTTTCATATTTAGTCAGAAGATGTATTTATAAAAAATGGGTTTGCCAAATGTCTGCTGATGATAGCTAATTCTGTAATAACGTTTTTAGTGGTAGAATTGGAATTTTACTTAGCAAACACAGACACGCACAGTAATACAGCAAATATATATAAGCACAATTAGAACATTAATCATATAATCAAATTAATGGAGATAACTGTGGTGAAATAAGTAGAAATAGAGGATGGTTTCTCTACAGTTTTTTAGCTTAAAAAGTCTGTGTTAACCATGCACAGGTTCATTACTTCTGGCTAGACAAGACTGAATTAAATGTCTGCTAGCAAGCACTTTTTTACATCATGTGTGCTTTCAGGTGGGTGCATGGAATAAAGCAACAAAGCATTATACATTTACATACTGATTTATGTTATGTCTGGTTAATGCAATGCTATTCATACTCTTGTTTCAAGCTCTTTTAAACATTTTGGCTATGTGTGCGGTGGTTGTTGATGTTGATTCTGAGAGCATGTTATGTACCCAATTAAAGCATTTAACCCATTGGTAACTAAACTGTGATTTAATTTGTATGCAAAAGACATACTTGACTTGCTTTAAAGATGACTGTAATATATGCTGAGTTGAAGTCAGATGAGTTATGGGCTACAGTGGGCAGTGATCATCAAGGGGTATCAATTCTTGCCTTTTGTCCACAGGCTTTTTAATGATATAAGATGCTGCATAGAAGCTACCACTAGTCCCTCAAGATGGAGTAAAGTTTCCTCGCTTCGGAGATAAAAGGTATGATGCATTTTTCACTTTACAAAATTGTGTTTGCATACATACATATATACAGGGTGTCTATATATAGTATAGTAACACCCTTATAAAATGAAAACAGTTTGGCAGACGGTGATCCAATTTAAGGCACAAGCTGTAGGGGAAAGGGGAAAGCTGTTAGGCCATATCACTATAAGAATCACTGACTGCTAAGACTGTATATATACAGACAAATACACTCGGATCCAAAACTTGAATGAAAAAGTATTATCATGAATTTTACAGTTTCTTAGTATTTGATATGTCCTTTTGTCTTGTCCTTGTTTTGTTCTTTTTTAATGTGCACACAAGTCGGCAAGTGACTATGATTCATTTTAGATCAAATACGTAGGAGTGTTGTCTGAACACATGCTTCAGCAAAGGATTAGACATGAGAAAAATCTGACCTTTTGTACAAGACAGTTAACATCTTCAGTATCGTATATTTCAGCAGAGACCTAGAATTACTACAGAAGCTTGAATATTAAATATAGAAGATATTAAACAATTATTTTTTTGTTTGTTTAATTTTTTAAAATGTGAAAAACCTTCATTTCCAAATTTTAAATGGGAAAAAAAAACTGATTTTCAACTTGGTCTCAGACTTTTGGGCAGATACATGAGGGTGCTTGATAATAGATTGAAATACACTGGAGTTCTGCATTTGGTTTAGTCCCATACTTTATGGATGGCTATTAGCAGCTATCAAATATTTAAATTGTAACAGAACATGCCAGGAGCTACATGCAGTGTTTTTAATAGCGTTTTTTCAGGCAGGGAAGGTAACAGCAGATGGTAGACAGTGGCGCTTTGCTCCAGTGTGTCCCTTATTGGTGTTTAGAAAGCTGCTGTATTAGCTCTGCCAAGACATGGGAGAGAGGCTAGATTAATTGTTGTGATAACAGTAGATCAGATTATGGATGGAACAGAGAGAAGAGAGAAGCAAAGCTAAGAGAAGAGAAAAGAAAACAAGAGAAGCCCCATTTGCATTTAAAATTCAACTTTCTGGTTGATATTTTAAGGATTAATTTGAGGAAACATCTTGAAGTAATCATCCTTTTTTATTAATCGATACACTTTCTGCAGTACACCAATTTAACTTGCAGCGAAATAGCTTCAAAGCGTAATACTACCACCACCATGCTTTATAGAAGGTGCATTTTTGGTAGGGGTTAAATACCTCACTTTTTACTTCTCCAAACATACATTTCCATACAGTTTGTACCCAGGAACCTTTTTTTTTTTTACAGGCAAGCCCCTTAATACTCCACCGCTCAGTTGTATTAATGAGATAAATGTAAGTTTCTCTGGATAAGAGTGTCTGCCTAATGCTATACATGTTCATATAGGTCATAAAGATATTTCTAATGCCCTTGTTTTTTTCTACTTTACACTGAAACGTTGCTCTGGTGGCCGTGTGCTATAATCTTATCCCTCAGTGCTGTTCATTTCTTGCTGACCTAATTGCTAATGTCACAGCCTGGCTGTGATCAGAGCTAGCTTCCTATGCTAGCAAAGGATATCTAGCTAAAAAAAAAAAATCCTTTACTGTAGAATGAAAGGATGTGATGCAGCACTGTGAGCTGAATATAGCCTTTGCACATGGCCTTAAAATACCTGGCCAACTTTAGGTTACAAGATGGTATGGAGAAGAGTGCCAAGCTAAAATCTACACATAGGTGAAGACAGTTGGAGTATGGATCATGATTTTAAATACAGGCACACATACTTACTTATTCACATACTTAAAACTGCTAAACTGATATATTGAATAGAATATAACAAATCCTAAGATATTAATGATTATTTTGGTGATGTAATGAAAAGCAATATTATTACTCCCACTCCATGACCTGCTGGTCAGACAGCAGAGCACATTGAGCAATAGACTGACACAGAAAATCACAGGATAGACTCACTAAGCACTGATGGACAATGCATACCTCTCATATCAGGATGCATTGCTACTTTGTTAAATATGCACACATGTTAAACATCTATTATTATACGGTAATACAATTTACTGTATTTACTGAGCTACTCAGGTTGTTCATCTGTCTGTCTGTCTATCTATCTGTTTATCTGTCTGTCTGTCTATCTATCTATCTATCTATCTATCTATGTGTAATATATAAGATTAAATTGTCTGGGCAAAAAAGGCGCGCACTAATATTTTTTGCACCAACTTTAGCTTTTATTACAACACACAGGAACTTGCTAGCATTGTTTCAACAATTTACAAGGTCTGGTTACAACATTTAATCCTGTCCAGAGTTATATTCATTTTTGGCTGAGATCTTGTTGGCGGCTGGAGACTTGGAGTACTCTGTAAAGTCTTCACCAGCACATCTCAAAGACTTTCAGTGAGGTTAAGGTCAGGAATCTGTGTTAGCCAATCAATGTGTGAAAAAGATTCCTCATGCTCCCTGAATCCCCATTTCAACATATGAGCCTGATGAATCTTGGCATCCTGGAATCTGTCCATATCGTAATTCAGTACATTCAGTACTCAACTGATTTCATTTTATTATCACATAATGTTGCTGCGCATAAACCTGACAATTAAAACAAGCCCAGATCATAACACTGCCCCCAGAGGCTCCAAATCCTAAACGCAACTCAGTTTTGGCCAGACATAAACTACACAGTCTAGTGCTCTGGTATACAATTTCCTAAGGATGGATAAAATAAACAGTAGAGAGAGAGAGAGAGAGAGAGACGTACATTCATGTAAAGTGAATTGCTCAAAGCATGAATATTTGTGTATTCAGTTATCAACACAATTATAAAACAAATTCATCCTGGACACATTTGTTCAAGCCTCTGTTTTTAACACTCGCTACCAGCACAACAGCACTTTCCATTTTTATTTAATAAAATGCAACAATTTACAAGCGTGTTGATGAAAAATGAATGATGGCGACAGCAAGTTTGGCCAGTTATAATTACAACACAGCTTTATAACAATGTGACATGAGACACTGGGGCAGTGAACAGACAGCCCATTTGTCCTTTTTTGGCTGCATGTTCATACATCATGCATGTTTACAGTATATCCGTGAGTGTGTGATTTCAGTGCATTTCTTTGCTTCGCTTCTGATAAGCAAAAAATGAGCTTTAAGATTTTTGGTGTATACTAAATACTAGTATATATACATTTTTCATAATGTAATGGGTCAGATTAACATGTCCGTCTCATATTTAAATTGTAGACTCTGTCCCTGCATGTAATATTACTATTACAAATAATACTATTGTTAATTTTTCTTGGTTTGATTGGCTGTTTGGAAAGTAACAGCTTTGCACAATTTGGTGCGGAGATTAGATTTCACTGTATATACAGATAAATCCTATTTGCAATTTGCAATTTAAATAGAGGTTTATTCATTCAGCTGCACAGACCATTTCCAATTATGGCTTAACATTGATTGATGAACAGATGCAGCTCCACAGTAGCTCTTGTAGGATCAATTATTTATGCCTGGAGGTCAGTTGGGGTTTGGCAAGAAATTGTTGGTGTCTGTGAGTGATTTTCAAGCAGACGGGAAACTCAGGTTGAAGTACATTCTGCTTTTTATGTTTTATTTCCATATGTTTAAATCTCGATATTTTGGAACTTTATTTTAACTTTGCAGACAGTTCCAATCAGTGCCAGGTCACAGCTCCAGGGTCCGTCATTCAGTCCTGATTACTCTGGTTACTCTCTAAGTGGAGTTCTGCATGTTCTTTCCAAGTTCATGCTGTTTTGTGTACTGAGCTACAAAAGGTGGAGGCAGAAGCAGATTTCTTTTGATTCTGTGCTGTAAATCTACACATGGACAATAAAATAACAGGTGTTTTGTCCATCTTAGACATTTTGCCATTATAGTCTTTATGCGTAATACATTCTGTGGCACATTTCAGGGGCAGTTGAAGTAACAGCCCTAATGAAGGTGGCAATTATTTATTTATTTTCATAATGTAGTAATGCATTATACCTGTAATCGTACTGTGGTGACATCCTTACCAGGGATGTGTCTATATTAGGGGATCGATAATTCTTATTAAACATTAAACATCATCTTGCGTAAAGGCTAGTCCTTCCCCTACCAGTCTTCATTTGGTGAGAATGGAGCCAGCCCGCTTGTCTAACCAAGTGAAAAGTTCTGAACAGCTGTATGCATGTACAACATGCTTTCAATAATGAGATTTTGGACACAATCTTGTTGGCTCCATTATGAGATCAGTCATTACATTTTTTTATAGACCTATGTCATGACGTTTAGTAAACATTGTACCGTACATCAGCTTGTCAAGAAGATGTATCGAAAGCAGGAAAAATGGGCAAGTGTAAGGCATTGTGGGTTGTTCCACAGGTTATACAGCGGTTAGTATCCAGTTGAACCAGCAACAGGGTCATGGATGTCCTTGATGAGCATGGGGAGTAAAGGCTAACCCATATCCTCCTATCCCACACAGCACAAAACTGCTAAAAATGTTAATGTTGGTTATGACAGAAAAGCGTTGCAGCACGCAGTGCATCAAAGTTTGCCTTAATAGGCCAAAGCTGTTTTCCCTGAACGGGGAGGGGGGGGGGGTGTTACAACTAAGGCTGGGTAAGA
>JAOVVF010000048.1:12043201-12058650 GCA_028565595.1 Duopalatinus emarginatus
TATATGTGTGTGTGTGTGCATTATTTGTGCATTATATACATATATATGTATGTGTATGTATATATTTTAGTTTTAAAAAGATGCATTTTAACCTTGTTTTCCATGCCTCACCTGCACCTAGTGGTGTGTGTTGGGAGGCTTTGCTGATTCAGAGCTGTCCATTTGCCTGTCAGTTGAGGCCTGCTGTGCACAACGAAATTAATTTAAAATTTCAAAAGCTGACACCTTTGTTTAAAAATGTCCTTCACCTGCCAGCTACCTCCCTGTGTAAAATGTTTTCTTTTGTTCATTACAGAAGCAATTTGCTTCCATAGAGTGGCAGAGCCATTTTCTTCCTTGTCAAGATGAAAGGATGTCCAGTGGTGGCCCGCTGGAGCTGTGGTAGTGCCTGCTTATATTCTAAATTGTATGCCTTTTTCTCTGTGACACTTACATATTGTCCCAACCTGACAAAAAACCCCAATCCTAAAGCAGCGTGGCACATACTGACAACTGCTACTCTCTTTTTTTTCTCCCAATTAGGTCATTTGCCAATTCCTACCCACTGTGTAGCTCTCCCCTCCTATTATAGGACAACAACCCAATGGGGGAATTTGGACTAGCACAGAGAGATGTGAAGACAGCCACTACATCATTTTTTTGAACAAGGCAGCTTTCTGGGGAAAGTCTTTAACTCGATTTTTTTATGCATAAATTAGCTCACAGATGACCACAAGAAACTATTGTTGAGTGACTGACTAAAGAGTAACCGATAACTAGTTTTGCCAACTAGTGAAATTGCTTTTATTCAACTTCAAATTCTATACTTAGAAATAACTTAGTCTTTTGCATATATTACAAAATTGCTTACTATTTGTTATGGTCACCATTTTGCTTTGAGGATCATGTGTACTCGAGCTGGCACAAACTCCACAAGTTTTTTAAAATGGTTTAAGATGGTTCATATTAAATCAAATCCATCAGCGTATCATCTGAAGACTATCAGGGGAAGGGAAACTCTTGACTTTTGTACAAAAGAATTAACATGGTCAGAATCACAGATTTAATTAGTGACCTAATCTGGAGTATTCAAGGCATTAAATATATTTTTTGGTTATTTCGGTTCAACTTTGACAAGGGCTAAATTCTGATGACTAGACGACTGGGTCAGAGCATCTCCAAAACAGCAGGCCTTGTGGGGTGTTCCCAAAAAAGCGGCAGTCCAAAAAAGGTCAAATGAAGAACCAGTGACAGGGACATGGGCATACAAGGCTTAGTGATGCATATTGGAATTGAAAGCTAGCCTGTGTGGTCTCATCCCAGAGCCAATCCACAGAAGGTCAGTTACCACAGATACCACAGCACACCATCAGAGGTCTTGTGGAGTCCATGCACGTTAGAGCTGTTTTGGTAGGCGGTTTTAATGTTATGAGTGATCTTTGTATGACAAGAAGTTACACTGCACTGCACAAAGTTACAATAGGATAAAAAGTAGACTAAAATTTCACTAGTATGACAAATATAGCACAGTAAAATAATTTTGCAGTTATATAATAGATACAGGATATAGACCTCAAAAGCTTTTGGAAATATTCTGTAGGCAATGAACACCATATGTCCTGTAGAAAGGTCCACAAATCTGTTGAACGTGTAGGACTTCTATGTTCCACAGCACGTTGCATGTCATTGAAGATGTGTTTGAGATCTAGCTGAGAATGACAAAAACTCAGATGAGTGTTCCTCTAACTATCATTTGGTGTCTCTAGACTTGTGTGGTGGTGCACTGCCCTTATAGAAGAGTCCAAACCCATCAGAATAAATGCAGGACCTGAACAGGTGTAAGCCATCATAAAGGAAGCACACACAGTGTTCACCTGTCAGAATTTGGTAGACATACCAGGGGTCCCGTGGAATGGCATCTTAAAAAATCCCATACCATTTTGGAGCCACCACCAGACTATGTGTTTTTCGTCTGGCACACTGATGAATAATAAGGCTGTGTTGTTAAGTACACATATGTGTTGGGGTATACTGTGTATATTGTACACTTTTAATGTACTGATATACAGTATGCGGTATACAACACATGATGCATGTTAATAATGTCATAAATGGCTGAGAGATTAGCCAGATTAGCCAGGCATGCTGTAACCATCTTTCTAATGCCCCAGTGTCCAGGCCACTAACAGAGGTAGTCTTACAATTTCCCTTTTTAATCAGTCTGTCCTCTGCCCACAAAGTGTAAAACTCCAAAACCACAATCCTCAATACACTGATCAATTAAATTGTTTTTGCTTCAAAAGTATCATTAGCATAAGCATCTGTCTACTGCTGATGTGCTGCATGCCCTCACTGGGAGACAGGCAGGTTGGAGGTATAGTTTGAGAGTGCTCTGCATGGCTGAGGGTGAAATAGAGTTCTGTATTAGTATGAGAATTCTTATAGATGAAGTATCCTGTTCTTGTTAGACTGAGTGAATGGAGCGTGTATTGTGGTAATCTTCAAGCTCTTTAGTAACCTGCCTATATCCCTCTGAGAATAAAAGCAGACAGTGGGCTTATTAAGCTGGGTTTACAATTAAATCTGTCCATAGAAGCATTTACACAAGAAATTTTGTATTTATAAAATGTGTAACTTAAGACAAATTCTTGAACAGTTTGGTGTTCTGGAACACTCGTGTGTGTCAATGTCATGCCAAGAACCAAATGTTGCTCATCAGTCTGGAAAGGGTTATAAGGCCATCTCCAAACAAAAAGTGAGCCTTTAAGATAGTTCCAAGATCTGACTATTAAATGCTCTTTTGGTGCAAACCAAACACAGCAAATGACGATTTACACATACCAATTGTCCTCTAAAACGATGTGGGGAAACAATATGCGATAAACGTCTGCAGGAACATTTACTTAAAATGACTGTTGCTTAAGTGGTTCTACATGTTACTGTTTTGTTTTTCCGTCCTGGTTTCGAAATGGTGTCTATGTTTTGGGAATAAATTCATACATAGTGAAATCTGTTATGTTTTTTGTTGTCGTCTGAAGGAATTCTATTGTTTGTAGACCACACACCTACTATTCAGGCCCTGATAAATGGAAACTTAGAATTGTAAGATGCTGTACATTTAAAAAAAAAACAAAAAAAACTTTTTATGCCTTTTAGTTCTATTCCTAGTCATTCTGTTAAAACAAAATAAAGCCACCATCTAAATGGCGGATGATGGTCTGCCTGCACATAACTGCAGGATGTAAACAAATTTCTCAGCTGAGGAAAGATTTAGCACAGGTAATGCTTATAAAGGAACGAATGATTAAAAACTCATATGATTTTTTTCAAAAGATGAAAGCTGGCTTATAAATCAGTTCTGTTTGCCACTCTGTGCAATACTTCCAACACTTTGGCCAAGAGACTTAAAAACCATTTTCAAATATCACTTTCCCTATGTGATGTGATATGCATGAATATCTGGATACCTATTTTTTTTCCTCCTTTGACCAATTCTTTGTCACCTCTCTTAATTTACACCTTTTTTTTTTTTTTTTACCACAGACGGGAGTTTTAGTTACACAGACGTGTTCTGAGGGCAGAACAAAAATAACCAATAAAATTCAACAGTAGAGATTGGGAAGGCGGAAACAGGAAAAAAAAAACATGATAAACATGTCTTAGAGAGTGAGAGATAGCGGCTATGCAGCTAAGAAGCTTTTTTTTTTCATTTTTGTTTGTTTTTGTTGGCTTATCTTGTTGAGCTAGGTGTTAGCTAGCTATGTTAGCTTTTTTTTAAAAAAAACATGTCTTCAGTGTGAAGCTGCTCTCAAGGCAAGAAAATTCTAGCTAATGCTAATATAGCCATATATCAGACTTTGCTAATTTTAAAATAAACTGAAAATTTTTGAAAATAGGTAGGTGTACTTAGCTTGTGTACTGTAAACAGGGCAATGCTCCTCTTAGAGAAGGAGGACTACACTCTTCTCTTTTAAATGAATTATGCTATGCTAATATTAGGACTAATATTAGCTAATATTATGCTAATATTATATACGTACTGTGTAGTGCAGTGCTGCCCTTAAGGCACTACACTACACAGTACATTTCTCCTGCCTTAAGGGCAGCACTACACTACGCAGTACATTTCTTTTGCCTTAAGGGCAGCACTACACTACACAGTACATTTCTCCTGCCTTAAGGGCAGCACTACACTACGCAGTACATTTCTTTTGCCTTAAGGGCAGCACTACACTACGCAGTACATTTCTTTTGCCTTAAGGGCAGCACTACACTATGCAGTACATTTATTTTGCCTTAAGGGCAGCACTACACTACGCAGTACATTTCTTTTGCCCTAAGGGCAGCACTACACTACACAGTACAGTTCTCCTGCCTTAATGGCAGCACTACACTACGCAGTACATTTCTTTTGCCTTAAGGGCAGCACTACACTATGCAGTACATTTCTTTTGCCTTAAGGGCAGCACTACACTATGCAGTACATTTCTTTTGCCCTAAGGGCAGCACTACACAGTACAGTTCTTCTGCCTTAAGGGCAGCACTACACTATGCAGTACATTTCTTTTGCCTTAAGGGCAGCACTACACTATGCAGTACATTTCTTTTGCCCTAAGGGCAGCACTACACAGTACAGTTCTTCTGCCTTAAGGGCAGCACTACACTATGCAGTACATTTCTTTTGCCTTAAGGGCAGCACTACACTACGCAGTACATTTCTTTTGCCTTAAGGGCAGCACTACACTGTACATTTCTCCTGCCTTAAGCACAGCACTGCACTACATAGTACATTTATCCTGCCCCTGGAACAGCGTATACTGTAAGCAGAATATGAATACTATGGGGAAGCAAGATATATGCATAGAGTTCAGCTCAACTACCCCAAGAGCGAAATTACTTTGTTAACAAAACAGTCCTACTATTAGCATAGCATGATTTACTTAAGAGAGAAGAGAGTAGTCTGCATTCTCTAAGAGCAGCATTGCCCTGTTTACAGTACATAAGCTAAATACACCTAGAGATGACATTTATTTTACCCTGTATACACTACCCAAATATTCAAAATTAGCTAGCTAACACATTGACAAGTCAACCTATCTCAACAAAATAAGCCAACAAAAACAAATAAAAATGAAAAATGCTTACCTTTGCTGAAAGTTTAATCCAAATTATCCTGCAGAGCCGCTATCTCCCACTTTTACAGACATATTCATATTTTTTTCTCTTCAATTTGATTTGTTATCTCTCTGAACCAATCACTTTACTCCTGCCCCCTTCCTCTTGAAATGATTTGGTTATCTCACTGAACCAATCATTTTTCGTTCTGCCCTCAGAACACTTTTGTGTAAGTAAAATTACCACCTGCTGTTTCACCTTTGCTGTTATGTGTCTAAATTTGGAATCTTTCAGATGCTATTACACTTCCAAATAGAGTTGAGTCAAAGAAACCTCCATTTCTGCCTTTCTGAATTTTATGGAGTTTTGTGGCCATCACTAAATTTCTAAATACAAAAAAAAATTAAGACACATTTGATCTTATTAACGATTAATGTCTTATGTTCTTCGTTAATTAATTAGTGTAAATAGATTTATGAAATATCTAGAGAGAAAATTAGTGTATAATTTTTAAGGTTGACTTCAACTCAGAAGTAAGCTTGTAGAATGATATCCACAGACTTTTCTTCTGGCCAAATGAGTCTGTTATGAAATAACATAATAAATAGAAATAACATTAAACTGAAAACAGCCCACATAACTGTATCACATACATATCTTATGCTGTATCATATTAATGATATATTAAATGTTAGATGTGGGATGTATGAATTTTGAAAAAAAAAGTCTAACAAAGTATCATAACTCTCAAAATATGGTTTTGTAAGGCAGTGAGCCAATCAACGCTGTCTGTGCTCATCCTGGAAAAGTGTATCGGAACGGGATGGAGTGGTGCTTCCAAATCAGTTTATATATTTTTTATTCTCTCTGAAGCAGAAAACCAGATATAAGATTTGTGTGCACATCATTGCTTCAGCTAAAAAGCTACACTGAACATAGTGCCTAACACTGCAATGTGCAGAATAAGCACACACATCACTTTGGTGTCATAGAAAAGTATACTACTTAGGGTTGACTATGGTTATGGTTGGTTAGGGTGGCTGAAATTATTAAGCGTGTGTGTGTGTGTGTGTGTGAGAAACTGAACTACTTGACCACTGCAGTAGAACTGACCTACACATGTGACCCATGTGAAACACCCATACACACTAGTGAACACACACTAGGGGCCAATAAGCACTTGTGCTCAGAGCAGTGGGTAGCCTTTATCTGCAGCACCCGGTGAGCATTTTAGGGTTTGGTGCCATGCTCAAGGGCACTTCAGTCGAGTCTTGTCGGTTGCAGAGTTCGAACGTGGGACCTTCTTTAACCACAAGCCTATGGCTGCCCCCAACTTAGCCATACTAAGTACTTATGGTGTGCTTTCCTTTTGTTTTGTTTTTTGAGATTTTATCATATAAACACGAAAAACATGGTTGCTTGCAGTTTTGTTTGTTTTTATTTCCCTTTCCCATATCTCCTACAGGCAGCTCATTAGCAGACAGCTGATGAAGTTCGATAGTAACATGGACAGAGCATATTCATTAGATATGTGCAGCTTCAGAACAAAGAGGGGGCATGCTTTCACTGCTCGTCCTCGTCAAGTTTTGTGTTCTCTAAATAAATAAATAAAAACTGTTGGTAAAATCTATGATGGACATCTATCTTACTGATGTTAAGCAGCATATTAACAAAGATAACGCATTGATGAAGAACTGTAATTTTTTTAAATGAGATCAACTTTAGAGGTGACTCAGTGTAATTACAACACACCTGTCAGCTGCTCAGAAAAAAATTACTATGGATATAGTATGCATAGGATATTTGTTACACCAATTACCCACAAGTAAATACAGTTCCCTAGGGTCTTCCGAAGTGTCTGTAAGATTCTTTGGTCAAAACACCACATGAATCAAATACATGGTCTAAAGCAGCTCTTTCCAAATATTCAGTTTCAGTGCCTGTTGCTTTAGTTAAATGAGAAAGTAAACTACTCTTTCGACCACTGTGCAATGGAATTGACCTCCACATTTGACCCATCCATGCAGAGAAACACACACATACACACTAGTAAACACACACTAGGGCCACTGAGCACATGTGCCCAGAGTGGTGGGCAGCTTTCTGGGATCTGCAGTACCCAGGGAGCAGTTTGGGGTTAGGTACCTTGCTCAAGGGCATTTCAGTTGAGTTGGCTGTGGGGAACGAACTGAAGACCTTCTGGCCCCAAGGCTGGTTCCTGAACCACAAGCTCATGGCTGACCCCAGTTGAAATGATAATGAGTCACTGGTCACTCTGCCCCATCTGTCGTATGGTGTGCCCATAGGTAAATAACCACTTTGGGCGATGTGAATCAGTTTAACAACAATTTAAGATGCATCCAGCATTTTGGATTCCTGATAATCAGGCAGATCTGGTTAAGTGTAAAAAATTACTTAGAATTTTGATAGTTGGGCTAAAATCATGGCTAAATGCTAGAGGAGGGTGTTTAGTCCTACAGAAAGTGAATTACTTACATTCAAAGTACACAAATGTCTTGTGTGATTTTAAAATATTTTTTTATTCATGTAATTACTTACATTTTTCCTGACTGTAATTTAATTATAAGTGTGTGTGTGTGTGTGTGTGTGTGTGTGTGTGTGTGAAAGTGTACTACTCTTTTTGACTGCTGTATAGTGGAATTTTCCCTACACATCTGACTCATCCATGCAGTGAAACATACATGCATAGTGAACACACTCATGCCCAGTGCAGTGGGCAGCTCCTATCTACAGCACTTAGCTAGAGCAGTTGAGGGTTTGGTGCCTTGCTCAAGGGCACTTCAGTCAAGTCTTAAACTTGGGACCTTCTTTAACCACAAACCTTTGGCTGCCCCTAATTTAGGAGTACTTACCACTTAGGGTGTGCTTTCCTTTTATAATGCTTGTGAGTGTGTAGTGTGAATAAATGCTGGAGCTTCTGTGACTTGCCACAAATAAACAAACAAAATAGGGTGCCCCTTCTGAAATGTGATTCACAAGCTGTGGGTGGAGATACTTGTGCAGTAGATGGAGATTTTCAGATTGAGTGGTGATATTATTTTACTAGGGCCCCAACAGAAGTAGAGGGCGAGACAAATCACGTTGTCTTATCTAGGCAGCTCACACAAAATTAACTGGGTTGTCTTAGTTCACAGTTTGTTGTGCTGTAGGCTCTCCAGATACAAAAAAACTGAACAAGTATGTTTTTCATAATTTGTCCATTTTACATCACATCCTAATTAGTTTTTTTAAAAAGTCATAAAACAGTAAATTGTTTGTTATTCTTTAGTGTCAAGGGCTAATGGATAGCACCATGGTGACGGTGTGAAGAATTTAGGAGACTGTATGTAGACTATGTCTGAGAGAGTGCAGCACAGGATTCATTCTGGATGCTTCGTATGCTGTCATCAAAAGAAAAATGAATAAAAGAACCATATAGAACTCATTAACATGCTCAGTACGACAAAGTATAAAAAAAAAACTTGAATTCACAATGATCGACAGCTCTCTCTTTCAGGCTTTCAGCCTCTCATTGCTAGAAGCACAACACACTAAAAGAACATGTTACTCACATACAGGTGTAGACACTCATTACCTGCTCATTCTCTGCAACTCTATCTTTGCTTGATGCAAAATCTATGCATCGTTTGTTCACTGCAAAAACAACGTAGCAGAGTGTCATTTGTGGTCACTGCAGGTATGTCTTTTTGTGTGGACAGTAGGTACATTCCTGATAAATGGTGCTGTCCTCCAGATAACGATGCAGTATGGGCCTGTTGTCATGATGCTGTACTGACTCTGTGTGGGGTGACAGACTGAGGAACAAATCCCCAGAGTCTAAACAAGCCTCTGGAGAGGCCATTACACAATCAGTACTTGGGTGGAATTGAAACAAATTGAATTTATTCCGTTGCAGTGCCTTATCATGCTCTCCATATGAAAGAAATAGAAGAAAAAAAACACCGAAATTTGAGACAAAAAAAGATTTACTGCTTAGGTTTGACGAAGCCTAATATGGTATGAGCTCTCTATTGCAGTCAGAGGGATTTGTAAGCTTAGCTTAATGTTTACTGGAGGCAAGATAAGAAGAGAGAGGCGCACAGAGTTTATGATTTCCATAGACTTTGGTTTCACTGTGAGGCCATCGCTTTATATGTTTCAGCTGCTGCAGAATATGCCGAGCGTGGGAGAGAATAGTAATAAGCACCTGCTTATCTCTGGTTCTGTATTCCCTGTGTGCTGCCACTTCCTGATTGAGTACTGACAGCTGAGAGTGTGCGAGCTTATCCAAATGCCTAATAGGTATCAAAAGCAGTTCTCACTAGATGTGAACCCTGTTCAATTCATGCAGTTATAGAAAGAAATGCTTTGATAGGAGGATTGGAGCTTTGTGATGAGTTGAAATACTAAACATGTGTCTAGTCTGGTAGTTCTCAGTCATTTGACCCAATTTAATGTTTCTGTCAACGTTGTGACACAAATTTACAAATTCATTTTCTTTTCCTATGAGTGCCTGGTAGTGTTTTAATTCTGTATTTTACTCATGTGTATATCTTAGTATGTAAGTGTGTAATGAGGTGCAGGATCTCAGTTAAACATCTAGTCTCAACCAGATGCTATGGCGTCAAAATAGGACCAAAAGTTTTCCGCACCAAAAAACAAAATCTGCGCATTCTCAATTACAAAATGTCATTTATGAGTTAAAGATTTTAGGTTTTGGTGCGCAAAATTTTAGATCCGGTTACGGATTTTGCTTTTTGGTGCGTGGATTTCCCTTTTTGGTGCGCGGATTTCCCTTTTTGCTCCGCGGATTTCCTTTTTTGCTGCGTAAAACATTTCGACCTATTTTTACGCTTGGGCGGGATCTAGACAGCTATTGGCTGTTGATGTTAAGCCCCGCCCACCCATGCCGTTCTACACTCCCCCGCTTCAGCAGCATGAGCTTTGAAAATGGCCGATCAGCAATTTTTAACGATTATGTATTTTAGTAATGCACAGTTCGTCACAGAGGCTCAGAGTCAGACTACTAACTGGTTAATGTAGGTAGAGTGTTAACTTCCCACATTAACCTTTAGTTAACGTTAACTACCTAGGCTAGCTCAATCTCCAGCATATCCTCCTAGCTTTATACAGAGAGCCGTGTAACACTATAAATGTGCTGAATTAGGACTTCACACTCTACTATTCTCTGAGCCTCTATGACTAAGTGCATTACTAAAAGACATCATCTTAAAAAGATAGCTGATAAAAAAACAAACACACAGCTGATCTGTGTATGCCGGTATTGTGCTGAATTCGGCACCCCTGCCCTGAGATGTATCCCCTGTTCTTCTAAACTGCAGTGACTCGTAAATAATAATAAAAAGGAGAATGCAGCGTACACTACACTGTACCACACTGTAGTCTGCAGTGACCTTGTATACAGCACGCTGCTATTTCCGAACAACAAATGAACATATTTGTGTAAACAGGAAGTTATGGTTAAATGCCTTTTTCACCCCTCTTAAATTAGTATTACATCCATGAGACCTATACAGTTAGAATATATTGTGATTAAAAAAAAACATTGTTTAAACAGAAAGAATGATGAATTCCGGAAAGGGAATGCATCTCGCAGCAGTCATGTTGATTGGGGGCGTGTAAAATGGGCTGGCTGGGCGGGGCTTGACTTCAACAGCCAATAGCTGTCTAGATCCCACCCAAGTGTAAAAATAGATCGAAAAGTTGTGTGCAGCAAAAAAGGAAATCCGCGCAGCAAAAAAAAAGAAAACTCGCGCAGCAAAAAGGGAAATTCGCACAGCAAAAAAGGAAACCCGTGCAGCAAAAGGAAAACCGCGCACCAAAAAGTAAAATCTGTAACTTATGAATGAGATTTTGTGATTGAGAATGTGCGGATTTTGTTCTTTGGTGTGCAAAACTTTTGATCCTGTTTTGACGCCATAAGATGCCCTATCAATCCCTTTAAAATCCTTCCCTAAAGACAAAAAAAATACCATGCTTGGATTTATGTCAGTTTTGAACACATTATGTGTTCAATACAAATAATGCCTTTGTATTCGGCTACATCCTGTTTATATGATCTTTCTCAGCAACTTCTGGGAAAATAAAGGGACGTGTGAAGATCAGTGACGTCTACGTTATTTCCACAGCCCTGACAAATGATGCTTTGAAGAAGCTTCCTGCAACCTCGTCCACAGATGTTGATCCTTTGCAGTGACAGCTGGGGAAAAATATCCTACCTAGAATACATCACAGTACAACTAAACATAAACTGTAGGATACCAAAACTCTGGTACTATGAATAAAATACTAGTAGTAATACTAGTAATACTAGTAAAAAGACGAATATGACAACACTAGCAATGTGCTGTATATTGCTGGATCATATTGTATCTATATTTAAAGATAGCCCAGTTTTATTTAAATATAGATACAATATGATGTGTGTGTGTGTGTGTATGACCACATCCAGTTTGCCAAGCCTTTCTTCTGTACTAATTAGGCCTGGATTTAGACTTTTTCGATATCCCTTTGAATGCCACATGTACCTGGTTTGGGATCTTTGACCTGTAGTTTCACCACCAAAGTTTTCCTCTCATTTAGACCTTATTAAATTTGGTGGCTGCTGGAAAACTGTGGTCTAAGAAATCACGTTGATCATCAGCAATAACCATCAAGTGTCCTTACACGACTACTAACTGTCTCTGCTTAGGTGAAGCACCCTTTATGAATCAGATTTAAAGATGCTGTGATTGGCTTAGTTTACTTTGCTATGTGCAGAATATATAATTATAATGAATCATTTCTACTAGGTAGGGTGGTGCCTCTATTGGCCAGCCACAGCCGATCCTCTGTACAAGTACTTTAAGTCCCACAGCTCTTTTCTGGATCTCTTCTGGATTCTGAAAGTACAGGAGATAGAAGGAAAATAACCGAGCTTTGAAGCTCCACTGGGTTGCTTTTGTAAAGATAAGTAAATGGCACTCAAGATGAATGCTCTGTCTGAGTGTGTTGACTTTCTGATGAGAAGCGTAAGAGATGATTTCCTTATTCATCGTGGTGCAGTTCCTGCCAGGTCTTTTGTGTCAGAGCCTCTGTCTCCAGTGTAGGAAAAAAGAAATAAAATGGTACAATGTGGAAAAATGGTAGAACTAGTCAGCACTTGTGAGTGAAACCACTGAGGCCTTTCTCTGCTTACATAGCTTAATTTAAGGTTTTTAATTAAGTTAAGGCTTTAATCAAGCTGTTTATTTCAAACACGTTTCATTAAAATAAGAAATGTGTATTTACAAAGTACAAATTAACATTTCAAAGTTACCAACGCCAGATGCTGTGTTTGATGGGTAATATTTTTTATTTTTTCTGTGAATGGGTCTCACTCTGGCCTGGCCATACAGAGGGGGATGTGCAGGTCTTTCAGGTTTCATACGATGGAGCACACAGCGTTACGCATTACCGCTAACCTTGAAAAACACTTGTCGTCTCAGCTTCCATGTAACTCTGCTAGTAAAGAGAATTGTAATTAAAAGTATCCTGCTGGCCTTTCTTAAAGCTGAGAGGAGGCAGGCGAGGTGTCGAATATAAATCAGCTTTTTCATGGCTGCTGTGGAGGTAAATGATTTAGCACTGACACAGTCAAGCAAGCTTCAGTTGCACTACAGGTTATTTAAAATTCATTATCCCTAAATCCTGTGCCATTTTTGCAACTGGTGCTATAATTTATATCGTAAAGTTCTGTGTGGCACTGGAGGAGATGGACGTTCTTGGTACGTTTCTTCAGGTCTTTAGTGCACTAAGTAAAGACCTCTCTGTGGTGCAGGTTTTGTGGGAGAATTATATATAATATAATTATATATTCAATCATGAATCTTCAGTTAGTGCTTTATCCTTGTCAGGGTGGTAGATGAATACTGGGCAGTACTGGGCACAAAGCAGGAATACGCCCTGATTGGATGCCATTCTATTGCATGGAGCATATATGCTCATTCACACTTAGGGGCAGGTTATTGTATCTAATCCATTGAGGAGAACATGCATATACATGAAAACTTGCACAGGCAATAGAACATGATATAATTAACATTATTAGGATCAGTAATTTTGTTCAAAATATTTTTTAGGAAATAATGAATATGGTTTGTACACACAGTAGGCATTGCTGTAGTACAGTATATTCAGTAAACCCTAGCAGGAAATATAAGCAGACATCAATACGTCTCAGTAATGTCTACTATAGCCTTAACCTTAACGGCCGCATGTGTCAACCCAGGAAGATCTAAGGTCAGCTGAAGTAAAAAAAAATAAAAAAAATAGAACACACCTTTGCACCTCACACTGCAGCAGAGGTATTTCACACTTGTGAAATCGGGACATAAATAAACACTGCCATGGGCCATGAAGCCTCTTCAACAGCATGTCCTTGGCACCCAGAGGGCTGGAGGTTTGTTTTATTGTGCATAGAATTTATCAGACAGATGGACTGAGACTTTGTCATGTGACCGCCCAGTCACTCAGTCGCTGTTTGGGCGTGCTTCACGGTTCATTTACATCAAATGCCTTAAAATGGAAAAATTTATTATGTTGTAGTTAATGCAGTTATAGGTGGCACAATAATCCATTAGCTGTATGGTCGGGCACTCAAGTTGATTAAATGGAGATGAAGCACGGATAAGAGACAGGCCAGCAGCCAGCGTCGGGTCGTCCGCCTATAGAAAGCATAATTCCATAATATAATGCATTATAATTATAGCTGTAATAATATAGTACAGGAAATAGAATTAAAGAGCTGTGTTACAGTGTAAATACATTTTACACTTCTCATTGTGAAATATTCTGAGTGTCTTTCCTCTGTTGGGGTTTCAGTCGCAGAGAATTGATAGCTTTTGAGTGTTTTTTAGATGTATTTTGAACAAGAATCAGGATAGATGGGATGAGCTACACCATGCATTGTGATCCGCTCAGTTGTTTACTCTGGCGTAAAGCTGTTTGAATGCATTTGTATGGTGTACTATAAATCAGTTCTGATAATTCTGACATATTCTGATAATGATGTAAGAGGAAGCGTTATCAGAAAATGACAAATGATATACAACAAATTAAATATAAAGGCTAAATGTGTTTTTGTGTGGGTGCCTGTGTGTGTGTGTGAGAGAGAGAAAGAGAGAGAAAGTGTGTAGCAGGGACAAAAGATATCTCATGCATTGCCTGGCCATTTCAGACACTATTTCATGGCTTAGCATGCATCAGTGCTTGCCATTTAGTTTCACAAACCAGACTTCCATACTTTGTAAGAGCGATTTGTATGAAACCATGTCACTGAAAGCTCTTTTTGAGAACATGGTCAGGGGTTCGATTCAAACAGGTACACCAGGTCTCTAGGCACTGAGTAACAAGGGTGATTCAATTTGTCTTGTCGTCTGTTTCAAGTTTCATTAGTAATCATTATTAAAGGCAGAATGCCCTATTTATAAAAGAAGTAAAGAAGACATCCATGGCCTACTGGTGTGGTTCGAGTGCTTACACTAACAAGCCATCATGCATAGCTAAAAATCTTCTTATATTTTTTCATATCCACCCAGACAGTGCTGTTATTCACTGTTTGAGTGTTGGTACAAAAGAAAAATAATGCAACAAAAATTCAGGAGATGAACTAAGCGCCGACATTTACACACACACGGGGAACTGTGATGCATGGTGGACTGGGTGGATTTGTCAACAATTAACAACAATTTTACAATTAACTTTAATTCGAGTCCATAATTTAACAACTAGTCAAGTCAAGTAGTTTTTATTGTCATTTCAACCATATACAATGGTGTACAGTACACAGTGAAACGAAACAACGTTCCTCCAGGTACAAGGTGCGAGATAGAACAATAAACTACACAATACAACATAAAGTGCACGTGCTGAAGCATGTGCAATGACGCAAGGCGATTTACAATAAATACACAAGACATTAACACTAGATATAGGGAGGGGATAGTGCGGGTAGCCCACTGGTAGTGGGAGCAGTAAGGTGCAGTTGTGTCCATTTCTTTTACACATAAACATACTGTTTTTTAGCAGCAGTATTGTCCATTTTTGGCAAAGATGTAAACAAAAATTGTGTTATAGCAGCAGTATCGTCCATTTTTGGTAAAAATGAGAACATTGTACTCTTTTATTTGTGTAGACAGATTGTTTTGTGATGTGAGGGCCCGGGTGCTTCGGTATCTTTTTCCAGACAGTAGGAGGGTGAAGAGTATGTGTAAGGTGTGTGTAACTAAGATGTATATGCCCTATTCGCACTAAACAACTATATAAAAAATAGCATTTGGACATAGGGTCACTACTACCTCTTAATCCATAATTGC
>JAOVVF010000048.1:12059555-12082558 GCA_028565595.1 Duopalatinus emarginatus
GGATTGGCAGTGGGTGAAGATTGTGGCCAGAAAAGTGTACAAAAGATCTGGGCTCTGTGGCCCATGAAGGGAGCATCTGGGGCTTAAGATACTTAGCATTCGTCTGTGCTGAATCCAAGATTGAATACAACTTCACATATCTCTCGCTGTACAGCCAGGGGCAACACCTTTGAAAAGTACTCTTGTGCCCTGGCAGATTCCCACCACTTCCTTTGTGTAATTTGCTCCAATATTGGGATTTTGCTCAACTCGTGGTGATGCCCATGTATTAGTTTGATGTCTGATTTCATGCTGCTGGTTTGGTGTCTGGCACTCTGTCCCAAAACCCAGCAGAGGGCCAATGTTTCCATTTGGTGCTCTTTGTTATGAGCACTGGGGGGTACAAACTGGGAAAATTGCCCAGCATCAGATTTCTCTTCCTTCCTGTTGCAGAAATGGAGCACAATATACCCTGAAGAAAACTGCACTGTTTTTCATATTCCTTAGGTGTTCGTTATTAGTTATTTCTTTGTCTACAATTGTGAAAGTTAATGCTAATTCAGTACTGCTTGGTAATATTTGCACTGCCTTTACAGTTGTGCTAGGAAAGTATTTAGAAATAGTGAACTCTTTAATGGATGGCATGCTGTGCCAGATATGATGCATATTTAAAATATTGTTTTAATTAGTCCTCTATGAATTATGTTCATGGGTGACAGGAAATCAGTTTTCCTCCTAAGTGCATTAGCTCTAATATGAGCTTTGTACATTGTAATTCAGTTACTTCACCATAAAGCATATCTAGATGTGTCTAGCAACACTAATTCTTATGCAAGGATTACGAACAAGCAGTCTGACATACAGTACTGGAGTGAGCTGTAATTTATTATCTGTAAATAAACCTAAGGAAACTTATGGCTCTTCTTAATAGCTCTCATAATTCATTTTTAAAGTCAGCAACTGGCTGTTTCTATGCTCTTTGATTTGATTCACTTGCATAAATGTATTCTTTAATGCTTGGCTACCACAATATCCTAATGATTCTTATTTTCGCTCAAGTTTCTTCTATTCAAATCATTTGAATGTTAAAATGACATGCACTCCAACCTTGGCATTTCTGGATGGAAGATTTTCAGTGTAATGTTTTTTTTTTTTCCTCAAAGTATCCCTAACTCACTTATTCACTCATTCATTTGTCATCTCCTGCTGTTGGGTTGCAGGGGATGCTGGATTCTATCCAAGGCAGGCCCTTAAATAAAGGGCAGGGAAATTGGTCACCAGTCCATCACAGGTCGGACACATAGACAAACACATTAATACACACACACACACACGCACACACACACACTTTGACTGCATATCTTTGGACAGTGATAGTGGTTAAGATGTTGGACTTCTGATCAAATAAGAAAAAGGTAAGTTACTCTGGATAAGGTTATCTGCTAAATGGTGTAAATGTGTGAGAAAACCCACACAGGCACTAGGAGAACATGCAAACTCCACCCAGAAAGAACCCTAGTCATTTAGCTGAGGAATCAAACCCATTCCCTTCTTGCTTTAAGGTCACTAAGCTACTCACTGTGATATAAACGAGTCCTACAGCAGCAAATTTATTGCTTGTATTTGTGTTATATAAATGGTATATCGGTCGTGTTAAGCTCTTGTTTCTTGTCATCAAATTTGTAATTTTGTTTTTGCTGGTTATGTTGTGCAGGTTGCTCATCTGATCCCAACCTGTATTAACTTCTGAACCGAATGAGATAAATCTAACATCTAAAAAGCTAAAAATCTGAGTGGGTCCAGAGTTTCCTCTGGAACCCTGGGCACAGTGCATAAACATAAAATAAACATTTCAAAGACATCACACAAAAAAACAAACAAACACACACACATGCACACTTAGAGTCAATACAGGGTGGCTAGATATAGGGTGTGTGTGTGTGTGTGTCACTTGTTATAGGAAACCTGTCAATGGTGTTAGAGATTTGGAGATTAAATTTTAGAAGTCAACATTGTCATGATAAGAATGTAGATAAAATGTTCCAGCAAGAGGCAATATATATATAATTCATCAAATAGTGTTGCAAAATTTGGAAAATCCTGGTCCTAAACCATGGAGCCAGACTAAAACTATAATTACATGCAAACTGTGAACTGGCTCTATTAACTATCCTGTTGCTGAATGAGAGCATTTGATATTAACTACAGAGGTGTACCGCCTAAAGGCGTTACATGTTAAAATTCAACAATAAACGTTACTCCTTCCTAGGCTTTGTTGGTATTATTTATGGTAGAAATTAGAGGTCTGCCCTGAGATTGTTCCCGCTGGGT
The DNA here is from genome assembly GCA_028565595.1 of Duopalatinus emarginatus. Taxonomy (NCBI): domain Eukaryota; kingdom Metazoa; phylum Chordata; class Actinopteri; order Siluriformes; family Pimelodidae; genus Duopalatinus; species Duopalatinus emarginatus. Next base: position 12,061,866 of record JAOVVF010000048.1, read on the forward strand.
CCCGACGCAAATCTCGCGGGAACAGGCGGTTTGTACTTAGCTGCTGGTGGGAATGGGCGGCTAAAACAAAACACTGCGGCATTATACACTACAGCCTAAAGGTAATTCCAAATAAATTAAATACAGAGAATGATAATAGAATATGAAACCACCTTTATTTCATTTAAAAACTACATGAAAATAATGAAATAGGAGCGCTACTCCCAACAAGTGCGTCAAAAGCTGGCCAGGAAAACGAAACAAACCCCAAAAATCTCTTTATTAATAGCCTATATGACGTTTTGCATTTCTATCAATGTGCGGGAATAATTCTCATAGCTTCACGGGTTGCATTCGTGGGCGGTAATGGTCAGAAATTCAGTGGGAGTGGCCGGGAGCAGGATGAAGAAAACAGTCCCCAGCAGTTCTGTAGTAGAAATAACCCACACGATGCCAATCGGAGAGACTGGAAAATTGTAAATAACACAAGAAACTCAGTTAATCTAAAGACTACTTCAAGGTCAGATTGCAGTTTTAATCTCAAACATAAGATTTCTAGTTGTGGTTTTATGTTTACAGCTTGGTAGGCCTAAATGTTACAATTTACCCAAATCCAGTCTCATGTGACAATTTTAACTGCTGTAGTGTTACTATAGAACAGTTCTGCAAGTATTTAATGTAAGACACTGTAATTTTAACAATGCAAGCTTAGTTCATATATCAAAGACCTTTATAAATCAGCCACTTACACCTCGGTATTCAGACATTTCAGAAATCTTTGTCAGGACAGAAGTGCACAAGGTGCACAGGGTCATTAATCAGAGCATCGTTAGAACCAGTGTTTAACATAAGAGGACAAATAGCACCTTTGATAAAAGTTCCACAACTTTATTAAACATAGCTATGAGTTTAAAAGTTGCATTTGTTTGCTCTTTGTCATCAGAATGCATAGGCCTATTTTTGCGCTGAAGACTGCATGACCAATTTTGTGACACAAGTCACAGTATTTTACTTGTTTATTATGTGATTGAGATCTTACATTTGCATCTTGGAGTCACTTTAAGTCTGGAGATACCCAACTCAAAGTAGATTTGCATTCTCTAACAACATGTCCCTCTTTATTACGTTACCGGATGGTGGTTTCTCTCTTGCCTTTCTAGCTACCTGTCCTTTGTTTTTCTCAGAAACCTTTTTCTGGGCTATATTCTGATGGGAAGCTTCATTATTAATAGCTGCTATGGTAGTGGATTTTCTGGCACTAGCATTACTATGGTAAAACTGAGTCATTTTAGTAATAGTGTCAATAATTAAACAAATGTGTCACATGCAAGGCTAGGGCAGCGCAGGTAAAAACGGTCACTTTGGCAAATCAGAGCAGACTTAAATCTATTGATCCTATGTGGTAATGTCAGCAATACCACTATAGGTTACAAAAACATCCATGAGTCTCTCTGAGAATGCAACAGGGTGCTCCCCTTTTCTCATGGTAACCTCTGTAATTTTTTCTCAGTTGATGACTGTTTTCCCAGGGTGAACTGTTGTGGAAGAATGCACTGGAGCCATAAGAGTCCTCACTGTAAGATCAGAGTAGTGATCATGGCATGTCCTGAGACAGAGAGGTTTCCTCCCAACATGGGTTCCTTTTACTCTGACAATGGTTCTGTGAGTACTGAAAATGAGGATCATTGTCATGCTGCCTTGGTACATACTAAATTACTGACAGATTACTTATGAATATTTTGTGATGCATTATTGCTGTGGCTGATTATCTTGCCTGTGCATTACATCATTATATTAGGTCACATTAATAAAAAAATACAAGACAAAAGATTACAATATTGTTGTTTATATTAACTTAGAAATAAAGCCTGACCCTGATAGTATGTGGTTCTTTCACTCTGTCTGGTTGTAATCGTTCGTGAAAAACTAACATCTGTTCAGAAAAACAGAAACAGACCAAGTCAATATCACATGCTGTGACGGCTAGTCGAATGGATCATTCTATCAGGAAGAGTGTCGAGTAGAAACTTGAATGAAATAAATGTCCTACAGTGGAAGGTATTATGGGTTTAGTTTAGCTGGTTTTGAGAAATAGCAGCATAAAATCAAAAGCAGATTTAAAAACCGTACCATGCTGGTCCTTCTGCTTTCTTTATTTTTTTTTTTTTTGTTGTATTTTTACTATAATGGCGTCTAGAGGTATATAAAAAGATAACTTTCAGACTGCCATAGATTTATATAGATTGCCAAGTTTGCTAAGGTCAAAGCAGATGCAGCATTCAGCTTTAGACCTATTATACCTTTGGGAAATATTATGGTCTCATATTCAGTGGCACCTACACAGGGTATTTTAAACAATATGTCATTAAAACATTATACCATCAAAAAAACCATCATATCCATTAACATTAAGTATTCACTTCTACAAGTTGCTGGATCTGCCTCATGTAGCACATCATCAAGAGGCACTAAAATGGATTTGGGATATATGTTTAACATTGGAATAATTTGTTTACTCTTTTATCCATATTCTTCTAAATAAAGCATCATCTCCTATAATTTAGACTTCATCCATATTCGATAGGTAGCGAGATAGGTAATCTCAGTCTACCTGACCAGTTATGATAGTTAACTAGAAGCAGACGAAATGTTCATGCTCCAAAAAACTTTTTGATGCTTGGAGTTTACTATCCTTTATGTTGTTACCTGTTTAATTTCACAAATATTATTATGTTTCTTTTACTATATAAGATCTTGCATGGACAGGTACTCTCTCACCTTTCTGCCCTCTTTTACTCATATTTGTCTGTGTGAATGATTCACTTTAATTATACCCATTTATTTACTGTTCCTTCCTCTAGGCCCTCCTCTATGGGTGATTGGGCATTTGGTGTAGCTGGAACAATATTCATGATCAAAGCAATTTCATCCTTCTCAATGATGTAGTTATAGCAGCACTGTGACACTCTGAGTATAAAGTTCATTACTACTTTGCTACAGCTTTAATTTATTTGTACAGTAATTTCGGGTATTTTGAAAGGTGCTTATAGATAGATGGATTTTTTTTTCTTTCATCAAATAGACTGGTTCCTCATGTTATTGGGCCTCTTATGCCCCCTTTGATAACATGCTGTAACATGTAGTGGGAGGCAGTATACATTATACTGGCTTTTATACTAGAGATAAAAGCAGGAACTAGGAGAACCAGAACCAGCAGTTTTAACATACAGGAAAACAAAGCATTGAATTGCCAACAATAATTAAATATTGTTACATGTGTAAGATCTCTGTTGTACTATCAGCTATGATTCAGCCTTTGATAATACAACATACAACTGTTCCATAAACTGGAAGTTGATATTCAGTAATTGACATTTCAGTTACAGTATGGACAAATATTTGTGTTTATTTTTGTTCCATCAAACAAAAAAAGCATTGCATGTTGTCATGAAATACACAAACTGTCTGACAGCATGTTATAAATTCAGTAATGCTTTCAACAAAATGAACCATTCATAGAATTGGATTTTTATCTAGCAAACACTGAGAAGCAGAAGCAGATATAAATAGTGAAATGTGCCAATGCTGGTATATTAAATATCAGCACTCTTGGGAAACTACTTATTCAATCAATTAATGGCGCAAAACTAGACGTTATATAATGCACAATCAAATTTCTCCATGAACAATGACATAAATAATAAAGGTTAAAACAAAATAGGTGAACACAGTCATGATGAGAACTGCAGTGCATGCTGGGAGGGGGATTTGTGACAGCTTAACTATAATGACTAAGGTCTTTAGCCAATGTAGGTAATCATTTTAAATAGATAGGACAAGCTATAAATCTGAAATACTAATGTGAAAACTGATGCATTGTCATTGGAAGAATATTAACATCCATAATTAGTTGTCCAAAAGAAATATAGCTAATTTGAAGCTATTACAGTGTCCATCACTGGTCACAATCAAGGTCAGTATCCTTAACAAGAAAAACTGCTTGTATTTTTGGTGTCTTTTTCTTTTTTTTCTTTTTTTTTGCAACGCCAGCACTGGATTCTGCCATGTTTGCGTGTCTGATCACTGAAGATGGAGGTAGATTGAAAGGCCCTTGGGGCGTTGTGCAATGTGACTGACAGGAGAAACTAGTGCAAACAAACAAAGAGACTGTCAGGAGTTTTTCGAGGGGTTTTTCCCAGATATACAATACATTGTACCTTGGCCATGTTTTAACAGTACAGTACTCCATTGGCATAAGAACTGTAGATATATTGACCAGTACATCTGTAATGTATGCAGCACACATGCTGCTATAACCTCGAAAATTATGAATGGCTCTTATAATTTTCTTACTCTATCTGTCTCTCTCTCTCTCTCTCTCTCTCTCTCTTCCTCTCAGCTGCAATCCTCGATGATCCAATGGAGTGCAGCCGCGGGGAGCGCTTGGCCATCACTCTGGCAAAAGACAACATCAACCGTTCCAGCAACCGCTCTACCACAGGCAAGCTGGAGGTGGACATCTTTGAGTTGCTCAGAGACAGTGAATATGAGACTGGAGAAACCAGTAAGTAACAGTGGGGAAAGTTTGGCCTATAGATATGTGATTAAATGCTCTCCCTTGATGGCAAATTAGTTTGCCTTGTCAGGTCTGCTTCATTTCCCCATACTTCTGTTTGCAGAAGAGGATCAGTGATTGACATGACCAATCTAAGAAAACAGGCATTTTATGTAATAGCAAATGAATGTGTAGTAAATAATGTGCTTATATAAGCTGGGGACAAAAAGTGATTAGAGGTGTGCATGGATATTCAAATAGCATTTGAGACTGAAAATTACTGCTTGGATAGTCATTCGGTGGTATATCTTTATGTCCCCTCAATGGAAATATATACGAAAGACAAGGAAATGTCACTTGCCAGGAGTCTGCAGTCACATATGAAACTCTATCCTGACAAGAGTTATAGAAGTAGCTGATGACAGGCAGCACCATAGCATGATGCTGCCACCACCATGCCGCACCATGGTTATCATTTTCTTTGGGCACATATCTTTCAAAATTACGTGTAAAAAGTTAGGCTTGGATGTTTTTTTTTTTTGTATTATTTTTATGGCTCTGGGCTACTGATCAGAAGGTTGGGGGTTCAAGCCTCAGCACTTTCACACTGCTAAGCTGCCACTATTGGGCACTGTTAAGCAAGGCATTTAACCCCTTTCTGGTCCAGGGGTGCTGTAACCTGGCTGACCCTGAGCTATGTCCCCAGCATGCTAACAAGCTGGGACATGTGAAATACGAATTTCACTGTGTTAAAATGTATATGTGTAGACAAGTTAAGGCGTCTTCTCCTTCTTTTTTACACCTAGCCACCTCCTCCTATAAGTGATTATAATCACATTCAGGGAGTGACCATTAATTGCAAAAAATTCATAACCCTCCTTTAATCTCGTCATAGGTCTTCCTGATAAGTTTTCATCTTGTCCTTTTGTCAATGTAGGACAGACATCTTGTTTTCAGTAAGGTCACTTGTTGATGACAGTCTTCACAGTGTTCCATGGTACATAGAATGTTTTCAAAGACTTTTTTCTCCCCTTTTCCGACTTATACCTTTGAGCAATAAGCAGACCTTTCAGCTCTTTCAGTGACAAGTCTGGCCATTTTCCCCATCTTCATGCTTAATGTAAACTTAATCTGTATGTTTTTTATGCATGTCCTGCCATTACCACAGGATGATTAAATGAATAAGCAAGGGTAAAGGTTAATAAGCAAGGGTTCCTATTAAATTGGCCAACAAGTGTGTATGTGTGAGTGTAAACTGCCTAGAATTTGTTTTAGCATTTTTACCTCATGTCCCTATATAGATTATGGAAACCATATGAGGTTAAGGGTGTAGCAAAGGTCTATTAACTTATTACTTCTTAACAAAATATAAAACTGAAATTATAAGAGTCATTTGTAGGGATACTTATCTCTTATTCTGTGAAACAAGGGTAAAATATTTGATGTATGTGTTTAATTTGTCTATTATTCACTGTCAAACAAAATCTTCCAACTGAATTGTTGATAGTAATTACTTTTAAATATTTTTAAAAAGTAATTATGCCTTGATGCATTTCATCTGTTGAACTAGATCCAAAATGTTCTCTTTGTCTTTATGCACAGAAATGTACCAAAAGTTTAAATGAGCCATTTAAACTGGTGTAGCATCAAGCTCCACTTGAATACCTAGTTGTGCTGTGTTTGTACTGCTATACTGCTACACATGGCCTTAATCACACTAAGGTCACTTTCCTTAAAAAATCCAGGAAATCACATTGCAGGATTTTTAAAGAATTTATTTGTAAATTATGGTGTAAAATAAGTATTTGGTCACCCACAAGCAAGCAAGATTTCTGGCTCTCACACCCCTGTAACTTCTTCTTTAAGCTCTTCTGTCCTCCACTCATTACTTGTATTAATGGCCCCTGTTTGACCTCGTTATCTGTATAAAAGACACCTGTCCACTGCCTCAAACAGTCAGACTCCAAACTCATCCATGGCCAAGATCAAAGAGCTGTTGAAGGACACCAGGAAGAAAACTGTAGACCTGCACCAGGCTGGAAAGAGTGAATCTACAATATGCAAGCAGGTTGGTGTGAATAAATCAACTGTGGGAGCAATTGTAAGAAAATGGAAGACATACGAGACCATTGATAATCTCCCTCGATCTGGGGCCCCATGCAAGATCTCATCCCGTGAACTACCGAGTGATAAATGATCTGCAGAGAGCTGGGACCAAAAGTAACAAAGGCTACCATCAGTAACACACTATGCCAAGAAGTACTCAAATTATGCAGTGCCAGGCGTGTCCCCCTGCTTAAGTCAGTTCAGGTCCAGGTCTGTCTGAAGTTTGCCACAGAGCATATGGATGATCCAGAACAGGATTGGGAGAATATCATGTGGTCAGATGAAAACAAAATATAACTTTTTGGTAAAAACTCAACTCGTCGTGTTTGGAGGAAGAAGAATGCTAATTTGCATCCCAGGAACACCATACCTACTGTGACGCATAGGGGTGAAAACATCAAAGCTTTGGGCGGGGCTGTTTTTCTGCACCAGGGACAGGATGACTGATCCGTGTTAAGGGAAGAATGAACGGGGCCATGTATCATGAGATTTTAAGCCAAAACCTCTTTCCATCAGTGAGAGCATTGAAGATGGAGCATGACAATGTCATGACAGGAGTCTTCCAGCATGACAATGATCCCAAACACACCGCTCGGGCAACGAAGGAGTGGCGTTTTAAGGCGTTTCAAGGTCCTGGAGTGGCCTAGCCTGTGTCCAAACCTCAACCCCATTGAACATTTGTAGAGGGAATTAAAAGTCTGTGTTGCCCAGCAACAGCCCCAAAACATCACTGCTCTAGAGGAGATCTGCATGGAGGAATGGGCCAAAGTACCAGCTACAGTGTGTGCAAACCTGGTGAAGACTTACAGGAAACATTTGACCTCTGTCATTGCCAACAAAGGTTATGTTACAAAGTATTGAGTTGTACTTTTTTATTGACTAAATACTTGTTTTCCACCATAATTAACAGATAAATTCTTTAAAAATCCTATAATGTGATTTCCTGGATTTCTTCTTCTCATTTTGTCTTTCATCGTCTACCTATGATGAAAATTGCAGACCTCTCTCATCTTTCTAGCACTTGTGGTAGAACTTGCACAATTAGTGTCTGACTAAATACTTTTTTTTTGCCCCACTGTATGTGTATGGCACTACTGCCACATAATTGGCTATGGCTACATAGATAACACTTATGTATGTAACAGTTATTTTTTCTTCCTGGTAGTAAGTGTTGTTTCCTAATTGCTTGTACTGCAGTCATATAGAAAATGATTATTAATCCCCTCAAATGGCACTGCTGCACATTAAATTGGGCCTTAATTTGTCACAGCTCTAGAAAAGAAGTTGACAGCCTTCAGGTACCTTAAAGACTTCTTTCCTAAGCCACCTGAGACAAACGTTAAAGCCAGTGTCTTCATCAGACCACATATAAAGAAGATCCTGGGGTGCAAGGAATTCCCCAGTAAGCTCACTAGGAACAGGCTTGAAACAGCTTTGTTGCAGTGAGCAATCACAAAGCCAAAATCTATGTGGAGCTGTTTGAGAATCTGGTGAAGCACTATACTGCAATGGGCTGTAGTCCATATCCTCAATGATCATCTTGAGACATTCAAGGAGGGCATGGGATCCTACTCAGGGTATCAGGGCGAGAACTTTTACGACTATATGCAGGACTAAATGAAGGCTCCTACTAAGAATTATATAATGAGAGCAAGATGAGAGAGACTAAATTTGGGGTTTGCATCATGGAAGTAATTTAAAATATGATCATAAATCAGTTACTGGCAATCAAATCACTTACTTCTAAATCTGTTGTGGTTATTTTTATATAACTACTCACTTATTGATTTTTTATGGTTATATTTGTAGAACTAAATTTGGTCATATAAATAGATGTTAATTTTGATTCATATGATTTTTCAGACTTTATGTGCAGGGAAAGATGCAAATTTGCCCACACATTTCTCAATGCAAATGGATCAAAATGCAGTGTCCTGATCATAAAACAAAGAATAAAAGATTTATACTTTTGAGGAATAAGCAATTAGAAAATAAAATTTACTACCCAGGAACAAAATCATTGTGACACAAGTGACAACTTTAAAGTATTTAAAAGAATATTCAGTGTACTCTGGTCTTCTTGTAATATTCTTTTTTATGATTGTATTTTTTTAATATGTGACTCATGAAAAAGTTTTATAGCAAATAAAATCAAGCAGAAAAATGAAGAAGAGGTTATGGCTACTTTGATTGGCCATAGGCTTAAGTAGGTAAAAAAAGACATCAAGCAGATACACAGGTCAGGTTCGAGTGACACAACCTAATCAATGCATGAGTGTAAACCAGGTTGTGTCCTGGGACTCTGATGTACAGAGATATGCTGAAAATAATGATACTGGATTATATCAGGGTCTCATCATTTAAATTTCATATTGCATTTTAAGTAGTTTCACTCCTTTCCTCCTATACTGTCAATTCCCTTGTTCTTACTTCAATTCACCATCCAATATTGTGTGTCTATTTACTTTAATATTTCAAAATAATGTGAAAGGCAACTTGCATCACAGCAAGAAAAGCTGAGCTGGACTTAACTTTATGCTAGACCCATTCACCATTTACCACTGACCAGTGATCATTAGGGAGCCAAAGTGCTGTTTCCTGACTGCAAATAATAGTCCACCAGTGCTGTTCCTCCCCAAAACATCCATTATAAGATATTTATTGCGGTATCAGGTTTCCCTGTAGTGTATCACCTTAAACTGCACGATTGTAAAGATAAAAAAAAGAGAGAAATAAGTTCTGGCAGAAGGTTTCCCAAGCTGTCAGAAGTCTGGGTGAGTTAAGAGGATGTCGTGGCTGAATTGTACACTCTGCTATTTTGCAATTCAATCTAGGTAGCTAGATACCAAATTAACCCAATGAGTTAAATTTGAAATGAGTAGTACAGTTGGTTCTGGTCTCCTGGTTTGTTTTCTACCACTACCCAAAATATCCTGATCAGTGGATCAAATCTAGGTGTGGATATGTTTCAGGATTTTGATCCACTGCAGCTCTGCCCAGGATTAAATATGTACCGAAGATGAATAAAAGGAAGAATAAATAAAGTAATTTATTAATTTCTTAAAATGCTTTAAACGTACAGTTTTATGATTAAAACCAATGAACACACTGGACCGTGTCTATTGTGCACCAACTATTCTTTTTCCACACCATAAATTTTGATGAATTAGATATTAAATTAGATATTAAAAAGATGTTAGATATTTAATTTCTTGTTTTTTTAATGAGCTATATGCCATACTGAAATAAAGTAAAACGAAAAAACTATTTCACTTTAATTCAAGGAACTTTTAGCTAGGATATTGCCAGAAAGTAGCCAAATATAAACAACTGCAAGCTAAACAATTCATATAACTTCAATTTTGATCTAATCTTTGTAAACCTATAAAGAAAAACAAGACACAGTAAATGCAATAACTGCTGTAAGTGCCATAAGAGCTTTAATAGATGCAACATTAGTCCTCAATTAAGTGCACTTGAAAAAGGTGAATCTTTACTATACATCACACTATAATGTGAAGCTTTATTTATCACTTACCACCATGGTTCCTGATCTCTCTGTCTCTGATTGCTAACACTGATTCTCCTTCATAGTTCATGAACACCATGAATATAAACTTACCTTCAGAATGACAGAATGACTAAGCGAGATGAAAAGATAAACATCACTTGAATTGCAGTTTTCCCTGTGGTTGGCTGTCACAACGCACAGTGTGATATCGCTAGCAAGTCACAACTGCTTTGTGATCTATTTCAGCGGCTTTACATTTGTCTTTGCCTCAAACAAGCCCCATCATCAGCCACTCCGTAATTATAACACAACCAACACAAATATAGCCACAGTGCATTCATACTGATGAAGAAAGTTATTACACTGACTCTTCTGGCAGTATAATCTACTGCAAGTGACACCATCACACGTGCATCATCACACTCAGTAACATGTAGTATTAGTTATAGGAATAAATTCATGTCAAAATCCATAAAAGTGTTTCTAATGATCTGAATTTGAATACATAGATTATTATTTTCACTGATTACACCAATCCCCCCAAACTTTATCAGTGCAGAGCTAGCATAATTTGTATAAAAGTATGTCACTTTTACATGGCTATTTAAGGAAACTATTCCGATTTGTTCGTTCTTGAGACAGAAAAATGTTGCACGCTTGCAACAATAAATTAAAATTATTGTTATACTTAGGTATTTTGGGTATGTTCAGTACATAGTAATCATAACAAAACAACAGCAAAAAAATGACATAGTAGACGTTGATGCAAATGCACAGCGTTTATTGTCAAACACTGAGCAGACAAATACAAGACGTTAGGCAAATTAGACAGTTGGGGCAATCGTAGGCTTGTGGCTAAGGAACGAGCCTTGTGACAGGATGGGCCCTGGTTCAATCCCCCATACTGACAAGAAAAGACTGATTAAAGTACCCTTGAGCAAGGCACCTAACCGTCAACTCCTTACCGGGTGCCCACTGCTCTGGGCTAGTGTGGTCAACTGCCCCGTGTTTGTTTCACTGCATGAATAGATTAAATGTTGATTTTTTTCTATGTGTGTACAAGTAATGAGTGGTTTACTTTCAACAGAAAGGCAAGGTTCAGGTGCTTATCAAACAGTATATCACAAGGCAGGACAAAAAAACTTTGGAAATCTGAACAAGGTCAATTTCAGTATAGCAAACACAGCAAACTTAGTACGTTTAGGCAGAGAATGACATTGAATCTAACTTCACAAAGTGGTATTGTCCAAAGTCAGTTTATATATGTGTGATGATGTGTGTGTCTGTGTGTGTGACAAGTAGGTGGAATGTTGTGCTGGGATTGCTGGAAGGTGGTGGCAGTGGCCATGTTTGTGGGAGATGGAGTCCAGAGCGGACTCTGGTTTTACTTTTACAGGATGGAGTTCTAATTGAACCATTTAATGTTACGATTGCTCTACTTTGCTGGTATAGCTTGGTCACAGGACTGTAAGGATTTCAATGAAAATGTACAGAACTTGCTGACAATGTAAATAATTTTGTTAATTGACAAAACAACTGAGCGAACACATTATGTGGGAAGTATGAAGCCTGTAATATAATTCATTGTGGAGTAATTTAACTCGAACCCAAAGCCCAATAGTAACAATAGTAACAAGGTTACTATCAAACCTTGTTTGTACTATAAAACCTTGTTCTGATCCCTTTTAGGGCCTATGCACCTAATGTCTCTGAATAGTCAGTTGTACTCTTCCCCAGGATAACTGGCTATAATATGTACAATTGGATAAACCTGCTCATTGTGAATTATTCGAAATAACATTTAATGCTTTACTGACTGAATAGCACAGCTGCCAGAATACCCACGTGGTTGCTAATTTAACATGGCAAACCACTGAAACACACACTTGACTGGTTTTATCCACTTAGGCACCAGCAAGTGTGAATCACAGTAGACCGCAACCTATTTAAATCAAATTGCATATCATTTAAATGGGTTGGGGTGACAGTGTAGAGCTGTTATATAGACTGTTTCAGCGACCAAGCAGATAAGAACACCACATCTCTGATTTGGCTGGACCATTTAGCCATATCATTCAGTGTGAAATCTTGTTACACCAGTAGATGAAGGGCAGGCTGGCTGGCTCTTTGGTTGGTCATTAAGGGATTATTTATTAATAAGTTGATTGATTGGTTCTCTAATTTCCTATCTTAGGCTGTGTAAATTCTCTGCTGATGCATTCATTTAATCCCTTTTCTCTCTCTCTCTCTCTCTCTCTCTCTCTCTCTCTCTCTCTCTGTCTCTACTACAGGTACTCACACATTCTAACACTGCCCATACAATACTAATTAAAATAGACGGATTATCTCCTTACTTGAAATTTTGTTTCACTTCTACTGAGGATTAGATAGAGTCCAATTCTTGTATTCAGTTTCGTCCAATAAAATGTTTCCCTCACGGTTAATTCTGCAACACAGTTGTACAATGCCTATTAAATATATTATAATTCTGAGAGTAAGCCAATAAAAAAATAAGCCAAACTAATAAACACTGGCTGATTTTATTGGGTACTATTTCGAATATGCTCCAAAGGCAGGTTTTTGCCTAAATTGGTCAGTTATATTCCTTTCCCTGTGACAGAAATGTTGTAATACTGAAATGAGTGATTCTGGTCTTTTTCCTGCTTCCTGCCAGTGTGCCAGATTATGTCTAAAGGGGTGGTGGCAGTCCTGGGCCCGTCCGCCAGCCCGGCGTCCAACTCCATCATCAGCAATATTTGTGGAGAGAAAGAGGTGAGTGCTGGCTTATTGTCTTTTATATTGAATTGCTTGTAGCCCATTATGTGCTTGTGAACATTCATATCATTGCCAATATTGTAGCCACATGCTGTGCTCAAAAGCCGTCCAAATCCTGAGGATAAGAAAAAAAGCCTATAACTATGTAAGAACGTATACACTCGGAGCTGTCAACTACAGTATACATCATTTACATTAGTCTTATCTGTTCTAGCTCTCTTGATGTATGAGGTACTGAATTCGGTTTCTGTAACGAATGTTTCCACATTACTGTAAATTTGTGAGTTGTCAGCAAAAAAACGCCCCAACTTCCCCTGAATTATGTATTTATTTCCTGAATTGTGCTGTCTGATGTTTTTCCCTGCCATGTTTTCAAAAGCCAAGATGTTCAGGCTTCACTAGAATACATTACAAGGCTAATAAATAATCAAGCACGTTTACTCTATCTGGTCCACTGACTAAGCATCGTTCCTTAATGTCCTCATTATTCACGATCAACTTCAGCTTACCTCGGAAATCGGACATCAGGAATAAATATTCATTGCCACGTCCTACAAATGAATGCTCAGGTCACGTATCGAGGGGCTGATAGAAGTTTTAATGTTTACTTCAGCTGTAGCAGCCTAACATGAATATTTATTGAGATGTATTTGTTATTTGTCCAGGCAGAATTTAGTCCTGAATGAGGCAGTGATAGAAAGGGGATGTAATTGGGTGGGTGAAGGAGGATGGACTGTTAGCTGGGGGCATTGGTAGGACGTTTATAAAGTAGAAATATTTTACAATCAGAATAAATTCATTTGCCAAATTTACAACATACACAGGATATTGTCTCAGTGAAACAGTGCCATGAGAAAGAAGATATCAGAATAGGACAAAGATGAGAACAACATAACATTAACTGGAGTGTAAAAAGGAAATATAAATTAAATAGCCATAGTAAGAATAAATATGATGTACGCTGCAGCATGTTATCTATTGCACAGTCTAACAGTACCATGCAATACAATGCAAATGTACTTACTTTCCCATTGAGAGACATGTCTAAAAATAGGGGACGATATGTAAAGATCTTATGTATCTTATTATGACTGTAGTGACATTAATTCATTACCAGGATTTCATCAGAGAGGCATCAGATTCTTTCCGCCTGTAATGAAGCACTATTCAGTCTATTTACTATTCAAACACATTTAGTTGCTAGCTGTTGGTGATGATGGCAAGCTCATACATTCATGTAGACATGGTGGATATGTCTGTATGTGTTTTAATAATAGTCAGTGTAAAATCCAGGCAAACAAGATCAAAAACACAGCCCAATAATTGTAGTCAAAAGTTAGGCAGAAAGTCAAGTGATTTGCAAACAGAGTAGCCGAAGCTGGGCAAAATACAGACAGAAAAACATGAGCAAGAGTTAAAAAAAAAAACAGAAAAGCAGACACAATAAACAACAGCTTGGTACAGGGGTGTGAGGTTACCTAATTCTTCACAACTGAAAGGAGATGTAAACCGTGCTGAAATAAAGTAACTAAATACAGAGATAACTGAAGAGAAACACTATTCTGGAGAGAGAGAACAGGTGTGATTAAGAGAGTCGATACTGGGGACGGCCATGTTGGGCTGCCACCGGGGATTCTGGGAACTGGAGTCTGATGTTGTAGTTGCCAGACTGAAGCTCAGCATGGCTGATACACTAACATAAGCATGTAGCATTTGAATGTTCTTATTCATGACCAGCATTAAGGCTAAGTTCTTTAGGCACGAGGTGGATAAAACCCCACTAGTGTGTGTGTCTCTCTGTGAATCAGGAATCATCCCCCACTGTGTATACTTTACTATTTCAAGTAAAAACAAAAGCCAGATTAACCACCATGACTTTTGATGATATATGCGACTCTCTGGTGTGAATGGGTTTTATAGTATCTAATTTATTACACCAAAGCAGCAGTATGGCAGCTCTTCAGTAACCTCCACCGCTGCTGTATGTGAGCATTATATCCCTTTAATCTATTTGTGTTTCTCATGTGGCGTTTTAATAAAATTCAATATGTCTGACCTTTTCCTCTGATAAATGCACAGTCTTATAATGTCTTTACAGCCTTGTGAAAGCACAAGCGGTAATCTTACACACTCGTTTACGGTTGTATTCAGAATCTTGTTATGTATGCGGAGCAAGTGTTTCAAACTAAAATCTGTATTCAAACCTCAGGAGTGATTATAGACTCGTACAGAGCTGAGTTTGCCTAAAACAGAGGCATGTCTTAATTATGGATAATTCTGATCTTGGAATTAATCTTATTTTTCTTGCATCAATGTCGAATTCAAGGAAGCAGTGGTATCAAGCTCCAGTTTGGTGTTATAAAAATGTTTCACATGGATGTGTTTCTTCAGTCTGGATTTTCTATATCCTAATTTTTCCAGCATGGCATTAAAGGTGGTCGTCTAGTCACAAGCAGCAGCCCATGAACATAGATATACATAGTCAGGCAAGACATTAAATGATGCTTTAAGCCTCAAACACCTCAAACAAAATTTTGCTTTAAGCTAAAACTTCTTGAATAACTCCATATTAGGCAGCACAGTGTTAATGAGATTGGAGGGGAATTTGTACACCCATTTTTACTGAGAGAACAGAAAGATCATGTCTAAAAAATCTAGCATCCCAGCATAGACGAATAGAAAGAGGAGCATCCCTGATGAACACTTCACCAATTTAATGGTTTTCGTTTCTAAAGAAATTTTAGCTCGTGAATCTTTCAGATGCACAAATTTTTGATCGTGGGTTTATTAAAATTGGACGGTATCATTTTATAAGCTTTTGGAGCTATTAGGATGGTTTCTAGGTGCTGATAACTGAGCTTCAGAGACATGTTAACAATTTAGTTAATTAGCTAACTAGATAACAGTGTAAATTAAACTTGCTAATCACATTCTTTTATCCGGGGAACTGAAAACTGTGGATTAAAGAGGGTTCACTGCACTTACAATAAAAAAAAGAAAGAAAAAAAAAATTCTGAAATGTTTGATATAGCAGGTGTGGTTCCCACCACTGTTGTCATAGTGTGAGATGAACACAGAAGAGACTACATCATTAACTGACTATTATCCTTTCTCCACACTAATGCAAAGAGACCATCAAGTGAACGTGGGGCAGGGTGATTCCTGGCCCACTGGGAGTCTTTTAGCACTTGTTGTAGTTAACATTGTTGAGCACTATCACTATGTGCAGTCACTCTGTGGAGCTTAATGGACCATTGAGCATGCTGTCTCATTTGTGCAACTCCTAAAAAAGGCAAACAAAGCAATAGAATGTCAGCTTACACAGCTCAGACATAACATTAAAGCTGCCTGCCAAATCGGCTCTGACCCATCAAGTCATAGACTCCACAAGACCTCTGAAGGTGTGCTGTGTTATCTGACATCGAGATGTTAGCAACAGCTGTGGATCTTAGGTGGGATTGGACGAGAGAGGCTAGCTTTAACTACACATGCACATCACTAAGCCTTGGGTGCCCATGAACCTGTCACTGGTTCAACGGTTGTCCTTATGTGGACCACTTTGCTAGGTATTAACCACTGTATACTGGAAACACTTTTGGAGATGCGCTGACCCAGTCATCTATCTATCACAAGTTTCTGTCACTCCAAAGTAGCTCAGATTGCGTTCGCTTGCCCATTTTTTTCCTGCTTCCGACAGCTTTGAGAACTGACTGTTCACTTACTGTCTAATATATCCCTCCCCTTGGCAGATGCAATTTTAATGAGATAATCAATGTTACTCACATCACCAGTTTGGGTTTAATCTTGTGGTGGATCAGTGTTTATCTGTCAGAAAAAAAAGAAAGTTGATCACAGGGTTTATTAGTATTTCAATTGATATATAAAATATATGGGGTTGTGAATGAGGAATTAATCAAGGTTAACATATGTTAAAGAGCTGATATGTAATAAAATGGTGGGCTCTACCACACCTACTCTATGGATGAGTCAGCACTTCTAGACACTATTGAAACCCCTATCTCTGCTAAATAAAATACCTCTGCTAAACAGAAACTTGGCATCCTGAAGACGTAAATTTAATCATCTGAATGGGCTGCCTAGAAAATCACCTTACAACACCCACACAAGCCAGACTCTGAATACGAATAAACATTAAGGTTTCTTTGGAAATTGCCAGTCAGCCTTCCGTTATTATAGTGCATGTCTTTTTTCCAAGTCTTGACTATTATTTAGTTTTATTTCTTCCTCTGTTCAAGTTCAACGTCTAAACATAACTAACTTGGAGAGAGAGAGAGGAAAAGTGGGGAGGTGTTAATAGTGAAAAAGTGTATTGTACTGTATTGGAGAATAAAGGATACTTGTGAGAGCAAAAAAAAAAAACAGCTTAAGGTCTCGAAGGGCCTAAAAGCCTTGGCTCCTGCAGACATTTCACTTGAGAACACATAAATCAAAATCGCCTATACGACATCGCCTATGTTATTCGGTGCGTTTTTTATTTATTTATTTATTTATTTATTGATTACGTCTTCATCTATAAAGCTGGATTCTCTTGGCCACAGTGTCTGATAGTAATGATCAGGATTTTTTAAATTATTTTATGTTCCTTCTTTGGCAAATAAATACCAATGAATTTGGGATTTTAGCTATTCTAATTTAGTTTAGTAGGCAAAGTAGTCTTTAATTACATTGATTCAGATTTGTTCACTTCCATTTAGACAGGTTAAATTATTAAATAAGACCGGTAGCTGTAGATTGGGAGACAGACTTTAGCACACCTGGGAAGCTAAACATGCACACCTCACATGCAAGACACTTTGCAAGACTAGCTTGAAGCTGCATGTATGTCATGCTGGAATGGAGCCAGTGAGATCTGATTGTAAAGGGCATCACCAGGCCAGCAAGAGCCTTCATCCATCTATATCCCGCATTCAATCTTGGTGTTTCTACATGAGAAAAAAGGTCTGAATAGGAGATTACTACTTAGCCTGCATGGATTTGCAACAACCTTTGTTAGCTCTATTAGCATCGAGAGGCCAGTGAAGGTGAAAACTCAGACAGAGATGAAAGAGTTTGTATGGGCAGATTTGTCAGACCTTATTGTTGCATAAAAAACATGGCTCTGAAATATTATGCTTATACTGGCAAGGCCTTGGAAGCAACAAAAAGATGAGGGTTGATATTCAGAAGCTTTATAGATTATTGGAATACATGTGAGAAAAAAAATCCAACTAGATGTAGCGCAGTGACACACACACCAGGGTGCTTAATCTAATTGAATACAGTAAAAGGTACAGTATGTGATCAAGGCAGGAGCATTACAAAAGTGATAGCACAGAGAATATTCCAGGTACAGTGGAATATAGAGGTTGTTTCACTGGCTTGGATAAATTCCAGAGTGCCTGGATTTTTATTAGGCACTTATCTTGAATTATTAATGCTACATTCTTAAGAGCAGGTGATCTGGCAAGATATTTTCTTCTTTTTTTTTTATTTCTCCTTGAAAGTGGAGAAACTTGGTGTTCTTTGTGAAAAGGGGTAGATAAATAAACAAGGGCCCAAGTGGTGCAATAGAAAAGCACTCACCCTATCACAAGTTAGTCTATGCATGGGAGCCAAGAGAGCATAACTGGCCATGCTCACTGAGACAGTAGACAATTGTGGGTGTCTGTGAGATTGTGTACGCAAACGAACGTACATTGATGCAACATAAGCAGCAGTTTGAATGAAGATACTAAGGATGCAAATTGCCACTACTGTGTCACATTACTTTTTAATCAAACACTCACATCCACGTTGTCGGATGTGCCTCGCTGCTGCTTCGTAACAACGAGACTGTTTTAGAGAGGTGAGGCTGTCTCCATAAAGCTTAGCAGCACAGCAGGTAAAGGGGTTTAGCGAGGATGTTGATGCCACTTTCATGCCATGCCCTCTGTAGCTCATCTCCCTGCATGTGAACAATAGACAGGTGCATCCTCCTCATATGTATTCTCATAATTAGAGGCGAACAGCTGTTGTCAGTGGCTTTCTTGACCTCCCCTTTTCTATGCATGAGAGATCTGTCGCAGACCTCTAGGGTGTTCATATCTATGTTTGCTGCTCTCTTCCATGCAAATGGATAAGGGTGTGGTAGCCTATTTCAGCCTTCAGTACAATAAATAGTGGACAACCTCTTTTATATGTAATTGAGTATTTTTTTTAATCGATGTATAAACATCCATTTTCCAATGTACTCTTTGTTCTCTCAGCCACACTGTCATTTAGTGGAGGTGTTTTCAAAGCAGATCAGCCCTCAGCTTTCAAGCTAAGCCTCACAGCTCTATAGCATAGAATTATTATCACAGCAGTTTTTAGCAAGACGAGCAGTCACTAGGCTTTTCAACTGTGCTAGAATTTGTTGTTGTTGTTGTTATTATTATTATTATTATTATTATTATTATTATTATTATTATTATTGTATCTCAGTACTTATGGCATTGATCAGAAGGTTGTTAGTTAAAATCCCACCAGAACCAAGGTGCCATTTCTGGGCATTTGAGCAAGGCCCTTAACCCTCAACTCCTCAGTTATATAAATGAGATACATGTAAGTTGCTCTGATAAGGTCATCTGCCAAATGCTGTAATTAGTCTGCATTCCTAAGCATTCAAGGTTAACAAGATGGTTCACCCACTAATAGGCTAAAGTTTTGTGGACACCTGATAATCACACTTGTATGTGGGCCATCCACAAACAGGATTTCTTTGTTTACTCTATTACAATTTTCCCTTACAAAGCTCAAGTCTGTTCCAGCATGATATCCGTGGTTTGTCAAGGTTGGTGTAGACCCTGAGGGCCCTCACCTCAACACCACTGAACACCTTTGGGAGGAACTAGAACACCAACTGCACCCCAGACCTCCTCACCCAATGTAAAGCTCTCGTCAGAATCAAAATCATTTTATTGGCATTTTCTTATAAAGGGAATTTGATTTGGTGAGCTGGTATGTAGAATATTGTGTGTATTAGATTAAAAAATACACTGCCTAAACACGTTGTACTGCTTGGTGATTATTTGCAGCCCTTTATGGACTTCATGTACCCCCACAATAATTGGATATCACAGCAGGATATGCACCATGCCATAGTTCCTGTCCCATGACTTGTAGCATGCCAGTGTAGTAGATAAATAAAATTGTACAATACATAAATAAAACAGTGGGGAAAAAAAAATCCAGGAATGAAGAGCTTGCAATAAAAACTGTGCAAAGTAATGAAAAATGTGCAGTGTGTCATGGCACATATCTAACTAGAATCAGGCCAGATTTAGTCATCGGGGGAAAAAAACTGTACTGGTGGCAGAAGGTTTTGAACCTCAATCTCTTGCTAGAGGGAAGTGTTTGGTGTCCTGGAAGCATACAGGTGCTGAAGAAATGGAACGTTGCAGCCAACCACCTCTTTAGTAGATTGAATGATGTGGTGCCCTTGTCCTTGGCAGTGGCAACCATGTATCAGATGGTGATGGAGGAGGTGAGAATAGACTCAGTGATGGTAGTGTGGAAGTCACTGACTTTGGCAGGTTGAATTTCTTTAGCTACCTCTTGGGTGATGATGGTACACAGGAAGTTGAAGGATTGTCACACAGGGTAAATGGGCTGCGTACTTGAAGTCCACAACCATCTTTATTGCCTTAAATCAGCGGTTCTCAACCTTTTGCAAGCTGGGCCCCCCCCCAAAGCTGGTTTATTGCAGTCGGGGCCCCCCTTCCTACCCCCCCCCCTTTCCGGCCCCAC
>JAOVVF010000048.1:12082658-12098133 GCA_028565595.1 Duopalatinus emarginatus
TGTTAATGTGAGACCTGAGCCTGCTTTGCTTCGTAAAGATCCTCGATTCTTGGTGCAATGTCTGATAAACACAGTCTCAAATCATCCTCGATTTGTGCAGGATTGCGGTATTTTGTTTTGAATCCAGCGAACTTGGCAAGACACGTGAACTCATGTACGGGCGCTTATATAATAGGCTAGGCTAGCAGTTACGGGGCATCGCGTCACAGGCTCAAACTACTGTATTGGTAAATTTGAAATAAAACTGTGTGTTTAACCTTGAAGTGAAGGATGTACAGACAACAGGTCGGTAGTCAGGACCTTTTACTGAACCTTGAACAGCTCACCGAACATGCCGTTAACACACACTCTTCTTCACTCCCTGCAGCCTTAACCTCTCTACCGCTACCAACAGGTGACTTCACAATATGACATTCCCCTCATTCTAGCCTTCTCGCACCCCCCCCACCCTCCCCGGGAGAGTGTCTGCGCCCCCCTGCCCCACTGGTTAAGAAGCACTGCCTTAAATCATTGTGCTCCTGGTTGCTCTGGTCACACCGGGGTACCAGATGGTTAAGCTCCTACTTGTAGGTGGACTCATCCCCATCAAAGATGAGCCCAATGAGTAGGATATTTGACAGCAACGATAAAACTAAATGTGAATTACAGTATTTAAAAAAGTACATGGGTGTGATGAAATTGGCCATGTAGTGTAGATAAAATATATATAATATGCTGACAGGGATCATGGGAAAAGTGATGTGTCAGTGCAAAAAAAGGGTAGAGAATTTAAGGAGTGTGGCTGATTACATAGTCTATTTGATGTAGTTAAATCTGGACAATTAGCAGTGGGCAGTTTTTCATTTTCCACATCCCATTTGTGATTTAAACCAAGTGTAAATTAGCTTTATCTGTGTAGCAAAGGGCAGTATGCTCACATCTAACAACAAAAAAAAGAAATTCAGCACATTAAACAAAGCTTTTGTGACACATTTTAATTGCACACTTTTATACAAAGTAACATTTTCTCTAGTCTTTTCATTTGACCAATTTGTAACCAAATGACATATCAGTCATATTAATGCCTTTCGCACCATTTACTTGATCTAACACAAAAACCTTTATTTAATAAGAAATACACCGATTAGCACATCTTTGTTACTGACCAAGTTGTTTGATTCCTCTTAAGCTGACCATTTCTGTTACTTGGCACTGGCTTATTAGACCACAATTAACACCTCGTGCATAGTGCATATAGCAGCAGTCCTGGGCACAACGACTGTGATAAGCTACAACCTTACTCAATTGCACCTTCATTTCAAACACATTGTGAGCAAATTTTGCAGCTGCATGTGCTTAATGTGGGTGTGCTGTCAAGCACACATTAGCTTTCACAAGTATCTCCACCTTGAATTAGTTTGCTATTGTAGCATGACTGGGTAGCATGCAAACAGAATATGGCCAGAGCTGTAGTGGTGTTAAATTAATCGAGAGAGAAAGAAAAGAGTGACATGTACAGAAATAATATATGTGTTGAGTACAATGTATGCCACTGTTGCATTTTTGGGTTGGCACTACTTTGTAGAGTGGAAGGTTATACACTGCTATAAAAGTAATAAAGGCGGAGCCTCCCCGCGTTCGACGTTCAGTGCGTGTTCGAGCGGGGCAGTGTGGCTACCAGTTCGACAGTAGCAAATGTCTCCTGTGTCTTGTGTACCTGAGTGATTTAGCACATCTGAAAAGATGCCTACACAAACTGCGGATGGTGGGGAGGAATCAGTAGCCCCCAGGGTAAATAATATGAGGCCTGCTGCAGGTGAGCTAACAATATGCCATTCCAGTACTTATCATGCTCACAGCCGTCTGACTTCCCACACTCTGTCTACTTCTCCAACATTCTTCTATATTGCATGAGAATAATGAGGTCTGATGCATGAAAGAACCAGGACATGTAAAATACAGGTGACAAGTGCATATATAAATACCTAGTTGAAATTATTATTATTATTATTATTATTATTATTAAGTGCTGTCACCTCACAGCAAGAAGGGCCCAGGTTTAATTCTCCAGCCAGTTTGCCAGGTTCCAGTTTGCCATGTTCTCCACATGTCTCTGTGGTTTCCTTCTGGATTTCTCGTTTCCTCCCCCCAACCCAAAGACTGTCCAGGGTGTTTCCATACCTTCAGCCCCGTTAGGATAGGCTCCAGCTGGCTAGGCTCCAGCACCATCCTGATGCAGTAGTAAAATGGTTTAGATAAATAAGTATTATTATTATTTTCATATCTGCTTGTGGGATATTCTAAAATATTGTCATCTTCTCACAATTCCAGACCCCCAATTTGATCCTGGTGGTGGGTTTTACACATCATTCCCATATCCACTGGGGTTTCCTCTGAATTGCTGTTGTGAATTGCCTCTAATTGGCATCTTATTGATTTTTCTATTTATCCATCTTAGCAAACAGAGAAGAGATGCATTAGAAGATTTTATCTGTAAATTGACAATCAGTTGGCTTATTAGAGATGGTCTGAGCCCACTATTCATAATACTTTCTCCAGGAAACCACTGAATGGCCTGGGAATCTTTTTCTATTTTTAATATTTGTTCTGAATGATCAGAAGATGTGGACACAGCAGAGCAATGTGAACTAATCAATATAATCAAGGTCTGGCTGGGTAATGTTCAGCTCACCTCAAAGTCCCAATGTGATTTACTTTTTTTTCTTGTAAGAAGCTCTCTGGAGGACCCAGAGGCACCTATGTGTTATTACCCCACATTAACTCAATATATAAGAATAATCTTATGGCCTCTTCTTCATCTTTGGCCACAGACTTCCTGAGCCTGGTGTGTACCCATACTAATCTGATTAGTGCAAAATTTCAGATGGATTACTGTCTTCATCAATTTAGTCAGCATGCTGTATGCATGTTTCTCTTTTATTAGTTTATTTTTTATCATTTTTATTCTGAGTCTGTGATTTTTTTTTTCAAATCATCTACCATTTATTTTTTTTTTACAATGTTTTATCATAACCTACCTACATCCCTGCTTCCTGCAAGATTTGTGACTAGCTACATTCTACCTCCACTGCCCTCATGAATTAACTGGCTAATGCTGTGCAAGATAGGGCCTAACTTGTATTGCACAGGGGCAATATAATGCTCTACAGCAATCACTCAGAAAAACATTGCATATTTGCCATCAGTAAAGACAATGTGATCTTCCATTAACCAGGAGTTTTGTTTCTCTGTTACACAAGGTGCAAGTAGCAGGTGTAAGATCTCATTATACCCTGCATTGCCATATGGCATGAAATTTGCATAGTTCCCCTTGGAACTGGAAATCTTACAAATGGTGTGTTTGTTCACATACCACAAGCAAAATTGAGTTGGACACTTGCAAGGTGCTCACTGGGGATGCAGGTTTAACCTACAGACCTGGTGGTAAAAGGCCCTGTGAACTAACAGCTAATGCTTTCAGGTTAGTGAATAATTTATAAAAGCTGCTAAGTAATATGATGTAAGCTGAAAAACTAAATGTGCTGACACTTAAGGGGGTTCATGCAAACTCTTAGGTGGCTCTCATTGGGGAGTTACAACGACCATGCAGAACTAGACAAGGCAGATGAGCACAGTTTTACTGCTTACAGATTTAGTCCAACAAAACAATGTTCAACTTGAAACTAGCAAAAAACTATTGCAAAACAATGCCAAGTGGAAAGTGAAATTTGTTTCAATAAGCCAAATATAAGATAATTAAAACCTAATTATTGACATTTAATTTCTAATTTCAACATGGCGAGAAACAGGGTATTATTATTATTATTATTATTATTATTATTATTATCATTATTATTATTATTATCATCATTCTTATAAATATTGTTATTATTGTTGTTGTTGTTATTTGCTGTTGTACGAAGGGAAATGTGACTTCCATATCTAACCCATCTGTCCCGGCTGAGAAGTTAGGGGGTTAGCGCAAGGTTGCCTTGCACAAGAGTGCTTCAGTAGTATCTTCTATGTACTGGGTATTGAACCATTAACCTTCCTGTTAATTCTAATTAAATTGCATATTATGCATATTTGTTAATTAAATAGTTACTTATTATTATGTTCTTGTAAGCCTTTAACAGAAAATCCAAAACTGATTTTACAGTATTCTAGATATTTCCACTTGACTCACAGAGCCAATTCCAGAGTTTCTCCTCTAAGAAATCTTGATATGGAAAGCTGTGATTGGTATAAAGATTGATTGCCGCCCCACCCCCACCACCACCACCAACTGTGCACTCACAAAGTTTAAGTGCTTTATATTTTTAATCTCTGCTAAAGATTTTAATTAGTACATTAAATAAGTAATTTGATATTAGTTCTGCAGTCATATTATAGCAGCTAAAAAGTATATATAACTAACCCTTTTTGACACTGTATACTATCAAATTAGAGAATCTGAGATTCAGCCTGTCTCCTGACAGCTGCAGCTGTTCAGATGCTCTGGTGTTGCCAGGGTTCAAGCCAGAGGTTAAGCACAGCCTGGTGGATTCCCAGTTTCCTGGATGCTTACTTATCTGGCATTATTTAGTTCCCACTGGTCCACACCCAGTCATCCTTTAAACGTCTGTAATTAGTGCATCTGCTGTAACTGGAGGCTGCTCTGTTACTCCAGAGGGCAGAGCAATACACACTAGTTTTCTGTTTGGGCCAGAAAGTAGTACTAAAACTAGTAGTACTATCTATTAAAATAAAACATCACAATCAAATTTTCTATGGGATATAAATAATGTATGCAAGAACAATTTATATCATGAAACTTTTTTTTTATTTCACGAATAGATTGAATTAAATTAAATGAATTATATTAGTTCTTTAATTCTAAATCCATTTTTTATTGAAATGATTTCTTTTTCCCCGTTCCTGGAATTTATCTTTATGTACTCCAATCACATTTGCTCAGATCTTGTTAAACCCAAAAGCAATTCCTTTTTTTATTAATTGTGTTTTTTTCCTTTTCCTTTGTTTGCTTTTAACACTCCCATCATGCAGAGAACATGCACAGAATTAGGTTATAAATAAAGCCTCCCAGTTGTGTAACTACACAAGTATGCGTAGTCAAGTTCAATTACGAACTTTTAGAATAAGAGAATTGTGAGTGTTTTCTTTGTATGCTACTTTGTATTTTACCTCCATTACATTTCAGAAGGCAGTATTCTACTTTCTACTCTACTACATTTATTAGACAGCTATTAGAAGTTACTTTCGAGATAGATTTTACACAACAGAAATGTTTACACAATTTTTAATACAACACGATGTTAAAGATTAATGCAGCAGTTTTTGGCCTCTGATGTCTTACAAAAACAGTGTGTAGTCGGGTCACATTTAAGATGTCTATGAGTTGTTCCATAGCTCCACCAAATAGTGTTGTTGTTTTTTTTTCGCCAAAACTTAATTCTGGCAAGTGTGAAAATTATCCAATATCTTACAAATAGGTCCAACAGTTGAAAACAGATTAATGTATGTATCCTTCTATTTATTCATTCATGCATATATACACTGTAGTGCCAGAATTACTGGTACACCTGCCCAATACTTGACAGGTCCCCTACATGCATAGACTCCACAAGCTTGTGGAAATATTCTATAAGCAAAGAACACCATTCCACAGTTCTGATGTATCCAAAGTGTAGGAGTTCTTTGGTAGACAGCATGTTGCATGTGTTTGATAACATTGAGATTTGGTGACCCAAATTCAGATAAATGCTCCTCTAATCAGAATTTGACATCTCTAGACATGTGTGGCCTGTTGGAAGAGACTAAACCTATCAGAATGAATGCATGACATGAACAGGTGTAACTTGTGAAAAAGGAGACACAGAGATATTTGTAGATGTACCAAGGATCCCATGGAATGCCAGCTAAACAAACCTTATAACATTACCCAACACCAGCCAATGTATTTTGGCATAAATTTAACTGTACCATTTTTTTTCTTTTGGCACTTTTGTATTTAATAATTTATACAACATGCAAGTTGTTTGGTTGAGAAGCGTTCAATCCATACTGTTATTTTGAAAAATCAGTACTTTTTTTTTTAACAATTACTTTATCACTCTACTGCATGTGGCTCCTGAGAAATTTACATAAACACCCAGAAAGGAAAACAAGAATGATCCCAAACCAATCTAGGATTCTGAAAAGAAACTAAAAGGAATAGACAATAACAAAAAAACAAAACTAAAAAAAAACTAGTTAGTGGGCAACAGAGTTGAATGTGCCGGTCTGTGGAAGGAGCTGGAGATTGAGCTGCAGGCCGTACATTGAGTGAGTAGAGTTACCAACAAACTTCTTTCTGAGGAACAATGAAATAAAATGCCAGCATTAAAACATTTTAAACGCTATATAGATAGATATAGATAGGTTAAATTTATTTATTTATTATTTTATTTATTTTCCAAACAGTTGCATAAACTGAGATGAGAACCTGAGATGAAGTACAACATGCTTTTGGCTTCATTACAGCTGTGCTGTTATTTCACATTAACACTCACCCTCTGAAGCCTGTACTTTTACTGTAATACATTAACGGCATTCTGCTGCAAATACTAACAGTATGTACTGTTACTTAAGTAGGATATTGTATGCAGTACTTTAATTTGTAATGTAATCATTTATTGCTGTATTGGTACTATAAGTAAAAGATCTGAATACTTCTTCCACCACTGCAATTTCAGAGATTGCTAGTGAAGATAAAGTTGCTATTTATCTAATTATGTGTGAGAGTAAGAGAGTAAGAATTTCATTATGTTTGCTTAGTTTCATTAGCAGTAACATGGAAAATGGGAGGGAGACAGTGAGGACAACAGGAGCAAGGGTGAGACAGAAATGGTGCTTATTTGTAAATAAGATTTTAATAGATGTGCTATAGTGTGATCAAGCTAAAAATAAAAACAGTACATGAAAGAGTCCATTGTTATTAACATTATTCATGTAGGTAATTGGATAACCCATGGAAATGTTAACATGTAAAATGAACTAAATGTACAAGAATGTGATTACTTCTTGTACAAAAGCACAAGACGTATGCTTTAAGATAACAAGGAATATTTGACGTTCTAATGCCAGATATTTTTGTGTCACTATACAGCAACATGGACGTATTAAATATGTAGACAAGAAGTTGGATTCTTTGGGGAAAATCAGCTTTTATAGTTATTTTGTCATAAATGTCAAATGAAAGAATAGATGTATTTCATTATTCATGAAACTTGCATGAAGTATTATATAGGCCATGAACACCATACTTTCTGAAGAAGGGTCCTGGTGACTTAGGTGGAAATGGCAAAACCTCAAACTCAGATGAGTGTTCCTCTAAGCATAATTTGGCATCTCCAGTGTGTGGTGGTGTAATGTTTTGTTGGAAAAGACCAAAATGATCAGAATGAATGCAGGACATAAACAGGTGTAACTCATCAGATAGTGTCCACATAGTGTTTACCTTTCAGAGACAGTTGTAGACATACCAGGGGTCCCATGGTATGCAAGCTAAACAAACCCCATACTTTTATGAAGCTTCCATACATGTCTATAGCTTTATGCACTGTCAGATGCAACCAATGACAGTAGGTGGTCTTGCTATGTATTTTGCAACAGCTTATCTGTGCTAGTTTTTCTGGTACATAAGTGCAAGGTTTAAGATTCATGAAGTATTATTGTGCAAGTTAGAAGATGAATTGAGACAAAACAATACAGAGTGCCATGTTCCTGCCATACAGTATATACATAGGAGGATGTGCAAATGAAACAGTGCAACAGACGCATGGATAAATAAGCATTGTGCAGATTGACCCTGTTGTAAATGTGTAAATAAGTCAGAATGCAGTGTGTTAGATGCTAAATCTGGATGATCTGGAAAAACAGAGTGGAGACTGGCACCTCATGGCCCCAGGAAAGAAATTATGTAATTCTACTGGTGACCATCATTTTTCAGATATAAGGGTCCATACATCCTATGCCTCCTACTTTGCCATGTTTTTGTTGACCTTTCCTTTAATGATGTAACTGTTCTGATTTGAAACTGAAATCAGCAAAACGTACAGTTGGGCTCATGAGGGTTGGGGTTTAAGCTGCAGTTCTGTGTGTGTGTGTGTGTGTGTGTGTGTGTGTGTGTGTGTGTGTGTGTGTGTGTGTGTGTGGTCACTGAGTGTGCAGATTTATTTAAATCACTGGTCTGGTCTTTGTGGGGTCTGTTTGCAGATATAAGTATAGAAAAAAATGGTCACTGATAAACACACTTTTGTTTGTAGAAATTGTTGTTGATTTCAGACTTTAGGTTAACTGTACCAAATTTTCTGGCTGTACATTTGCAGTTTTTTTATAGCAAGGGGTTGTTTATAATCACACAATCCATGGCACCCAAATAAGGATGGCTTGCTTTTTAGAGTCTAGGTCTTCTTAAAGTTTTTTTTCCCCTCTTGTCATCTCAGGAGTTTTTTCTTGCCACTATTGCATCAAGCCTAAGTCCATTGTTAAAAGCACTGTAGAAATAAAGTTTAATTAAATTGAATTATTAAAAATTACTTATGCACAAAGATTGAAAGACTTTGGAGACAAAAATAAAAAGACTTTTACCAAACTTTTTTCTACCTTGGAAACATATTCTAGCAATAGCAAAAGGTTGATTACTATTAAATAACTGAGGTTCAGAAGAGCTAGGGAAGGCAAAATTCACTTAAGTTATTATTGACAGCTCATAGCAAAAGATGTTTTGTTAGAGTTATAGCACACTACATAAATAATATGTCAGAAATTATAAATTGTGTTATTCTCTTCTCTTTGATTTTTGTTGTGCATATCTTGCATTAAATAAAGGGTAAAAAAGACTGAAACATCAAAGTTTCAAAGTGCATTTTCCCCCCCAAGATAAACCATGGACTTGGAAATGAGGACTGATAGAAGTGAGCTGTTATACTTCTACTGCAGCTATATCTGTACAGGCTAAGGATAATAATTTATTTTGACATGTTCATGCTTGCCAGTCAACAATACACTGAAAATATGTAAAAGGTAGGAGGTGACAGCTTGTAGTCAAATGCAAAAACACCAGCTCGGATACCTTCTTATCACTACTTCTACAACGCAATATGGTCATAGGGCAATAAGGTAACCGAGAGGAATACACATGCAGAGAAAAAGATAGAAAGAGAGCCAGCTCACACCAGAATCACATTTTCCCAGTGGTTGCTTGACCAGAATCACATTTTCCCAGTGGTTGCTTGGTCATTATCCGCTCGTCATTGCTCCAATCCAAAAAATCCCACTCATGCCCATCATGTCAGTTCAATCCATCCTTGCTACCGGCAACTCCATTACTCCCTGATGGAAAGTGATGGAAAACCAATTGGGGACAAGTGCGGTGCATGGTCACACAACTTCACGTAGACAGGCAATCTGAAGTGATGAAGAGGCCTGCTCCCTAGATGCATTGTGTCCTCCATGATCTCCTTCAGGCACCACAGAGTCCTGACTCACCCACGCATCAGCACATATCAAACTAAAGCTCAACAATAACCATGGCCTCAGAGGGAGAATGTAATTCTCAAGCAATCACTTCTCTGGGTTTTTTTTTGGGGGGGGGTTGTTATTTATTTATTTATTTTTAGTTTCCGTGATTTTTCAAACATTTTGGAATTTGGAATTAGGTGTTTGGAGTTCCAGACAATATTTAAGGAATATACTGAAAGGATTTATGCTGTTGTAGGAAAATAATCAACAACAAAGTTGAGTTATATTTACGCAAGAATGGTGTAATTTTTTTTACCATTATCATGAACTTTATTTAATTTATTTAGAAAATTTTATATAATTAGAACACATATTTAGGGGCAAATGTTAGTAGAAACCTGACCATCATACCATATAAGTTCAGTGAAGGCTATCCATTCTAGTGACTATCGATCGGAAAGCCCTCTGCATGGCCGGTGATCCTGCCCACCCACTACACAGTTTTGTCAGCTTGCTGCCATCAGGGAGGAGAATTCCAAGTCTCCAGGCTAGACTGAGGGACAGCTCTGTCCACTAGGCTGTCAGGATGCTCAACTCACTGCCTGCTCTGCCCCCCACTTCCCCTTTTGCCCCCCATCAATACACAAACTCAGGATTTTGACTTCCCCCAAGCCCCCATCAATACTGAATTGTGTCATCATTAAGAACTGGTTACATACGCAACACTTTAGTCAGGTTATAAGCTCATCCAGTTTGCACTACTGTTTATACTTAAAGTAGCCATACCCACAGATTTTAATCTGTAGGAGCCTATGTCAATGCATGGCTTTGATGTCAATATCAGGGACCTTTACATTTTATATCATTTTGATTGGTATATAATAGTCATATATTTTACGCTTAATGTTTTTTTATGTTTATTGTTGTTTCCACCATGGGTCTGAAAGAAAGGCAATTTTTATTATCTGTATGTCCTATACTTATTGCAGTACTGACAATAAAGCAGACTTTGACTTTGATAAATCAGCTTCAGTTCCAAAATGCAGCAGTTCGGTTGTTTACTGGTACAAAGAGATTGGAGTATATTACACCAGTACTGGCATCACTATATTAACTGTCTGTGGCTTTTAAAGTTAAGTTTAATATGTTGGTTTTAATTTACCAGGCAGTGCATGATGATGGCCTGATGCCTTTCTAAACGATCAGTTACTTTTTTGAACATTAGGTCCCTAAGGTACTCTAGCCAAGCAGAAATGTAAGGGTTATGGAATAACATACACTTAGGCATCAGATTTGTAAAAGAAAAAGGCTCTTTATGATGTAACCTACAGGGTGAGATAGCTAATCTCATTCTTATGTTTGCTTGTGTGTCAATGTATTTTTCTTTTATTTATTTCAATTCATGTATGCTTTTATGTTCTTGTTGTCATCGCTTTCTAAAGCACTGAAAAAATGGTGTATAAATAAATGTTTCATTACTTACTTCAGGGTCTGGGTTTTGTGCAGACACTTAATTTCATCCAAACTAACTGCTTTATCAAAAAGGAACATATTTGAGTCTGTTTCAGTGAAAAGAAATTATAATGCCACAACATACAAAAATATCCTATACAATTGAGTGCTTTCAATTTTGCGGAACATTTGGAGAAGAACCACATATAGGTGTGATGGTCAGGTATCATATAGTGCGTATCGTATAGTGCATCTTGAAACCATTTATAGTTACATTTAATGTTGTGGAAATCTAATAAAACAAGTTAGTTCTTGTTATAGCAGCTATAAACAGCCATTCCATCACCAGCCTCTCATTTTATTTTCTCTTGAGGTTAAGAAAGTCGCATAACAGAGAAACCACAGAGCATAAGTTTTCTGGCTTGAAGACTTTTCCAAGATGAAACTTTGGACTATTACAAAATGCTGACAGTCACACAGATGATTTATGACTATATGATTTTCTTTGTTAAATAACACATTTCTTTAATGAGTTTATTTTTAGGCTTATGTGGAACAGCCTCCATATACGTCTAATATAATAGTATAGACTCACAATTTAAATGACAGCAGGAGGATAGCTGTCAGAGCCGTACTGTATGAATAAATTAATCAATGCCTTTTGACTGATTAGATTTAAAGTGCCAGGATAGTTATCAAAGAACGACAACTGCATTAAATATCCTGGAAGTTTAAATACAGGTTTTTTTCTCCTGTTATATGAAAAACAAATAATACAAAAAGAATTTCTTTGTTTAATCTGCCTAAACTTCCACTTCCCCAGATCTAGAACTTGTCTTTGAGGGTTTTTTAAAAGTTCTTACTTATTTTAGTGGTAAAGAAGATTTGTGATTTTCTTTTATATTTCATCTTTTACAAGCAAACATTTGCCAAATATTTCCTAACAAGTGTTTTTTTTTTTTGTCTTTGCATAAGGTGCCATATGTGAAGGTCGCCCCAGAAGACATACTGAAGGTGCAGTTCCCTCGTTTCACCACGCTAGACCTCAGACCCACCAACACAGACATCAGCCTGGCTGTGGCTGGCCTCCTTACCTTCTTCAACAGCACCACATCTTGCCTCATCTGTGCCCAGGCCAACTGTGAGTAAAAATTACAGCTGATTTAGGCCATTCTACGGCCTTACACATACCATTTTATGTGCTGCTCACAATGACAGTTTTAAGAATCACCCTATTTTCCTTTTCAATAAAATCATAATAAATTTAATTAGTAGTTAATTAGCGCTAAGTAAATCATGACTTACTCGAAATTTGACAGTGATCAGATGTTTATAAATGAGAACTTGTATCATTATTAATATGGGAACACATTAATGTCAGCTAATGATTTGATACTGATGAATAAATCATTAGGCATTCAAAATAAAAAAAAAGTTAACCACTTTTTATGAAAGACACTTAATTTAGCTCATCATATTTATAATAAATATAAATAAACATATAAAATGTATATAAATAGAGCACAAAAAGGAAGGACATTTTCCACACTTTGTCCCTATGATCCAACTGTTTGTTAAATGAATAAATTGCCAATATGTCATGTTTCATAATTCAGTCCACCAAACGAGTCAGTGAATAAGGTGTTTGGCAATGGCAGAGAAGATGAGAAGATTTGGCAGCCTATTTCTCTTAGACAGCCTTTTAATACATTACATTTTATTTACATCAGACTGGGGCAGCTGTTGCCTAAGGGAACTGGTCTTATGACTGGAAGGCCTCTGATTTTGTTTGGTCTTTGCACAGACATGACTGAGGTGCCCTTGGGCAAGTTATCCATTTTCTCACATTTCTTATATTTACCACATGAGAAATAGCCTTCGTTTTTTCAGTCTCAACTGAAACTCTTAAAATGCTCTCCTTTCTTTCTGCACTGATCCTTATTTGTCTGAAATGATCAGCTCTACAGCTCTATAACAATAAAATACAAATGAAAAATTGATTGGCTTATAAATGAACTGCTTAATATTAGTCATTTGTCTCTGTGATCAAATTCAATCTCAACTCTGTGTATTTAATCTGCAGAAGAACTCCTACTGTTCTTGTGTTTCCTCTTATTTTCAGATTGGACAGGGTGACTTGTCTAAGATTGATTTATTCTTTTGCTTCTTACTTCTCCTAAGGGGGTTTAAGAGAAACAGGTCAGAATGTTGTCATCTCCAAATAAGAAAAAAAGACTTTAATCTGTTGAGACAAAGAAAAGTGAGCAGAAATACTTGTCTCTAGGGTAAAACCTATAGCTATATACAGTGTGTAATGATTTTGTTAGCAAACATGTTTTATTATAACCCTTAGCTCACATGCGGCATTGTGTTATTTCACTGTAACTTCAACATATAATATAGATTTTCTTTCCAGATTATAGCATCTGGAGACATTTACAGACCAGCTCTACTATATTATCTTAATCCAAAATTACTTATTTATGACTTACGTCTGCAATATAGCTACTGTCTATGGTATTATGGGATAGTTTATGGAGTCTTTGGCTTACTATGTTACGCCCATTATTTTTCGAAAAGTTATTTTATTGATCCTTGGGTGGCACTAGTTTGGAAGCTCCAACTTAAACATTAGCCTTGAAATGAATGAATGAAAGTGAACTATTTTGCCTTACTGTGTTTTGCACACAGAAGGAATGTGACCTCCGCATTTAACCCATCCGTGCAGTAAAACACACACACCAGTGAACACTTGGGGGCAGTGAACACAATTGCGGGCAGTGAACACACTTGCCTGGAGCGGGGGAGCAGTTAGGGGAGTTAGGTGCCTTACTCAAGGGTACCTCAGTCATGTCTCGCCTTTGGTGGGGATCGAACCTGTGACCTTCCGGTCACAAGACTGTTTCCCTAACAACTAGGCCACGGCTGCTCCACACTTATCACACTATTACAGATATCAATATTATATATATATATATATATATATACACACTCCTGACTTTGGCGGAATTCAGTTATGCAAAATTCCATAGTGCATTGATCAAGATCAGGTGTTCTGATGCTAAATTTAAGACCATTATATTTAAAAATATATATATATTTTGTGCAATCCCACATTACACTTGGTACTTTATTGCAAATTTCAACAAATTATTCTGGTGACTATAAAATACCCCATAGTTTATAGCTGTGCATAATATGGTGCTGAAGGTGCATGAGGTTGATTGGCTTAATTTTACTTACTTAGCTGTAAATGTAACACAATAGCTCAATAATGCAGAAAATTTTTATATTCAGATGATTTTGTTGTCAGGATTTTGAGGCAGAAACAAATATGTAGATTACAAAGATTGCTATGACAATAAAACAAAAATTATGTAGCATCAATGTGTAAGACTAAAAAAATATATGAATAACAAGCTAACACACAACAGCATTACACAGGGACATCAAACTGACAAAAGCTGGATCAGGAGTGCTATAAATATCTGTGGTACATACAAGATGTTGATTGGGTGAAATGACGTGCAGACATGCATGGACAGACCCCTCTCTAAGGCACCTTTCCCAATGCATCTGTTTTGGTCCATCGGGGCACCCTGGGCCATTGGTCCATGCAGTCTTGATCCTGGACTGGGGAGCACTGTCACCTGTGGGACAGGGTGGGTGATTAAATGTCTATTTGCCAAGGCCTGCTGTCAGCCTGCCAAACGAGGCGACCCGGTGGGCCTTTGGCATGGACATGGCTGTGGAAGCTGCCCCAGTGGCCTCTGCTATAGACACTGCTCTGTCAACCTTTGGTTGGCAAGCATGCTGTCGTGTGGCTACCAATGCCGTGATGGCCAAATGCACAAGCTACACCCATCCCCTGCAATTTTTTTAAGTTGATTTTGCTGAGCATTTTTGCATTAATATTAGTGTCTTGTTGGTTTTGTGCATTCCATATAAATAGAATTGAATGATTTATTTCATTACTATACTAATTTTTAATCTATTTGACTTCCCACAATACCGTGTTACACTACATTATACATACACTTCTCTTAATGTCCTCACTAGAACTCTAGCCTCTAGATTATTTAGCTCTGGCAAACAACTCAGAGGATAAGACATCAGAAATGCCATCCACTGTATAAAAATTGCACTATATGTTGAAAGCATTCAAGAGTCATGAATGCTAGTCATATTTTGGCAGTAGTGCATCATTAACAGTTAGAAACCACACATTTGAATAATATGGTGTGACGTATATCCGTAACTAAACAGGACCCAAATTCTAAAAAATCACTAATTATAGTACTAGTATAGAATTGTTGATATATGGTCAGATTGTAATAATTGCACAATTCTCCTCATTTTTGTACACCAGAAGGCTTAGTGTTGTATTTTTTTATTTTTATTTATTTATTTATTTTTATTTATTTATTTATTTATTTATTTATTTATTTATTTTATTTATTTATTTTTTTTTTTTTTTTTGGGGGGGGGGGGCACCAATTTTTATTAGAGTTTAGACATTAACCCTCTCCTCCCCAAAGAA
>JAOVVF010000048.1:12102152-12125278 GCA_028565595.1 Duopalatinus emarginatus
ATAGATAGATAGATAGATAGATAGATAGATAGATAGATAGATAGATAGATAGATAGATAGATAGATAGATAGTTTTATGCTTTCACACTGCAGCTTTATGATCCCACATAAATTAGGATTGCAGTAGGTGTTAGAATCAGTCAAGCATTATATTTCTCAATTTCATAATGCACCACACCATAGTAATATGCTGCTGTTATACCTCAACATCCATATGACAAGATTAATTACCTGTCCATTGTCCATTTGTGATCAATTTAGTATTTCTGTGCCTTCGCTCTTGGTGTCCTTCAGGCTTCCATTATGTATGCTGTCCCACTCATTTACTATCAAACTGCAAGAACTGATAGTGACAGCAATTTCTCTGTTCACAGAGAAACAGGTATATAAATGGACTGATAAACATCTTTACTTATGAGAGATATGAGAGCTGACACAAACAAAATGGTATGTTGCACATGCATCGAAGTGGCTCCCAATCCTAATGAGGACATGGGCAACCTGTGTGGTTTGTTAGAGTGTAGTTCCCTCCTGTCCCTGTCAGCACAGAGCCTTTATTTTCAGCTTACTTATTCGCTGCAGGCTGTATTTAGAGTCAGTGTCTTAAGACAAAAAGTGAATATTTTACTCAATATTTACATTTGGAAAGTCATTTGTATTCAGAGTACAGCTAACCAGCTGCTGAAGTCAAATTTTTATGCTCCCCATTCGGATTATTCAAATCATCTGCATCTATTTCATGCCTCTAGGGTTGCCATATTGTTCTTGAGTAGCTTTTAAGTGGCATAGACAAGATTTTTTTTAACAGACTACAGCCTTTTAAACACAAGCACTTGCCTTTAATGTTTTTTAAAAAAAGGACAGGTCATTGAAATTGACAGTTACACAGGTGGAAAACTTCCAAAGTCAGTCAGTTTTTATGTTTTTCAAAGTTTCAAACTGAAGACAGCAGTTCTGGGCAAATATGTGGGCATTCTATGTGTCCTTTTCAGTGTAGGCTATCACTATTTACTGGACTGGAATAATCTAAGCATGTATAGCAAAAAAAAGAGATTTGTTTAGAGAATTCATATATATATTACATTTAGCTTAATCAATATAGCCGATATATGGTTTTATTACAATGAACTTACTTAAAATAACCTCACATATAATTTATAGGTAGCTTAGTTTAGCTTTAATTAGCCAGCTAGCTGTGATTTAGAGAACACTGCTTTCTTCTGTTTAAGTATCTTGCTAGCAAATAAAAATTATATTGTAGCTTACATAATATTGAAGGTATGTTTGTTTAATAAGTAGCTCAAAGCTTTTTCACAGCATATCAAATTTTGTTTAAAATAAAGTATTTTTCTTCTAGGAGGATGAATTGAAGGAGTGAATGAACATAAGCTTAGTAGCAAGCATCACAAATAATTCTAACATTTACCTGATTTGTGCCGGTATATAAAATATCACCCTTGGAGCAGTTGGAGCTTAGGTGCCTTGCTCAACGGCACTTCAAAGGAATCTTGTTGGTTGCAGGGTCCCAAGGCAGGTTCCTTAACCTCAAGCTTACTTAGTCGGCTGTACTTAGTCATAGATAAAAAAAACTATTTTAATTACACAATATTATATGGCCAAACTTGTGTTGGCAACTGACCACAACATCCATGTGTGGTCCTTCCTCAGACTGTTGCCACAAAATTGAAACTGTTGTTAAAACCTAATCCCATTGAGGACAAACTGCAACCCAAAGCCCCCTTGCATGGCTTTAGTGTCTGACTTCAAAATAAGTGAGCAAATATTGGACCATGTTGCTCAAAACCTGGTGGAATAGTAGTGGATTTATGATCAATTGAAACACTACATGGATTACAGTACACTGGGGACAGTACTGTCCAGTAGATGTGCATGTTCTAGCATCTTCTAGCTTTCTGACTCAAAGCTTAGTCATTCCTCTTGAAGAAGGGCAGCACAGACAGCAGAATGGGTATGTGGGTGTGGAAGCTGTCAGCAAATGACACGGGATGTCATGATTGAAGTGTACCTTTAGCCCTTCATCACTTCACAGTAGATGGTGGATAATAGCTCCCTCTGTATGTTCAGCAGTTGCACTCCCCCCCCCCCTTCTCTCTCACTAGGTGAACAGGGCCCATTAATCACACTGTCTGGTGACAGCCTAATAGAGCATGTCCTCTCATGAATATTTCTCCTTTCTGCCCTGTGGTGGCTGTGCTGCAATTCACCTATTTGTCCTGCTAACCCCCACAACTGTCACAGCAGGAAAAAGGTGTTTCCGGACCTGTGAACTGCACCAAACTGCACTGTGGCTGTATCAGTGGACTTACTCATGCTTCAATCTGTACTGAATTTAGACTAGAACCTGTAAACCTGTAGATGGTGATGAGTGATGTGATGTGCATTGCTTTAGCATTAGAACCAGAAAGCTACATTTACCTTGGCCAGTCTATTTATTGTTGCAGTGGATTTTATGTTGCAGGCCTGTGGTAACACACACAGAGAAAACTTACAAATAAGTACAAATATTTCCAAATATATATATATTTATTTCCAAATATATATATTTTTCTTCTTCTTCTTTTTGGCGTGTTTATTCTTTTTCTACCTACCCTAGATATATCATTTATATGAGCTTCAAACAAGAGACCAGGTTAGGTGAGTTTATCAAAACTTATAGGAAAGTATGTTGGAAATTTGTGTCCGAAGATCCATTGTTAGGTAAGAAAGTTTTCCTTAACACCATAATTCAAACAAACATTCACAATTAACTTCAGAAAGCTGTGTAGTCACAACTACTGTTCAGCCCCACTTTTGGTTTAAACTAACCAATGCATACCATAAACACCCTTAAACAAGAACTGTTGTTCTGGAGATGCTCTGATCCAGTTGTTTAGCCATCACATCATACTTACACTTGCCCATTTTTTTTCCTGTTTTCAACATATTAAGTTGGAGAACAGACTGTTTACTTGCTGGCTAATATATCCCACCCCTTAACAAGTGTCACTGTAACAAGTTAATTTCAGTCCACCAGTTTGTTAAAATGTTGAAGGCTAATTAGTTGTAAATGACATGAGTGACTTCCTGTAACCACTGGTCTTGGGGAATAATGTTAGTTAATGTTAGTTGGATATTGGTTAGTTTCACAAGCCATGATACTATTTTGGTTTAGCGGTGGCTGTGTCTTTGTTCAGGAAATGTATCCCAGGTCTTACTGTCGCACATAATGTAACTGAAAGGCTACCAAAAGCTACTAAATAATCAGGAAGCTTATTTCAAGCAACATGTAGTCCTAGATTATGTGAACTTGTCTTCTTTAAGTAGAAGGAAGTTACTTAACATCCAGTATCTCATGCCCTTTACACATTCAGACCCTGGTGATATACTGTATGCATAGAGTGTAATCATTACCATTTATAAACTGATATTGTTTAGTTAGACATTAGATCTTAACTCCAACAAAACTTCCTAGTCTATCTAGAATATAATATCTCCAGTGTTTCTCTGATCTTAGCTGCACTAAGATAGACACAATGCAATTGCATATCTGTAGTTGGTCCTTTACTACTTTAACCAAAATTACTTTACTGCTCTAGTGAAATGTTTAATGTATATGATAACTATGTAGGTAGGAACTTATCTGCTAAATCAGCATAATTCATAGCTACAGAATGGGTCAATTTCAGTGGTTTTTCAGTTAGGGACATAGTCAATGCCAAAGTCAGAGTGTATTATTTTCAACAGATGTTTAATTACTTCTTTCAGTGTGTATCTAATGAAATATATCGGTCAATGTCTTCCACTTTCTCGCAGGAAGAGTCATCATTACTACATTCAGTTGGTATCTGTGCACTGATGGCTGTCTTATTCCTAAACTACCACAATTAGAAATTTCCTGCTATAAAGTCTACAAAATTGTGCGATGTAGATTTGCAATTAACACAATATATGAACTTTAGATACTTTCATTGTTTGTTTCCAAAATATGATAGCTGCTTGTGCGTTTATCAATGGGAATGATTATTCCGGTTCACCACATAGTCTACTAATTATGTCTGTTTCAATTACAAGGAAACACATTTTACTGGTTGAATGAATTCCTCTGTAAAATTCAACCTCTGTCATGTTTCCCCCCACTCAATTTCACACTGCAACAGTTTAATATATGTATGAATTTGTGGAACTGTTGGGTTGTGATGACTGCGATATAATCTTCAGAAACAACATAAGATTTACCATCTGATGATGAGAGAGGAAGTGAAACTGAGTGTGAAATATAAATTTGACTGAGAATGCTGTTTGTGTCCTAACAATAATAATACTACTGACTACATGGAAAATTAATTTGGTTATTTTGAGGTACTGATCAGCAATAGCATTAAAACTGCGTTACCCTTAGTGTCACCAGTCCACCCTAGTGCCATCTCTTCCTAAGGAAAATGTTATACACACAGCCTTCATGCCCATATATCCATGAACCTTCAGTGCCCATGACCCTGTTGCTGCTTCACAGATTGTCCATCCTTGGACCACTTTTGGTAGCTACTAACCACTGCGAACTGGGAATATCACCAAGACCTGCTTTTCTGGAGATGCTTTGACCCAGTTATATAGCCAGTTTGACCATATTCAGAGTCCTTCAGTTACTTACACTTGCCCATTTTTCCTGCTTTCAACACATCATCTTAAAGAATTGACTGTTCGCTTGATGTCTAATGTGTTCCAACCCTTGACAGGTGCCACTGTAATTAGATAATCAGTGTTATTTATTTCATCTGTTAGTGAATATAATGCTGTGGCTGATCAGTGTACGGCTTTGTTCATTCCATACAGTATAGTTCATGGAAGAAACCGAACTTTTTAGCTAATTAGTTCTTGTTGTGCCTCTGCCACCAGGTATTGCATGCTTCTGGGTTCATTCATCTGTCTGTAGGATTTATAAGGAGTTTCCCCTGTAACAGATGTATAGATGAACTGATTTTGCAATTGATCCACACAGGGTCACAGTCAAGGTTGCAGCAATGTCAGATGTCTGAAATGCTTTCTTGGAATTTAATTAAATGGTATTTCAGGCAACAAAAAGGACTAGACTTGAAGTGTAACATTGTCAAAGTCATTGGTGTCGCATGTATAGAACACATCTCATAGGCATAGTTATTAAAACTAAAGAAGTGATCTGCTGTCCATTTTTAGGACATGGAAAATAATGGAAATAATGGAAAACTTTCACTTATTATCACTCTGTCTCCTTGCTTGCTCCCTGTTTTTTTTTTTTTTTTTTTTTTTTTATATATATATATATATATACAGAATTACTGAGCAACATGAAAAGAGAACATGACTTTCTATTGCGGTTTCTATTGCAGTAGGCTGCTGTGACATTGCTTAGCAACATACAATCACTTTGTGGTCTTTTTCAGTAACTTTATGCTCAGTTCTGCACATCAGTGGCCATTTGGTAAGCAAAATCATGTGTTAAAGGAACTAGCAACAAACATATTGCATATTTAATGTATATTCATGCAGATAAGGAAAGGTATTGATTCTATACCAACTCTTAAAATGAAGCCTAATACAGGTGGGATGATTAGATTATCAATTTTCACAGTGTGCATTGTAAATCACAAGAAAATCACAAGTGTCCTATCAATAGGACAATATGTCAGATGAGACATTGGATATAAAAATAGGA
Source organism: Duopalatinus emarginatus (assembly GCA_028565595.1). Classification (NCBI taxonomy): domain Eukaryota; kingdom Metazoa; phylum Chordata; class Actinopteri; order Siluriformes; family Pimelodidae; genus Duopalatinus; species Duopalatinus emarginatus. The sequence continues at coordinate 12,107,845 of JAOVVF010000048.1, forward strand.
CGTAAAGGATCTAAATTTTAATGATATTAATATAGTAGTAGTAGTGCAGCACTGGGTGCAGTGGGAAGCATAGCATTATTTTGCAGATCGAGAGTTTTGGGTTTGTGCAGTGGAATAGTGGAGAGAATATATCTGTTATATTTTTGAGCCAAATTTACTTTGGTTTATTCTTTTTTTACTTTGATACTTTGATTTACGTCTAGTCTTCAACAGCTATAGCCAAATATGAATGTCAAAATTCTTTAAATCAAACACTTAACCTCTGCATCTGAAAAAGCTAAAGTATTTTCTTTGCAGAACTCTTTATCATCTGTTATACTTTTTTTTCACACAACACATATTGCAGATGTGATAAGTACGGTTTGTTAACGTTTACACTGTACATACTGCATGTGTGTATCAAACCCACCAAAGCATGGAATCCACAAGACCTGTGAATATGTTTTGTGATATCTGGTTTCATAATGTTAGCAACAGATCCTTCTGTGGATCATTCATGAGATTGGACCAGGCAGGCTAGCCTTCAACCAATAAGCCTACCACTCAGCCCTGGGTGACCATGAACCTTTTACCCTGTTACCTGCTCATCAGATTGTGTGTATGTGTATGTGTACATTGATGTGAGAATCAGCTCTTTAATCTTGATAAATGAGAGCTGTTGTGCCCATCTCTCCATTTTAACAGAAAACACTGCAGCACTGAAAGAAGTGACAGAGACTTCGCTTTTTTGTTGTGCTCTGTTTATTGCTAGAGTGCTGTCTCTATTTTACAGCGCACATTAATTTGATGTGATAAGGACGCACTGGGATTTTGACATGTGCTGTCATTAATGGAGTACAGAGAACCCCCCCCCCCCAATCCTTCAGTCTTCCTTTGTGTATGGGAAGTGCGGAGCCATGGACGGACTGTTGCCTGTCTGATCCTTCTGCAGACAGTGAGCTGATTGCTGATGCTTTTAGTGAGAAGTGATATGAAAATTTTACTGTCTAGAGAACAAGCTGGTGCCCAGACACAAATTAGAAAATGACCTGTCTTAAAAAAAGTGCAACCAAACGAAGGTTTTAAGTTTTTGGTTTTGGGAATTGTAACAAATTCTACCTTCTAGACTGTTGGAATTATGTTGATTTAAGAATAATAAAAGCATTATTAACCAGAAGCATGTTACTGGTTAGCTTTTCTACACTGCAGCGTATAACTTTACACCACTTCTGGTGTGTTTCAAGAATTGTACATTACATAAGATTAGGAATGCACTCTATACATATAGAGGCCTATAATTGCAAAACACATTAAACAAATGAAAACATGGCAGTAAGTCAGTAAACTCGGTGATAAACCCCAAAACACAATGCCAAATTGCAAAAACAACAGCAAAACCAAAACACACTGCATTAACTTGAGAATGAATATGAGTTCTCAGCACCTATAAATCATTGCTTCTGCTGATGGTGGCCCCACATGAACAGCCTGAAGATCACCATGATGGACAGTCTTTCAATAAACTGTACAATAATTAACATAAAAAAAAATGATAGGGTTGCTTAGTAGCATTTTTAGTTGCATCATGTTGTAAGAAGGGATTGAACTGGGGATTTTCTACAAGGCTGTACTATTGTTACAAAAAGTTCCATATGTCTAAGACTCTTTTTTTATTTAAAAAAATGTAGGCTAAATTTTGGCTAAATGTAGGTTACGCTTACAATGTGTACAGAATTACACAAAATGCTGCTAGTTTTCTTAATAAAGAATACTGCTTTTTTTCATGGACAGTTTTGGCAAAAGTGTTGTCTGAAACTGTTAAAAACAGATATTTAATTTATTCCATTTATACAATTTTTTTAATCACATGACACATTTTAACAGTTTATTATTCTTATTTAATATAATTTTACTGTTATTTTTAGATGCACGTTTTATTGTGGGGAAAAAAAGAACATTTTCCTTCTTATTATGTGCAGTGTAGCTAGAACTGCAGTTGCCATTAACACATTTACACACCACCTGTCAAGCCTTCATCAGTGAACAGTAGATAACTTTATAAAATGGACTTTATGGTAAAACTATAATGAATTTCCTGGTACATACACAGCACAGAGCTATAGATGAATTCTCGTTCCATTCAAGGTTTCTTCCTTGCTACCATTACCCCTGACTTGCTCATTAGGTATAAAAATGGATATAAATTTTAAATTCATGTTATTTTTCTGTAAAGCTGCAACCTGGTATAATGTCAATTGTTAACACTCATAAAAACTTAAATTGCGTTGCTGGTTGGCTGCAGGACATCAGCATGAGAGAGAAAAATAGTGCATGTAAGAAAGACTTCCATGGTAATATAATTTACCTGAATTATTTATTTGTTTCTTTGTTAATTTATTTACTTATTTATGGAGATAGCTGTATGTCCGGGTTAGAATAAGAATTATGTGCTAAATAGATTATAATTGGCTTTGCATTCAAAATAAACAATCAGTGAGAGTGTTAATTTATGAGATCTGCACAGTTTGCCCTTTGATAGGTTTACATTTTAGATGTATTTCCCATCACATGCATTCAGATACAGAGATGTGCCAAACAGATACAATCCAGCTGGGTAGGATTAAAAAGCTGGGGTTCAATGCTTACTAAAAAGGCAAACATTTGCTCAGTAGCAGTCCTCGAAAAATTGCCCACAGAGCTATTATTACTATACATATATCTTATACATTAAGACTATTTAGATTGAATAGCTTTTCAATTAGAAATCATTCAAAGCAGTGAATTCAAATTCTATTTATTATAACTCTATTTCTCTATAATAAAACAGCTTTCAAATTTAAATAGACATCTCTAAGTAACTTTATTTCCATGAGCTAAAATAACATCAGTGTAAAGTCAAACTAAACAAGAGAGAAAAGCAATATGAGCCTAAATGAATGTACTGATGCTTTACATATAATTTAAAAAAAAGGATGCCTTCAAATGCTATTATTTTAGACTGCACAGTTCGTTTTTTTCTTTGTGATCGGTATGTGCTGTGTTCACTCAGTAATAAGCATGTGATTTTACATGTTACAATGTGTCTGAATTTGCTGTAGTATTTTTTTTATTTATATCTTTTGCATTGATGGGTCACCACAGTAAATCCTTATTGGAGCTCTCCAGGCTGTCAAAACTGGACAAATGACTGACTGCTTTGGATGAATGGCACTATTGCTGTTATCAGAGACTCGGTGTGATAGGCTGTTCTAGCCACCACATCAAGTGCACTCCAATCCATATAGCACTGAAGACTGATCGCCTTCTGAAAATTCAGCCTGTAATCCATATTCAGGTCATTATGTTGGCATTCATTCGAAAATAAGCCAAATTTAGGACACAGCTTTCAGCATTGCCACGGGCAAAATAAAATACATTTATAGCAAAATGTAGTGCACTCATTTTGCACATGCCGTGTGCCCGAAATGAAATGACATGCTGTCATGCAAGATACAATATATAGGGTACAATACATAGAACCTAGATTTTTCGAATATATGCCAGGAAGTGAAAGAGATGGCAGGTTCTTGGTAACAGCTGCTCCCAATACTTTCATTTTGCCTTGTGGAGTCACATATGATTTTTTTTTTTTCATTTTTTCTGCTTTCATTTGCTATAAATTAGCCAAAAATTAGTAATTACATTAAATCATTATACCAGCCCCATAACAGTGGTGCAAACTAAAACTTCTTATCAGTCTGCACATAAATATTTAAATACATCTAATCTAAATATTTAGAACATACAGACAAAGAATGTAACAGTGCTTAAATTCTTATGCTGTGCTCTGCACAAAAATGACAGCGATCTGAGAATTATATGTATTATTCGAATACTGATCATGAACACCTGACTGCAACTGTATTGGACATATAAATTAAATTTATAATTTATATAATCATATATCAGAATCATTGTAATAACAATGCTATAAACTATATGGAACAAAAAAAGAGAGTTGAGAGTTACAGTACAGTATCTTATAGCTTACGAGTCTTTCAAGCATTCATTCTCTCTCTCTCTCTCTCTCTCTCTCTCTCTCTCTCTCTCTCTGTCTCTGTGTGTGTGTGTGTGTGTGTGTGTGTGTGTGTCTCTGTTCAACAGGCCTATTAAACCTGGAAGTGTTACTGCGTCAGTTTCTCATTTCCAAGGAAACACTCTCTGTTCGCATGCTGGATGACAGCCAAGACCCTACTCCTCTTCTCAAAGAGATTCGAGATGACAAGACTGCCACAATCATTGTCGATGCCAATGCCACCATGTCCCACAACATCCTGGAGAGGGTATGAAGGCCTAAATACCATTAGAAAGACTAAAATATTAATATATTGACTGGTCTGTCTGTCTGTCTATCTATCTGGCTATCTCTCTATCTATTGTGTACATACTGTACATTTATTCAGTCTAGTCCATAAATATTTGCATACCGTCAATAAAGTTATTTTAGGATTTAAATGCTTTAAGCTTAAATATGATGGTATGTATATTTAATATTTTTAATATTTATTTTATTTATATGCCTGATGTGCTATTCCCTCATTAGTTCACTTACAATTTTTTTTTTGCTTTTTTTTTTTCTTTGATATTTGAGCTGTTAACTTTCAATATATAGTCCAACCTATTAGACAAACAGAAAACAGTGTAGCCAACTCTACTATGTGGTACATTCTTTCTGAGAGTTTAGGGAGATGACAAAAAACGTACTTTAAAAAAAAAATACTTTTCCTGATCAAAAGGGGGAAAAAAACTTTCACAACAGTCATACAGAGCAAGGAACACCCTCCAGGAGTTATGTGTGAGTGTCACAAGAAGACTTCACCAGAGTAAATACAGAGGGTTTACCACATGATTTAGACCACTGGTAATCCTCAAAATAGGAGTTGACTGGAGTTGACAAAGCATCTAAATAAGCCTATGCAGATCTGGAACTACAGCTTATAGGGAGATGAGACAAAATCGTGTAATAGAATAATGGAGAGAGGAGAATAAGAGAATGGAATTAACTGCTCTTGGTCTCAAGCATACCATTTCTCTCATGGCATGGGCGTGCATGACTGCCAGTGCAACTTACTGCCTTTATTTACTTATGACAGGTGACTGCTGATAAGGGCAACAAAATGAATGCCAAAGTGTATAGGGCCATGGATAGGGCCTTTCTGTTTCATACTGCACGTTAACAATGTCCTGAAGCATATTGCCAAAAACAACCCAAGAATTTTTTTGGCAAAGAAACGTAATCTGATCTAAGTCCATACAATTTACTTAATAAATGTTCTAAAAACAAGTCCTGGTAGAACATTAACATTGAAGGAACCCCATGTCTGGTAATAGCTATAGGTTCCAGCAACCAAGACACTGAGTTCATCAACCTCAATATATAGTAATAGATGGCTGAAGTGTCCAAGTATTTATGAGCCTGACTGTATGTTTCCTATCTAAGGGTTAAAGGGAAAATTTAGTTATAAGTAGACATTAGCTGACTTTGTATTAAGAGCAAATACAAGTCAGCATGTTTAATTGAGAAGCTGCAAGTGTGTGCAACATTTTACATGCATTCTTATTCAGCTGTTTGTTTGGTTTTAAATAAAAAAGCAAAGTAAGGCACAAATGGGATGTAGTCCAAGAATAGAGTTGAAAGTCTAAGGGTTAAATGCTTAGTCCAAAGCCCAGTGGCTCAGAGGCAGTGCTGAGATTTGATTATTGTGTGAGAACGGAGCCCAGTGAGTTACTGTGACCACTCAATACATTAGGGCCATTTAGCCATTGTGTTGGTTTTGCATTAGGCATTGTTCAAAGCAATCAATTAGGAAAGCCAAACCCTATTTAGGTGAGCATTTGTCTCCATCATAATGAACGATCCAAATGTAGATTGCCATCTGTCCCATGTTGCATCTATAGCAATCTTTGTAATTCATTCAACACTTCCACACTTTGTCGAATACCACAGTTCATGGAAAACTGAATTACGAAACCTAACATGATTCTCCTCCTACTCTCCTATTCTACAACTCCCTATGGTTCCAGCGAGCCTCCCACACTTTTCCACCAGTCTATTGTATGTCTCTCTTTCCCTAAGCACTTGGTGATTTAAGTTCAAAAGCTCAATAGGTCAATAGATACTTAGGGAAAGTTATTAGCTTTCTGAATTGTGATAAAAACCAAACCAGTTAAGATAGTTGAAATTACTTGCGTGCTGTCCACATGATTAAACCAAGCCCTTCTCTTTAAGCCCAAAGGAAACTGGATGGATGAGGAATAATATATCTGATCACATTAAGCTTCTATAAACCATAAAAAGTCAGGCTGAATATGTGTGAATATATACAGATAAGAATTATGAAAAAAAAAGATAATTATGCAAGAAGTAATCATCTAACAGAAACCTAATTTATCAAGAATGATTGTCTTAAAAAGTCATTACTTTGACACACTGCTTCTTCAAGGAACTCTATAGAGGCACCTTTATATATCGGCTATTCATGATTTAAGTTAGTGTAGTGTAGTATAGTTTTGTGTTGTGTGGGTGTAGTTTAGTTTAGTGTAGTTTTGAGCAGTTTTGTGTAGTGTTGTTTAGTGTAGCAGCAATTGTCGTGGTTAGTGAAGTTAAAATCAAAAATCAATTTTAGGGGTTGTCAGTAACACAACACGAGATATTAGCTGGGCAGCGTACTGGGTTTTGAGACTGACCCAATGTCTACATCGTGCTTATTTTTCAGCTCCACAATCTCTTTTGTGCAACTGTATTTAACATTTACAAAGTAATAATTAAATTCATTAGCAATGTCTTCAGTTTATTTATAATTGCATTATCTCATTTACAAAATAATTTGGGTTGTCTCCTGTTTCATAAGCATTTTTAATGATGCTGTTTAACATTCCCCATGTTTCTTGAGTGTTACTCTTTTACTGCTCCATCAGAACTCATCAGAAATAAGGCACACACAGTGTTCACCTATCAGAGATAATATTCTATGGCGGAGATTGTTTTGTGTTGTTTTAGGGAAGGGTATGGCAAGCTGTTATGTTTTTACGTTGAACGTTCATATTCTTACCTACAAAAAAATGTATAACTTGCCATTTCAGCACTGTAATTTCTCTGTCAGGACATTCTCACCGTCTTTACATCCAGTTATAGATCTGGTGTACGTTCTGTGTCTTGTCCCAAGTCAGCGTATAATTAAATATACTCTATTCGTGTGTATTGTACAAGGGTCATCAGTTCTTTGCTTTGATAGATCAGTTATTCTATCCTTTTTTTAATGAGGCTATTAAGTTGTTTGACTTAAGTTTTTCAATTAAATCTAGTAGCAGAGCTTTGCTGTTTAAGCACTTTGCTAAGCTCTTCTGACATGAAGTTCAGAGATTTGCTAATCTCCCGTATCTGTCTTCCTCAGATACTTTGCTGTTTTTTTTCTCTTCAGTGTGAGGTCTTTGTTTCACTGCAGACTGTAATATCCTGTGATATCCAACAATGCTAGCTAGCTTAGCCTAATTCCAATAACTGCAAGGTTGCCACAGCAGTGGTTGAAGTCTCTGTGATATTCCTGAGAAGCCCTGTGAATATGCCTAAAATCATGTGCAAGATATCCCAGCATGCATTATATCTGGTGGAACATTGGGAGTGAATATGAGGAGGGGTGTGATGGATCCTTCAGCCATTCTGGTCAGTTTATTTATCACTATATTGTACACTTTGGTGTAAAATCTGAGCTCTAGTGTACAGCAACATTAGTGATTTTGTTACTTCATGATTCCACAATGCATACAAGGGCAGACAGGGCCTTCTCTATAAATATTATTAAAAATTTGACATTCGACAAAATCATAGCAATATGGAAATTTTGTATCAATATTTTACTGTAGTTAAGCATACCAGTATTAAGGTGAGACAGCATGTAGCACAGGAGCTCACCTAACTTTCAATCAGAAGTGTAGGTGTCTGCTTTTTTCTGTCTCTCAGTGGCATCTGGCCGTTTTCTGAAAAAGAAAGCACAAATCAATAGGCTACCATGCGGTACTGCGCAAAGATCCAGAAACAAACTGAATTTTGTTATAGACATTTATGTAACTTATTCACTACTGAGTCAGAATAAACTATTTACATTTCCAAACATTGCTTTTCCAACAAAAATGTAAATATTACAGAAAATCTTTTGTAATAGACCACTTTTCAGACATAAAAGCTTAATAAATTGTGTGAAAATTTGTCTGCAAAAAAAACAAACAGATGCGAACAGCAGATTCTCCTACATGCTAAGAAACATTTCAGTTCAAACTGAAAAAAATGTTGGTGCACAGACCGCTGTTCATACAGCAACACAGAAAACAATCTCACCTAGCTCACCTTGACAATTAATGTGTCCTCCTACAGACCAGATATAGAGAATCTGTCCAAGGAGATACTGAAACAAAAATCACCCTGAACAGGTCATTTAGGCTGCATGCTTCAAATTGGCAAAAAATCCAGATATGATTCTTCTGACAGCTGTATCTTTAATATTAATATAATATTTAAAACAGTTCCACACCTATACTAGGCCACTGGCATATACTGAGACATATCTCCAGCCAAGATGTTAAAATGGACATAAAATATTGTGGCTTCCAAGGTGTTTTGAAGTTAAAATTTGGGTTGCTACCCTATACACTATCATGTGTAAAAAGAAAAATCCTAGAAGATTAGCAATTTTTGTAATATTTAAAAAAGCCAGATTGGCACCAACATCTATACCATAGTAAAAAGTTGCTGACATCACATTTTTCCTTATTCTGTGATACATGAACATATCCTAGCATTACACCTCTGCCACATGATTGGCTAATTGGATAATTTCATTTAAAAAGATAGGTACCGGTGTTCCTAATAAAGTCTCAAATAAGTATATATTTATTTGGTTGATTATTTAGACAATACTGCCAGATTTAGGTATTTAACAGTGCCCGTAATTCATATTCCAAAATGTTTGTAACTGCCTTTTATTTTACAAAGACAGGGGAAATACTGAAGATTACACATTGGTATATTTACTGTAGATTCTCTCCTCAGTGGATGTTGCACAAAAGAAAGGAAGTTCAGTTCTGTTTGAATGTCCTCTATTGTGGACCAACTTTACCCTCTGAAAATAACCGTAGGTGTGAAGCACTGACACACAAGGACAAAGAAGAGTTGGCTGGTATTCAGTGGATGATTGCAAGCGTAGAAGAGTTATTAATTCACTCAATGCTTTGTTGAATACTTCTGCTTTCCCCCGTCCACTGATTGTCCATTGTTATTTTACAAAACTACAGCACAGTAAATAAAAGAGGGGGTCTGTAGTATCTTCTCCTCAGCAGTAGAGGCACTAAGATAAGCTCAAACTTTAATTTCCTTGCAAAAGTATAGCATATTGCCAAGAATTTGTGGACACCTGATTTATTATACCCATAGGTGGATGAGGAGGCATGTAGTTAATATACCAGTTCAGCCCTTAGTTGTTCAGTGGGGTTGTCATCAGTACTCAATCAATCAATCCATTTCTTTCTTTCACACCAATCATGGCTGGGAATAACCGGACACGTGACATAAATTGTGTGAACAGATCCACAATTGAATGTACCCAGAGCCTATCAGCCCTGGTTAAAGTTTCCAAGTCTGTCCATCACATTTGCAGTAATGCATTCTCTATTGTTCACTCCTCTTGGCCTTATTCAAGTATTCGAATTGCCACCTTAAGCCATTTCTTGGCTTTTCTTGTTGCTATGGTGACAGTGGGTGTTCTGCCTTGCCAGTGAATTGTGCAGTTCACAACAGGGAGAATTTGCTTTTCTCTCACCCGTCCGCATCCCCTTGGCTTCCTTGTCTTTTCCCACACACCCCTCTCTCTAAATGAGGGGCATGTGTGCAAAATAACAGAGGAGAACTGGCTGCTGTTCAACAGACAGATATGACCAAGCATGGCAAAGCTGTTTGCCAGTGCTTACACTGTTGCTTCTGTGCACACGTTCCAATTACATGGTCAGTTGCAGGGGCAATTCTTACATTATAGAATACTGATGCATGAACAAAATTATTATAAGCTGAAAACAACCCGGTTGGCTGCTTTTTTTCTCCCCTCATTTGCTTTAATAAATAGGATGAGATGGAGAGAGCAGACACAGGGCATGTGGGGACTTGCACAGAGATGAGAAAAATGCTCTCTGCAACCTTACATGACATGACATTTGAAAGGGCTCAGAAATGTACTTCTAGGACTGGTTTGTTTAGGCGATTGGATGGATTTTTTTTTAATCTGCTGTCAAGTCTCAGGTGAAATCATAACCATTTTATCATTGGCTTATTGAGTAGCAGCACTAATCTATGCATCATCATCATCATTAGTAGTAGTAGTAGTAGTAGCAGTCAAATGAGGAGGAGGAGGAGGAGGAGGAGGAAGAGCCAAGCTGTAATTGTTGAGCCCTTTAGCACAGCACTTGGGTGCACTCTACTACTACTACTATTGCTGACTCTTTCCCATTCTCCCTGATATATATTTTTTACAGTTAAATACCAAATTAAATTGATGCATTTTCAAGATGGCCCACTGATCAAAATCTCATGTCAGATGAATCACATCATTAATCAGTTTGCATGTACACTGTTTCAGTCCTAGCATTAAAACAGCCTGAATGCAGGTCTAATCTATGCTGTAGTATCTGTGGCACCAAGCTGTTGTAATGCTTGGATCATATTTGGTAGGTACTCCCCATTGGGAAAACCACCCAGTTTGGTGCGGAAACCCGACAGGACCTGTTTTGGAGATGCTCTGACCCAGTCATCTGTCCATCACATTTTAGTGCTTGTCAAAGTCACTTAGATTGTTAGCCCATTTTTCCTGCTTTCACCACATCGAATTTGAGAACTGTCTGTTCATTGTCCAACAAAAACTAATAAGTTATTAATCATATTGTCTAGTTGCCAATAACTTATTAAATCCTGTTCCATGAAGCCCTTAAATAGTTGAACTCTCAAGGGTCTGCGCTTTTTATACTTCAGTTGTGTGCACTCAATGTCTTGGGGGAAAAAAAGTTTAATGATTATGCCAACAGTCACACTGATTCATGAAGGGACTGATGATTGAAATGATGACTTTGAATCAGACTTTTGAATCTTTATTGTTCAGGAAGCTTTGAATATTGAGTGAAGATTTTCTAGTGTTGAAAGTCTATTAGAGCTGACAATGGAAAGAGTTGTCTGAATACTCATGCTTGCCATGTGATTGTCAAGGCGATTCTTTAGTGAAATGGTGCATAATTTATGCACATTGTGATTTGCTTGAGAAAATTTTGCAAAGCACTCTAAAGGTAGGAAGACATTTCAGAGGCTAAATTATGGTTCTGACATTTTTTGAACAATATGTTTGTTTGTGGAGCCTAAGCATAAAGGAAAAGCTGTGACATTTGTTAACATATAGCTGATGGTCTGTAGCACTCGTATCCTAATTACCAAGTTAACTTCTTGACCATTCTATTGATAGTGGCATTTAAAATGTAAAGCCTGAGATCTGAGTTCAAAAAACTCTTTGCTTAGATACCTGGATAAGGTAAAATACTGTGCTATTATGCAGTGTTTGCAATAAATCTATGCTGGTTCCAACATGTTCTGCCCATTTCTGGCAACATCCTGGCTTTAAATACTTTGAATTCTGGTCTAATAGCACTAGCTTTGAATATACTTAATGAGTTAATGAGCAGCTGCCAGATGTGGTAGAATCAAACGCATGACAAATACCTCAGTGTCACAAGGAACCAACAATTTACAACTGAAAGCTTCTTGGAGATGACCACTAGACTCACACTACTGGGAGTGTTGATAACCTTGTAGAACAAGGAGAGGGTACAATGAGCAGCACTGCAGCCTTTCTGGACTGGGATGTCGGCAAGTAATGTGCATTAGGAGACACGCCTCAATGATTTTGAGCATCAGCAAGGAGATTTGACTGTGCAAATGCAATAAGGAGGTACAGCCGGTGCTTGAGAGCATACCTCCTAATCACTCCTTCTAATGTACTACTGAAGTATTTGGCATTATGATCGAGAAGAACACCATCCTGGATATATATAAAATCTGCTTCTGACTTATTGAGTACTTGCATGTCACCTGTATGTGGTACGTAACCAACTGATGTTTTCTGCATCTTTATGGACTATAAAGCTATTAGACATAGTCCGGATACATTATCGTCTGAATGTATTTTGATGTATGCAGCAAATTGCAACATAACCAACTGATTTTTAGAATCACTGAAAATAAAAAAGTCGATGAAAGTAAGACCATTTTAGAGGTAAATAAAGAAGAATTCGAAAAATGTATCCTATTTCTAAATGATAAACTTTTCTGAGTTATAAAACTGAGAATACTGAGTGCAAAAAAAAAAAAAAACAGCAAGTAGTGTTCATATGGTTCTCTGGCTTAAGAGACTCCAGCACCCGGGTGATATGATGGTCTTCTTTGGGGGCCATGGCAGACGTTCCTTTCAGAAAGGTCATAGTAAGTTAACACCTCTGAGTGTTGCAATCCGCTGGACTGTTGTGGGCTGAAATTGCAGCTACAAACATCTATAGCCTCTATAACATCTAGCTGTCCCTGGAGAAAAGCTAGAATTTTGGCAATGCATTGTATGCATCCTGTGAGTTTCAGAGCATTCAGCCTCCATCTAAAAGAATACAAAACCCATGTTCTAACAGTTGGTGCATTTAGGGGTGATTCCTGTGGTTTCAGAGATCCAGGTTATTCCCACAGAAGTAGCAGTACCAAGATCTTACTGATCATCTCATAGGTCAGAAGCTTGGGTAATTCTGCACAATGTGGGGGGAAAATTAGTGACGGCAAGAAAAGTTGTACTGCAGATGCTGACATTGGTTTTGGGTCAGTGCATCCTTCTGCAAAGCAGCAAGTAGCTGTCTGAGCAACCCAACACATGGTGAGGCATCAAAACCAGTGAAGAACTTAAGGGACAGATGAATGACAGTTAATCTCTATTTGATTGATGTGACCTGATTTTAGATAAGCAGACACACCCCCTACATCACTGTAGCACCACATGACTCCCAAGTCTGTAAGGGAAGCATCCGTTACTATCTCACTAATAGGGTACTATTCTCAATCATTCTGCCTAGCAAATTACAGCTCATGGCCCACTCGCTGAGACAAGGACGTGCCTCTTTTTGTGGCAGTTGGGATTCAGCAAAAATGGCAGTTTTACTGCGGCCAGATTATCAATTCTAACATTCTCAGCAGGAGCCAGGACCTCACATGGCAAACTGACTGAATCGGATCATCAAGCATAATAACGCCTGCCACACATAGGGTAGCAGGTTGGCTAGCATTGTCAGTGAATCTAGCTTGTCAAAAATTGCCCAACAGGAGCTGAATAAAAAATGCATTCTGAAATCAAACATTTAAAAAAAATGACCATTAGTCCATTATTTTCCCAAAGTTACAACATTTAGTATTGGAATACATAAGGGATGTAATCAGATATAGTTTTTTTTAGTACAGATTAAATGTCAAACATCTCCTTACATACAAAATGCCCATATTCTTGATGATATTTTAACCATTTATCTCTGACATATCCCTTCTACTACCCACTATCCCAAGACAAGTGGTGGAATAAATATAAAAACACTATGCTAAAAAACAAGCACACCAGTCTAATACTTGGTAGGTAGGCATGGTGTAGGATCTCTGTGTTCCACAGTGTGTTGTATGTCATCCCAGATGTTTCTCAATAACATTAACATCTGGTGATTTAGGTGTGAATGGCAAAACCCCAAACTCAGACGAGTGTTCCTCTAACCATAATTTAACGTCTCTAGACATGTGTAGTGGCACATTGTCCTGTTGGAAAATGAATAATGAATGCAGAACATGAACTGGTGTAACTCGTCAGAAAGGACACATAGTGTTCACCTGTCAGAGAGGTTTGTAGATGTACCAGGGGTTCCCTTGGTATGCCAGCTAAACAAGCCTCATACCATTATGGAGCCACCACCAGCCTATGTATGTAGACAAGCACATTAAATCTGCACGATATGATGCTGAGGTGTGGATATATGTTCTAAAACATCTGTGTTCTAACTTGATCATGCTCCTGCAGTTGCATAGATAGGTATAGATAACATCTGAACATGAAAAAGAAAGGAATCAGTACATCTCTCAAATTCAGTACTAAACAAAAGATACATTCTTCTGCATATATGTGATGTTGAGTCAAACCCTGGTTGAGTGGACCCCTGTAGATTCTACCATTTTATTGCCCCTGCATCCGAGAGAGTAAACTTTATTATCTGTAATTACCTGTTCAGTCTCAGATAGTGTGTCATATCTGTGGAACGGATAGTGATTACATTCATTTATTGTGCTCAGTCTTGGAGTTGATCTACTAGGAAATGATTTCCTGTGTTTGGCCGCAGGCTGCCTGTTGTTTTGTTTTTAAGGCCTCTCATTTTCCATTTTCATTTTGCATGGATACATCTGCTATTATTAAATCGCCACTTACAGTTCTCCGATTTTTTACTTAGTCCAGCTAATCTAACACAGAGACACTCGCCATGTATGCACAAAGAGTGTCCACTCTGCCTTTGCCGAGTCTCATACCAGGTCATTATTTAAATATGTTGGCATTGAATTGAAATGCTTATTTTTTTGCATCTGTTTTCCAGGTTACAAGGGAGAGTTAATGAATCGAATAGTCTAGTGGGTCACGAGTGCCGGGCTTCTTTTGTGTCTTTGATCAGCCTCTAAGCAGGGCTTAAAAAGCAATATGCTCTGTGTTTTCATTTGCTCAACAGTGTTGGCAATCTTAAAGCTCAGATAATGACAATACCTTAAGTACATGCTAAATGAAGTTAGCCTTTCATTAGAAGGCAGTGTGTAATGTGCTTTTCATGAAATAAGATTCTTTTTTTCTCCGTCTCTTTTTTTCTCGTAGGCCTCGGAATTAGGGATGCTTTCCGTCTACTACACCTACATCTTCACCTCGCTGGTAAGAGTCTTTGACCTACTGCTCTTTCCTGCTGAATTAATGATGTGTGCTGCTGCTGTGGCAAAGATGCCGTTTATGGTATACGCACCTCATTAACAGAGTCTTTCTGTTTCTCCGTACATGTATTCTATTGTTCGGTGAAAGCCGAGCACAAACTGTGGTGTTTAATTGTGTTATTACTGGCATTAAATCTTTCTGTGCTTTGTAATGGTCACCAATGCATTTAATCACCTATGAAAGAAACGTGAAATATGAAATTCTCTGTGGTAATGGGAAGTAAAGTGGATGGAAATTTGGTGCTAATCGAGAGAATGATTTTTACAGAGGCGGTTGTTTTGATTTAGCTGACATTGCATTTTATTTGCTGGGGTGTTTACAAGGCGTAACCAAATATATTCATTGTTCCTTGGCTTTCTGTGAACTCAAACTAAACTTTAAAAGGCCGACTATCCGTGTTTCAGTTCTGTCTAACTTCATTTCTAGGAATATTTATCCTCGATTTATGCATTCCCTCTGGCCTCCCTGTTTCAGACAGTCATCCCAAAGACTACAAAGTGATTCGTCCCCTGCCAAAGATCTGTCTCCATTATGTCATTATCGCCTCTTAAAAATGGCCTGTGAGAGGCCAGTATTTTGATGAAGCAGACACAGGTTTTTTGTTTTTTTTTCATTGCAGTGTGTGCTAATGAGCCACCCGTTAGTCGCAGAGATAACTAATCCCATTTACTCACATAGCAGCCGTCACACTGGAAGATTTATCCTAGGTTTTTGGCCCATGCATATGAATGAGTAGTGAGCTCTACATTATTAGTCTACATTAGAGCAGTGGCGTGTGTCTGCTGCCCCCAAACATTTCTTTTGTTAAAAGAGAGTCAAACTCATATACCGCTGTGTTTAAGGGTAATGCCTTTAAAGCTTTTATCCTGATAGTTGCTTACATGCCTTTGTATTACAGCTACAATGAGAAAAAATAAATAAATAAATACTGGTATTACATGATCTCTTTTGCACTATTAGTTGCTCAACCAACAGGAAAGGAACTCAATATTAAGTAAGTCCTCGAAACAAATAAAGTCAATATGTATAATCCAGCTGGATTCAGGAAAGACTAAAAGGCTCACATGCATCGGGAACAATAACATTTGAACCATATATTTTCTCTTATTTATAACATCCAAGCAATTATTTTCTGAATGCATCCTGTGTATGATGTTTCCTCAATCTTTCATTTCACATTTATTAGTCCTTATTTATTAATTCCAGTATGTCAATACATATTAATTTAGCCTCATCTTGGATTTGAATTGGACTTATAATATGAGACATGCTACTGAAATGAGATAATCAATCTTATTCACTTCACCTGGCTTTGGTCCTGATCAGTGCAGCTACATATTCAAGTTGTAATTTCAAAATCCTACAGAAGTCTAAAGAGTTCTTTTTAGAAACATGCATATAGCGGAATAACAGATAATTATTGGTTGATGCTCAGTACTTCAGAATAGGACTAAAGCTTCCCTGAGAAGAATAAACTGGCTTGATTAGTTTATTTTTATTGTTGGTTTGGTTAAGTGGAATATTCTAGGGAAACGTCATAGAAGAAAGCCTGTTTGTTTGTGCATCTATATTGTGTGTGTGTGTGTGGTTTTTTTTTTTTTAATGGGCACAACACCCTTGTGTGATCAATAATAATTTTCCATGCACTATGGAATACAATGAGAACACATGCCAGCAATATTGAATACACAGTCAACTGCAGAATTATTGACTCCCTTCAAGGGATCAGGCAAAATGATGATTCAAAATAAGCACTGCAGGCATAGATATTTCTATTCAAACCCTGGGAAAAACTATATATATTTTTCTTATTTTCTTGGATTGACCAATTTTTGGCCAATTGCAGTGAGTTATTCAAATTAGTGTCAGAAAAACTGTTTTAGACTTAAAATAATAATAATAATAAAAACTGGATCGTGGCTGGTGGAGGCTCCATAATAGTACGTGGTTTGTTTAGCTGGCTCTGACTAGTTCATATCCCGCATTCATTCTGATGGCTTTGGCCTCTACCAACAGGACAATGCACCAGCACACACATCTAGAGACACCAAATTATGGTTAGAGGAACACTCATCTAAGTTTTGGATGTTGTCATTCCCACCTAAATCACCAGAGCTCCAAGTTATCAAACACAACTGGGATGCCATGCATAAATCCTATACCTTGGAACATGACAGAATTGTGGACCTTTCTGCAGGAACTATAATGTTCATTGCCTACAGAATATTTCTATATGTCTACAGTCGAATGCTCCTGTGGGGGAACTAGATTTAACAGTTTTTCTGCGACACCCTTATCCAGAGTGACCTACATATATCTGGTTTCATGTGCATCTCCATCACCAAGACTGATGT
>JAOVVF010000048.1:12125378-12139860 GCA_028565595.1 Duopalatinus emarginatus
CCTACTTGTAATACCAATAACCTTGTAAGTCGCTCTGGATAAGAGCGTCTGCCAAATGCCGTAAATGTAAATGTAAGGTAACAAGCAGCTGGATATAGCTGTAATAAATAAATAAAGTGATATATATTTATATTATATATATATATATAAGTATAAGCCAGTACATGACTGGCAACAAACACAAAACCCACAGTTCAGTGAACACAGCATAACAAATGTCTGTTTTCAAGATTATACACACAACATGACATTTGATGGCAGACTGCTACATTTGTAATTTACTCAAGTAACGGTTCTTGCAGCTCATTTATCAATGTCAACACACTGACTATTTCTCCCTCTGCGTGTCCTCTCCCATTCGCAATGTTTTCTTTCTTCCTCTCTCTTACAATAGTTTAGTAGTCCTTATCTTTTCCTTTTGCCCTTAACTCCTCTCTATCCCTGTCGTTTTGCATTCGCTCCCACTGTCACAGACACACACACACCTTCTCTTCTGTTGTTCGGTTTTTGACATTAATACACTACCATTCTCATCACCACATGTACTCGTCTCTCAAGAACTGCCATATACCTTTATTCCCCTGCATACCTTGACCTACCTCTAAACATCAGCCAGAATTTCGCCTCTTTGTTTACGGCTTTGACTGCTGCTTTACAACAGGCTGTTTAGGAGCCATAAAGTGGCTGCTCCTTTTATCACATAGAGAAATGTTGTGAAAGCCTCATATGTCTGCCTACTATTTACTGAACCACTGCAGATATTTTCAGGGATGGAAAAGGGTGTAATAACAGAAAGGTGGTACAATAGAAGTCACATTATGCTAAAATTCCACAGTGGGTGTTAGTGGTGCGAATAATAGGCTAATACATTTACACAGAATTGATTGTTCTGTAGGCTTATATGCATAGAGATTATATGCAGTGGTATTACCAGGCCAGATTTAGTGGGCTTCAGCGTCCTCAAAATGGTATTTAACCCTCCTCCAACAATGTTCTTTATCTCTTCTGGAGAAACTACTGCTCCACATACACGCAAACAGTATATGCAGTGTGTGTGTGTGTGTGTGTGTGTGTGTGTGTGTGTGTGTTTACGTGTGTAAATGTAAGCGATGTGTGTGGGGGCCAGCCGTAGGCTTGCCTCTCTGGGCAAGTGTGTTCACTACCCCCGAATGTGTGCGTTCACTAGTGTGTGGGTTACAGTGCATGGATGGGTTAAATGGACAAAAGGGTTAAAGGACAAATTCCTCTGTGTGGTCAATGAGTCACTTCACTTCAAAAAGTTTCATTACTAAGGTTTAGGGTTAGGTTTAGGCATAGCAATAATTAGCTACATTAATAATTCTGTCAGTAGACAGTCCTCACAAAAAAAGCAAGACAAAAGTGTGTGTGTGTGTGTGTGTGATCACAGCAGGTCAGAGGTTAGTGCTTTGGCCAGCAGCATTACACAGAAAAACAGGATGCTTCTCGTACCTATGACCATATTTACATCACCACCACCATGCATTGTGTATCTGGATTGTATCCTGATAAGATTTTAATCATATGCATGATTGGTTTGCTGGTTTACACAATAGTACACATTAATAATCAAATCGGCTCATTGGATTTTGAACAACCTGCAGTGTGTTGTATTTAGTTTTATGGCAGGAGACTATTTTAGGTGACATTCTCAGAACATATAAAATCTGCCTGAAATGCATGCTCTGTGTATTGACACGTTTGTTTTCTATCCTGATATAATCTTGATGCTTAAGATGCATGGAAGTGTAAACACAGGCTATAATTCTGTTTATTTTTTTATAAATCATGCACATTGTAAAGTGTGTTTATGTATTTGGGGCACTGTAGTGCCTTTTCTATCCAGCAAGAAAGCCATTCATTTTACAATGATTAAATATAATTATATTTAATGTATATAATATTGTAGTAACAGCGGTAATAATAATAATACTTGACTAATACTACAACGTAACTAATCACAGTTTATCAACATAATCATATCATTATCAAGGATTTTAATCTATTCATACATTTCACAGCTTTATGCCAAATGAGCACTTTAAGCTGGCGTTTCACTGTGCGACTGATTTTGCTGTAACAGGCCCAATTGCACATCATGAAAGATGATCTCAGGTTTGAGATTTGAGATCGGTGGTCTTAGAGCGTATAATTTGACCTGCACACTGGTTGGCGATTTACTGCTCCTATAGCCAAAGACAACTGTTCTGGTAATGCTGAACATTAAAAATAAAAGTGTCACCAATAGCAAGACAGTGTATGATTACGTAACACTCATGGGCCAGGTACACAGTAGTGACAATTGAGTTTGTTGAATTGTGGCAGGAGATAGAATGTCTTTATAAAGGGCTGTTAACATCAGGCATGATAACTATAATGATAACTATAATTATAATTATAAGGCTAATTATCACAGTAATGATGCGAGGGTGACTGATGAACAATGACATTCGGTAAACAGTGGTGCCAAGAACACACTGCACTCTCCAACTGTGTCTGCAGCTTTAAAATTTGGATATGGATGACCTGTAACTAATTATCATTTTCATTTTTCGGTTAATAATATCAATAAAAAACAATAAAATTGTTTTTGTCTTTTATTTTTTTCATATTTTAAAATTACAACAATAAACTGTAATGTGTCATGTAATAAAAAAAAAATACTGTAAATATGTTTTTATCAGATAATGTATGTTTGTAACAGATCAACACTTAATGAGCTTATAGAGCTAACAATAGGGCTTTAATACACTAAACTAAACATGCTTAACTAAACACATGTAAAACACATAAAACATAGCCAGGGATCATAAAACAGACAGGGAAAAAGCAACTAAAATCCAGTAGACTGAGAAAAGCATCCTGCTTGGCCGGCGACTGCGACCGTCATGCTTGGCCATTGAGGATTCTGGGAGCTGATAAACTGCTGAAATGTTATTGTTTCTGAAAAAGGTTTTGAATTTTAAATTTGATGTCAGCAGATGTTGGGACAGTGGCATGTTTGCCATTATGTTGCATCACCTCGTCTTATGTTTGGGAACTCGGGAGCCCAATTGGTGTAGTTTTGAAAGTGAAATGTTTTTCTCATTTTTCTTTGATATACGATTTTGTGTGCTCTACAGTTTGGTCTTCTCACATAATGTGCCAAAAGTTTTCACTGGGTGACAGGTTTACCACCCAGGCGCTTTTACTATGGAGCCTACCTTTTATAATACATGCAAAATGTGGCTTGGTGCTGGTTTGCTACCTTGGCTTAGCCTACCTTTAAAAATACACTGTCTGGACATTGTTTGTTGTGCTCTCTCTCTCTCTCTCTCTCTCTCTCTCTCTCTTATCCATGGTAGAGTTTTAACTTGCATTTGTGGATGCAGGGACAAGTTGTGTTTACAAACAATTGTTTATTGGAAGTCATCCTGAGCCCATGCTGTGATTTCCACTAGAGAATTATGTCTGTTTTTAATGTAATGCCGCCTGAGGACTCAAAGATCACAGCAGTTCAGTATTGATTTTCAGCTTGTCCCTTACATACAAAGAATTCTCTGAATCTTTTAATGATCTTATGTACCGTAGATAATAAAATCTTCTAAAATAAAAAGTTCTGTGCTGTTTTATGTTTTTTTTTAATTATATAGAAATAAGAATACAATTTCTCAGTTTCAGAATATGTGGTCTTTGTACTATTTTCAATGAAATATGAGGTTACTTTTTTTAAAAATAGGGATAAAATGTCATATTTCCAGTCTTGGTTTGTTTTGCGTGTGAATAATATGGCTTACATTTCATAAAATCCAGAAATCCAGTATCTTAAATTATTAGAATATAGAAATATAGAAATATACATCAAATATAGAATATTTGATGGTTCGTGCTTCTTAACTACAAATTACTGCACCAATGTGGCGAGGCATAGAGGCAGTCAGCTTGTGGCACTGCTCAGATGTTATTAAAGCCATGTTGTTTTGATAGTGTCCTTCAGCTTGTCTGTATTGCTGGGCTGGGTATTTGTCATCTTCCTTTTGACAGTACTCAATAGATTCTCCATGGGTTTCAGGTCCAGGGAGCTGGCTGGATAATCGAGCACAGTAATATCATGATCAACAAACCATTGTTTAGTAGTAAAGAAATCATTCTGACCTGTTTCTCTAAAAAACCCTGCTAGGAGAAATAAGAAGCAAATGAATGAATCAATCTGAGACAAATCATCCTGTCCAATTTGAGAATATCAGGAAAATCCAAGAAAAATACATTAGGTAAAATACACAAAATTGAGACGTGACGTTTTTTCTATTTGGATCTTACTGTTATCTTGAGCTGATCATTTCAGACAAATTAAGATGAGTTCAATGAGAAAAAAGAGAGCATTTTAACAGCTTGAATTGGCATTGAGATGAGAGGAAGACTATTTTTCAGAAGCTGAGTATAAGAAATGTGTGAGAAAAGAGTCAAAATCCTATACTGATTTCAGCTGAGCTGAGCTCAATACTGTCTAGTAGAAATAGGCTGAACAAAGTAGAGATCTTATTCTCTGGATTATTCTATCACAAGAACTAAATGTAAACTATAATTAATGCTCCTCCAAAATTCCTCCCCTGTTAGTACTGTGCTTCCTGACTGAACTCAAACCTTCTCACAATAGTACTTTTAGAAATAGAGTAAAATATACACTGAAACTGGTACAGACGAGCCTATGCAAAATACATAGGCTAGTGGTGGCTCCATAATGGTGTGGTTGTTTTTTTTTTGTTTTTTTTTAAAAGCTTGTACATCTAAATAGATAGAATAATAGATGGGTTTGGCCTCTTCCAACAGGACAGAGACACACATCTAATAATCATAAATTGTAGAACACCACTCATCTGCGTTTGGGGTGTTGCCATTCCCACCTAAGTCACCAGATCTCAATGTAATCAAACACATCTGAAATACCAAGCAAATTGCTGTGAAACACAGAAATCCTACACCTCTGAATACAACAGAATTGCGGAAGGTTCTGCAGAAAGTATGGTGTTTGCATACAGGATATTTCTGCGAGCTTGTCCATGCCCCATGGGGGACCTACCAGGTAATAGACTGGCGTACCAGTTTTGGCCCTTCAGTGTATATAATATATATTTAGATCAAGTACTGGCATCATATAATTCCTCAAGGTCTAAAAGGTACCTAAAAGAGTCAGTTTTTGTGCATGCAAGTGGCCAAATGTGCATGTGTGGGTGTGTATGTTTGTGAGGGTCTCCTTCTCAACAATCTATCGACAAGGAGCTGCAGAAGGCTGATGAGTAATCATTGCCATCAAATGGCATTCATTATTGCCCTCAGGAGATGAGTATATCACTGCCCGACAAATCATTCATTAGCAAATGAGTTTGATAGAGCATGTGCTGTGGGCAATATTAAGTCTTTGGTTTGGCATGAGAAGGTCACTGATAATCAAGCCACATTCAGTTCACCTGATAATATTGAATTTGCCATAGGTGTAAAAATTTGTCATGGGTAACCCGTGAGTCGTAGTAGCAGCAAGGTTAATGGGATGATTCTGAAGATTTATTCCAGCACAGTTAAAAATTCTTTTCTTCAGAAATCCCAGCTTGTTAGGAAGTTGGAGTCTGAGCAAAGGGTCGGAGAGGGTTAAGGGATTTGCTCAAGGGCCCAACAATGGCAGCTTGGCAGTGCTAGGTCTTGAACCAACTGACCTTCTGATCAGTAACCCATGGTAACCCAAACTGGTTACTAAAGTTAATTTTTTTTACATTCTATAAAACCCATTAGCTTATTATATCTGTCTTAGCTACAACAAAAATGTGTCTTCTAAATGTAAACTATTTGCCTACTGTGTTTGTATACAGAGGAATGTGACTTCTGCATTTAACCCATCCGTGCAGTGAAACACACACATCAGTGAACACTAGGGGGCAGTGAAAACACTTGCCCCGGAATGGGGGGCAGCCCCAAATCACGGTACCCGGGGAGCAGTTGGGGGAGTTAGGTGCCTTGCTCAAGGGCACCTCAGTCATGTCTTGCCCTGGTTAGCTAACCATTAGACCTTTTTATATGTTACATTTGACATGGTAATGTTGCTGAATTGATTTGCTCAGAGTGAACCAATTGATTGTTTATCTCCTTCCTAAGCCCAAGTGAGGACACCTCATCACTCATCTAAGTGGTGAGAGATTTAAAGCCTCTGTATGTGATGTACATCCATCTTATTAATCTTATCTCACCTTCAATTTTTGTCTATCCATTCATTAGTTTTTCACACTGGCAATTTCCAGTGATGGTAGCCATTAGTAAGTGACCGATATACCTCCGCATTTAACCCATCCATGCAGTAAAACATGCACAAACACTCTAGCAAACACTAGAAGCAGTGAGGACACATGCTCAAGGGCAGTTGCAGGGCTCGAACCTGGGCCTTTTGGTCCCAAGGCAGGTTAACTTAGCCTTAACCCCAAGTCTACTGCTGCCCCATTAATGACACAAAGTAAAGAAGGGAGAGGCAAAGTGACAAACTTTAACAGTTATTTTTCCTCCAGTGTCAGTGAGGGTCCTTGGCATCTTTCTTTTTTTTCACCCTGTCTGGAAATCATTATCCGGAATTATGGGATTAAAGACTTTAATTTCACAGCACTGATGTTATCACCATTCTATTCTGTACACATGTACGTCTGTCACATAGATGGCAAGAATTATGATTAGAAATACTGTTTCATTTTATTTTTTTAGCATTCCCCAATCTAGTCACCTGCCAGTTCCCATCCAAATAACCCCAAATCACATGACAGTTAGCAACAGATGAGGGTGAAGACATGCTTCCTTTGAGACACATGAAGCCAGCCAATGCAGCTGCTTCTGCTCATGCTGCATCACAGTATAGCGTAACAAACTTAGACGAAGACATTATCCATGCTCTTTATACAAGAGCTCACAGACACCTGTGATATTATCTAGTGTCGCTGTGAAGAAGAAGAATTTGACCTCCACATTTAACCCATTCATGCAATTAAACACACACAAGTGAACACACAAACTCCAAGGGTGGTGAACACACATGCTCAGAGAAGCGTGCAACTCTATCAAAGGTGTCTGGGGAGCAGTTGGGGGTTATGTGCCCTGCTCAGTGGCACTTCACTCGCGTGTTGCTGCTGCGGGAAACGAACCGGGGAACTTCTGATCACAAGGCTGGTTCCTTGTCCACAAGCCTACGGCTGCCCAGCATGACCAGTTTTGCTCTTTTAGCTCCCAGTCACTGATCTCTTGATGACAGGGTGAGCTGTCTTTTGTTATGCCACACAGAAGCCATAAATACACAGTGTTTCATTCTGACACTAGTAGATAGCCACACTTTTCTTCTATCTAATTTGTGGTCAGGTGAGTGTTTGTGTTTGTTCTACAGCCAACTTGTTTGCAGTATAGAGTTTGTGTGAATATTGTAACAGTTCTCTGAGGCAAAAACCAGTAAAACCACAGCAACCAGGGGTAGAATAATAAAATAATGGCAGTAGCACTGTACAGTAACTCTTGGACACCACATAACACTCACTCCCTCTCAATTATTATCTAAGCATTATCTCTACTGGGTCACAGCGGATGATGGAATCTGTCATAGCAGTCACTGGGCAGAAGACAGAGAAACACCTTGGACAGGCCACCAGTTCATCAGTCCACAGAGACGGACACATTCTCACAGATTCACTTGTAGTATCTGCGGGAAACCCATGCAGACATTCGGCATATATATGAGAACTTCACTCAAAACAAACAGTCATCAAAAATTCATCAAACCCAAAAAGTATATTGAATTTCCTAAACACACAGTTATCAAAGCCACTGTTAATAATTGCAATAATTTTCACCAATGGGCTCCCTTTTTAGTCTGGTTCCTCTCAACAGTCAGTCGGTCAGTCATTGTTTTATCCGCTACGTCCGTCAGGGTTGCGGTTTTTCCAAAGCCCACCCCGAATAGCCCCTGGCAGGGCGCCAGTCCATCTCCAGGTACCACACACACAAATCAATTCACTCACACATTTACACTTAGGAGCAATTAAGCACATCTAATATGCCTACCGTGTGTGTTTTTCGGGAGGTGCGAGGAAACCAAAGCACCCAGCAAGACCCACTTGGAAACTGGATAGAACACACTATAAACTCCTCACAAACAGAGACCGGAGCGAGGCTCAAACCCACAGCACAAACACTACCTGCAGCGTCACCGTGTCACACCCTTCCTCTAAACAGGCCTAACAAATTCCATTAAAATAGATATTGCACACGTTGCCACAGCTGCCGACTTTCACGCCGACTCCAGACTAATCACACGTTCCTCGACACACAAACAAACAAAACCACATTTTGCTCTTATTATGAAATGGAAACAGGTGGCACAATTTGTTGCTAATACTGTGTGCAACACTGGGGGTGCTGACACAAATAGAAAAGAGCAAAGCACACATGAGTGCGGATGAGATTAGTAAGCACTGCACAAATTACACAGACATATGAAGACGAGCAGGATTCCTCATAATACCCATAGCTAATAAATGGGACTTGCGAAGGATTGTAGCTTAGCTATATGGCTTTCAGAATGTCATTCACTGTCAGTGTGGTCTAATCAGATCTAAATCATTGGCCAGAATAGCCTACTAGACTAACTCTAATGTCATGTTTGATAGATCTAATCAGGCTGTCCTGAGACTCCGTTGGAATAAGAGGAATGAGTCTGTGCTTCTTGAACATTTCTCAATTTCCCATGCCAGCTGTCAGCTCTATAGACCAAAAAAAACCCAGCACTGATTTAGTGTGATTGTAGATCAAACCCATTTATTAGCACAAAGGTTGAGTAGCTTAATGGCTTCTGGTGAATTGGTCACCTTTTGTATAGGACAATCACAGTCAGTAATAATTAGCGAGTGGATGAAAGGTAATAGATCCTGAGAGGTTTCCCTGGCTATGTAAGTGTAATAGTTGGTTCTTTATCAGCAGAGTTGCTACTTGCTAGCAAATCTGTGTAGATCACTGATTACAGCAACACGGTGAAGTGCACACATACACACCCATACACACGTTTCTCACTCCGGCTAACTTTACTGTCATCAGAATGATTTGCTCTAGAAGCTACTAGGCTCCACTACGTGCCCGTGTGGTGTGAAACGCAGAGAAGCTGTAATGTCATTTGAAGGTTAGGTGAGCGTGAGATCTGGGTTGATGACACATGACTTATTACTGCCGTCAGCGTCCATCCCTTTCTTCAGTTCCCCTATTCATTTGCCTTGTGCTCGTATTTCATTTTCACACCGTACATACCTGACTCACTCAAGCATCTCTGTATAGCTCAGAGTGCTGCCATTTGCCCTCCAGCACATACACACACACTAACACTTCGACACACAGAAAAAGTGGCAGGGTTGCCTTACTGCTCGCCGACGAGGTCACCAGTGCCGACTCAACTTGCAGTGATGATTAACTTGCAATCCCACACATAACAACACACACAGTTGCCCGAGGTATTATTCACATAGTTATTTCGGGAGTTTTTGACTAACTCATGCTGAGTCCTTAATGTTAATCTGAATCACCATACACACACACACACACACACATTCCTACTATGTCATTAAGATTAGATTAGTATAAAAGAAGAATGATAGTCTATGCCATAGGTTCTTCAATTATTTTGCAGTTAATGACTTTATCTCGACTAACCTACAAAAATTCAATTAACCACTGTTATGAAGACAGACACAGAAACTCACCAAGACATGATGGACAATGTAAAAGAGACAATGTAAAATCAAGGCAAGCAAGATCCAAAACCCAGTACAATAATAATGGTCAAAAAGCAGGCGATTTGCAAACAGAATACCAGAGGCAGGGCAAAAAACAGAGACGAAAACATGATCAAGGAAAAACAGAAAAGCAAACACAGTAAACAACATGTTGGTACACATGAGGCTGTCTAATACTTCACAAATGGACAGTGAAGTAAATGGTAACTGAAAACAGGTTCAACATATCAAACATAATCAGTGACACAATAGGTGGGGAAAACACAAACTGGTACCCAGGAGAAGGAGAATGGGTGTGATTTGGAGAGTTAGTGTTGGGCTGCCACTTAAGTCTAATGTTGTATTGGAGTGGCTAATACACCAACAGCCACCTCAGTACAGAATTATACATGTAATAAATATAATCAATTTTGGCTTGTTTATTAATATTCGATAAATATGTATACCGATATTTAGTCTATTAATTAAAACACCAATTGTTGTCCAATTATGGGTATAATATTTATGGACCTGCCTGTGTTTTAACCATTGAGGTTTGGACTTAATACAAGCCAATCTAAATGATTATGCCTAATATCTATAAGATCTAAATTATAAATATCAAAAATGTATAATTATGAACAAATACATAATCACAGACCAATTGGCTATGGTTCGTGGACCTCTTGTGTGGCCAAGTTAATACATTTCCCTTGGAGTATATGACATTCTTTGGGCAAAATATCACGAGGTTTTATTACCTCATCTTTCTTCTCACTCTGTCTAAATCTGAGCTCTTTCCAAATGCTCAGTTTTAGTGCCTGTTCCTTTAAATGACAATAAGCCACTGCTCACCCTGCCCCCCTCTGCCATGGGGTGTGCCCATAGGCATAAATATGATATGATAAATATGTATGATAGATGCCATGTTGAGTTGACTGATAGGATGTAAATATGTGAATCCTATATTTTCTTATCAAGACAGCCCAGACTGGGTTGTCTTGTTTCACAGTCTGTGAGTTGGTAGCCTCTCCAAATGCCTAAATGAATGTACACAAAAACTGGAAAAGTGTGGTTGTAATATCAC
This sequence comes from Duopalatinus emarginatus, assembly GCA_028565595.1. NCBI lineage: Eukaryota > Metazoa > Chordata > Actinopteri > Siluriformes > Pimelodidae > Duopalatinus > Duopalatinus emarginatus. The sequence goes on from JAOVVF010000048.1 coordinate 12,136,242, forward strand.
CTTTAGCAAAATCCACTTATTAATTATCTAAGCAGCTTATCCTACTACTGGGTCACACGGGTGCTGGAGTCCATCCTAGTATTCATTCTGTGGAAAGCAAGAAAACACCTAGACAGGTGACCAGTCTATCACAGGGAAGGCGCGCACACACACACACACACACACACACACACACACACACACACCTGGGGCAATCGCCAGTTCACCTGACTGCATGTCTTTGGACTGTCAGATTGAACCCATACAGGCACATGGGAGAACATGCAAACTGCACATAGAAAGAATTCTGGACATCCAGCCAGAAATTAAAGCTACTCTACAAACTGCGGCTTGTTCTCTTTACGGCAGTGCTCCTAACTGTATAATTGCTGTGTAAGTGAGGGATCTTTGACACACAGGGTGTGAGTTCAACTCACAGTGCAGTGTAGCAACCAATAAACTGTATAATGTAAGACGCAGAATGATAAACTACACGTGAACCTGAAAGCCTGTTTTAGGTAACTGTTAATTATGGTTTATATATAATGAAGTGCCAGAAAAAGTGGTTCAACAGTTTAATAGTTAAAAGGTCCTCCATGGGCCATGGACTCCACAAGCTTGTGGAAATATTCTGTAGGTAATTTACACCATAGTTCCCGTCACAGTCCACACTTCTGTTGTATTCTAAAGTGTAGGATTTCTGTGTTCCACCGCGCATTGCACGGCATCCTGGATGTGTTTCATAATGTTAAGATCTGACAACTTAGGTGGTAATGGCGAAACCCCAATCTCAGATAAGTGTTCCACTAATCATAATTTGTCATGTGTAGACATGTCTGATGTGGCATTTTCCTGTTGGAAGAGGCCAAACCTTTTTTAGATGAACCTAGATGAACCAGGGGCCCTAATGGAATGGCAGCTAAACAAAGCCTATACCATACACCACCATGTATTCTTCCAGTTTTTCTGTATGTACACTGTATAAACCTACTGTACAGAATTTCCGCCTGCTTACTGTGGTTTGTATGCAGGCACCTCAAATGTGCCGCAGGTTCGTGCGATCACTTACTGATTTCTAAAGTCTTGTTGCATATTGATTACTCTGTGTCAGCTTGATTGCAGTCCCCCTTCCTCTGAGACCTTGATTAAACCCTGGAGACAATTGTGTTATACCTGATTAGATCCCTAATGCCTTTTTAGTATATGGATAAGAACAGGCAAGCACAGACTGTATTCCTGTATGTAGAAGAGGACAATTAGTTTTGATATGCATATGTGCTGTGTCTCTGCTAGAGTCACAATTATCATGTATTAGGTATTATTACTCAGCTCTGAAAGCTGTTCTTGTCTCACCGTACGCCTCCCTCTCTTCCTCGCACCAATGGCACTCTTGTGGAAAGATGGCCATCTTTTGTTTTGCTGACCTTTGCTGCTCCTGTGCCAGTAGAGAGTCTTCTCATTCATTCCCTTTTCAAAGCCTTTCTCTGTTCACCCCTTGCTGCTATAGCCTTTCAAAAAAAGTGCTCATCTATTCATGTGTCTCGCCCCATGCAGGATCATTTTTACAATAGAGCCTTTTGGACGTTTTATTCCTTTTGATTAATATTATCAATTTACTCAGCTCGGCTGTCTGACTGAATTATCTTTTGTACTTACGAAGGCATGGTTAGTTTAGGCTTTTATTAATATTTGTCACATTTGTGATTTTAGTTTCAGTATCAGTAATGTACCGGCTAACATTTATCAGTCTAAGTGGTCATGATAATGCAATATGTGACAAGTATTTCAGTATTTCAGAGGTTTCAGTATTGCAAATGTTATCCCCCCAGTTTGAACTTCTGTGTGTCATGAAGAGTTTCAGAGGTCTTTGGTGTCTGAAAAGTTCCCCCTGGATAGATGTGATCAAAGTATCTTTTATCAAAAGAATTTGGAAAACCATGTGAGCATCACTAATGACTGATGCCATAGCAAAAGGTCTCAAATCCACGTTCACGAAGCCCTTCATGGTGAACGAGAGAAATAGGATTAAAATGTCAGAGATCTGCAGGTTCTAATCATTCTGTGCTTCAGCTGTTTTCTGTCACCGCCCCTCTGAATTATGCATATATCCATGTCACAATGCTAAAAATAAACTGCTATGCATGGAGCATGGAAGCTGTCAGGGTCTTCTTATATCTGGGAATCCAGAATGTTAACCTTTACTAATTGACATCAATTCTGTATTTTATTTTATTTTTAACAGATTTGAATTTTTAGCATTAATATTTAAAATTCTGAATTTCAAAACCTGAAATTGCATATTATGTGTGTACAATTTTATATATAAATCTAGCAATTTCCAAGCTTAGATTGTCAGAATGGACATCTTACATTTATTTTTATATTTCATCCATGTTTACATTTACATTACATTTTACATGCATTTTTTTTTTACATGCAAGTTTATTTAATGTCTTGTAATATACCATAATTCATACATACAAAAGTTATATTCAAATATTTTATCGTCTTATAAGCTCCATACACATTGTGGTATATTATACTTTTCTATGTGGTATTGTATAAAATAGCATTGGCATAGTATCCTACCAATCAGCCCCAGCACATCACAAAAATAGTGCACTATATAGGGCACAGTTTTGAACACAGCACCTGGATCCAGTGCTCAACTAGTAAAGCAGTACACACTTTAAGTGCACAAGTGTGCAGTATAGATGCATGTACTACATGCATGACGACTCGGATGTACTACATCTGCCATCTTACCAAAATCATGTGACACAGGGGTTGTACTTGGGGTTGTACTTAATCATAATACACTGAAGTGCCAGAAAAAAATACGGTTTTTATAATATTCTGTACCAAAGATCCTGCACAATGCTTTACAATTCTGCTGTATTCTGAGGTGTAGGATTCCACAGCATGTTGCATGACATCCCAGATGTGTTGTATAATGTTAAGATCTGGTGACTTAAGTGTGAATGACAAAACCTCAAATTCAGATGCATATTTCTCTAACCATAATTTGGTATCTCCTGTTGGAAGCAGCAAAACCCATCAGAATGAGTGCTGGACATTAATGTGAGTAACTTGTCAGGAAGGAGGCATACATAGCATTCAACATTCAAAAACATTGATAAATGCCAATGACTTTAGTACAAATGGTAATTTATCATGATAACTATTTAAGTCACTGTGTCAGCCCTATGTTCTACATGGATAAAATAGTTCTAGTGTGCTGGAAAAGGTGACCGATGACACATTTAGTACTGTCATAGTAAATTGGAGCAGTTCAGTCCATTTCAGATATTGGACAGAATGCTATCAAGTTTATTATATCAGCTAAAAGGGCAGTACAAGCTACAGACCCTGCATGGATGAAGTCCATTGAATAGTGTGATCGTCAATTACTGAACCATGAGGGACACTGATGGTGAGTTCAGACAAGCAGTGGGGAATAAGACATCCAAACGCATCAACAACAGTTGTAGCTGGCGCTGCTGCGCGGTTCATGAAAATGGGTTGATTTAAGAACCTGTTGATGTTTTGACAAATTGCATGTGCATAATTTGACACATACATCCTCCATTTGTAACACCTACTACTATCTGTCTCTCTCTCTCTCTCTCTCTCTCTCTCT
>JAOVVF010000048.1:12150220-12161485 GCA_028565595.1 Duopalatinus emarginatus
TTTCCACTCCTTCCTTATCCATCTCTGCTTTCATCCTCTACTACGCGTGCTGGCTGATTTTCACACCTCTCGTGACTTTGTTTTCATAATCATAGGGCCAGAGTATTCCTTTGATCAAAGATTCTTAAGGCTTGCTCAGTGTTACTGCATCTAAGACGAGACATTTACTGGTGTCTTTGAAGACCCCCGGAATCATGCAGCAGTCCCCAAGCAGCCCCATGCTGTCTCTTATTCTACTCCTCTGTGTATGATGGATTTTGTGGGTTTAGTATTTAGTATATAACTTGTCATCAGTATTAGAGTCAGTGATGGTTTCAGGGGTGTATACTGTCATTGTGTGAGTCCAGACCCAGTAATATTTCTATTAACCTTCTTTTAAAACATGGTGCATGTTGGGAAAGCAAGCTGACAATAATTTGTATCTCAGTAGAGTTTCATCTATAGGATATATACCAAAATACTTTACAATCATTGCTGTTACATTACAACAATGTTGTTAGTGTAACAAATGATTAGAATAGTGGGTTGGGGCGGGCGTTGTTTATGCGGACACTAAATGGAAAGAGTGCTTTTATGTGGCCTTATTAAACATTTTGTCAAAGACCACATGGAACACGACATTACCCAAATCCATTTAAACCAATCACAGTAAGTGGGCTTATTGAAATCCCACAGCAGAAAATACGGAAAAATACCTCTAAATATTATTGATTTTACTTAAATTATCAGGCTCACAATATATGTAAAACAAAAACTATGGCTGCATCCGAAATCATGTTTTTCCATATTGAACAGCATGTGAAAGCAGTATGAGAGAACAGGAACTGTGTCCAAATACGTAGTACTCATTAAACAGTGCGTGAAAAGTACCCTGATGACATACAACATCAAAGCCATTTTAACGTATGCGAACAAACACACTGTGGTCCAATAAGCTATCCCATATTTCCGCTATAAAGCCGTTTAGAGCTAAAAAGAAAAATGGTAGATAACAATGATTATATACAACCCCATTCTCAAGATAGTGTGCATACTGCTCTCTCTCCTGCTTTATCGGTCAAGCAGTGGGCACTGGATTAGGGCAAGAAAATACTGTTTATATGCAATTTTGCACACAGCCAGTGGTCAGCTCATTACTATAATCTGCTTATACAGATTCGTATGGCTCTACTGTGTGCTAGCAGCTGATTTCGCCATGCCACATCATTCAAAGTGTTTTGGTGACCGGCTTGACAGAACTGATTATGGAATTCATTTGTCTGCAAATAGAAAATTAAGTTTTCACTAGTCGTAACATTGCAACCAATTATTTCTAATTATTTCCTCCTCTGCACTTGTCGAAACAATCTACATAACCATGTGTGTGAATAATGACATTGTGTGTGTAACTGTAATCTGCCAGGATTACTAAATAGTGAGACCTTGTAGAATGTAGAAGAGCTTGACCGAACACCAGCATAGGCAACATCTGGGAATGTGATGATGTCTTGCCTGCTTGTACAGCCTTGATTGTATACTCTGAATAGCTCACAGGTCTGAACCATCACACTTTAGATTTAGAGGACAGCCACAAGGTTTCTGCCTCTTGGAAAAAGGCCAGTTGGGAATTAGAAAGTCAACAATGTGATATGTTCTTGACATCTGGAAGTCTGTTTTAAACATTTCAACTTGCTTTCTTTCCTCAGGAATTTTCTCTGCTGCGGCTGGATGACGTAGCTGATCAACGGGTGAACATCATCGGCTTTTCAGTCTTTAACAGAACACACCCCTTTTTCCAAGATTTTCTTCTCAGCCTCAACCGCTCCTGGCAGGAGAACTGTGATCACGCCCCTTTTGCTGGCACGCCGGTATTTAATACAATATTATTGTTGAACACATTGCCATTTGTTTTGCTTTTTATCATGTTTAGTTATTTATGTTGAAATATTTTTCAGGCTTTTAATGTAAAACAAATACCATACCAATTTTATATACCAATATTATTAATTTAACTTAAATTGTTAGGCTCACAAATAATGTGTATCACAAATATAAGTAGTACTCATTAAACAGTGCATGAAAAACATCATAGCTATTTTGAAATATGCGAACAAACACACTGTGGTCTGATAATATACCCAATAATTCAACTGAAGCTGTGAAGGTGTTTAGAGCTGAAAAAGAAAAATGGTGGAAAGTGGGAAATAACCATGATTATACATTACAGGTAACATTATGAGACGCTTTGTAGAGAACACATTTGTCTGATATTCTAAAATTGTTTTTAGCGCAACTTGTGTTACGTGGCTGATGTAGTACATCCAAGATTGCCTGCACACTCACATCCTTGAAAGACCCTACTGCTTTACAGACCTTGGTCGATTTTATAAAAAGGTGTAAAACATTGTTCTGTGTACACAGAGAGTGGTTAGAATGCCCAGTGTTTAGCACATTGTGGGCAAACTTACCACCCACTTGTATATAACCAGTGTGCACTAGACTATGACTGACTCATTACAAACATGCCAGTATGATGGGATTGCTCCAAATACCCAGACTAATAATTTCAGAGCATGCAGTCTGCCTTTCCACAGTGACTTGCTCAACTGGAAATCAAGTTCAGGTCTGATGGGGTAACAGGCATGCAGGGCCCTTTAGTTAATGGGTCAAACAATGGTTTGTTTGGTATGTCTCGCATTTTCAGGGGCAGCACCAGAGATTTTCTTTTGCTGGTGCAGTGGGGTAGCTTGATTTTTTTTAGTAAGGGTGTGCTGAAATTTTCAATCTATTTCCAATTATTATGCTAGTAGCCACAGTTTAATATCTACTGCAACATCCTGGACACACATACACTTATGCAATTGTTATTATTATAAGAATAATTTTGTTTAAATAGGGCAAGTAATAAATGAATAAATAAATAAATACATACATTTGTGGACATTTTTCTTAAATTTAACCATACACCTGAACTAATAAATCAACATTAGTCCAGTCCATAGACCTGTATGAATGAGCATTACATAAATATAACTATAAGGAGTGAGAATGTGTGCCTCAACTGCATTACATTCAAAATAAGAAATCATGCACTTATGAATAGACATCTTTATAACAATACAGTGCGTTTCCTTTTACTTCAGTAAGTAATTCAGCAACTTATGATATCACTAACTCTTCGCTAATGCAAAAAATGTACTCTGAATAACAGTAAGTTGGGTAAGGTCAGTAAATCAGTGCAGACTCTGCCCATTGGCTAAATCAGATCAGCTGTGTTGCCGTTATGGTTTTAGCCTAAAAATAATCGGTTTGTTTGATTAATGCAATTATTAATTTCTCAAATTATAATTTATAGTATTTACACATTAAAAATTAAACAAACCATAGACGCTTCTTGCGGGTGCTCTCAAGCCCCCAACAGTTTCACTGGTTACATAGTCTGTTGAATATGCTGCAGTTTCACCTATATAGTGAAAGCAATAGAGACGTATATGTGTTGCCAATTATGTGCCAACACATCCAGGCCCTAAGTGTTTGTCCATGTCCTGTCACTGAAACACTGCAAACAGATCAACTTATGCACTTCTGTAAGTGTTTCAAATTAGTTCAACTACTTCCTTGTAAATTGAATCGAGTCCAATATGTAGCTCTGCTTTTAGGACTGGTGTTTATCTGTCCACTTTGGATATATTTACTTCCTCTGTTGATGTATGCTAATTTCATTTCCATGCTAACATTAACACTTTTTTCACCCTTCTACAACATGGCTTGTATATAAATCATATGTAGTATAGCATCATGCCCAGTTTTAGTGCTGGAGTTCATGATCCTTTGAGCATCCTAATGTAATGTAAAAAGTCTGAACATAGATCTGATGTGTGGTCACTTTTCCGTCTAGAAGGCTCACATGTCTGGATCATCAAACCTCATACCATTAAACAGTCTGCAGAAGAATGAATTTAACTATTTTTTATAGTAGAGGCTTAGCGAGGCAGTACAACAGTACCTGCAGTGTCTCATGTACACCTCCATCTATCAGCAGTTTCTAAATCCCAACTCTATAGAAATAATATAAATTTTAGTGCAGTCTGTTCATTTCACTAATCAGAATCAACCGATCAGGCTGAAATGTCTTAACATCTCTGTTGGCAGACAAGAGTGCCTAAAGGTAGCCTGCTGCTTCAGTTTGTATTCCAGACAAAAGTGACATTGCACTCACAATATCTAGCAGCAGCAGCACAGTGTGGTATGCTTCTGGCAATCACATTTGAGCCAACCAGTTTGCCTTGGTCTGTATGTATGAATATCTTTACCTGTTACATCTGCTGTTATGGGCAATATCTCATTAGGGGGTATGAGAAATTGTGCCTGGTGTCATGGAACCAACCCATATTTGCCACCGAGTTACATATTCTACCAACTGACATTTTGGTTCCTTTGTGTTTGGCCAAATGCCACATGGATATAAAAAGAGGGCTTCATTAGCCTGTAATGCTAGTGAGACCATCTGTGTCTGTACTCAAGGCATTAATCTCGACCTTGGGTCACAGCTTCAATGCACATCTAATTGTACATCAGGGGTGCTTTAATACAGTTGATACATTGTGGGTTAGATGAGTGACTCACAATGAGTGGCTATACCATAAGGTAGATCATGCTGTAGTTCATTTAATATCAGCTCATCGTGCATAACAAGCTACATTCCTACATTTCACTTTGATCATTAGATGTTCCCATGGTAGGCAATCAGTTGCCAGTACGTCAGGATCTGTCTCTGTATGATGCCATAGCTGTAGGCTGACTCGAACTCTGCGCTAACCACTAACAGCTTATTCATTTGGCCAATGCAGGCACTTACTTATCGTCTTCCATGGGACTGATAAGCCAAGTTTTCTGGCTATTTTTGTTCCTTACTGCTGCAACACTACAAAGGCTTCGTTTTTTTCTTCCCAGACGGCTCTGCAGCTCTCCTTGCTGTGGCAGCGCTGTGCTAGAGGTGATGAATAGCCAACAGTATATCCATAGCCTGAAAGCTGTACTTATCACATCGCTATTATGCTGCAGTTAGGACAAGACTCTGTAAACGCCTGTCGCAGAGGTTTAAAACCCAAACTGTCTGGGCACTGATTATGTCCAGTGTCCAATTTCACCACGGCTTGGCAGACCTACCAACTTGCCACCATCTTCTGAAAGGTTATGGATACCTGTGTAATGTCAAACATTCGGATGATTAGGACCCATCATATTCAATATGTTCTATGCATAGATTACAGATTACAGATTTAATTATAACAATATTTCCAAGCTTTCCTCAAGTCCTAGACATATGGGTGAGATTGAGTATGTGGTAGTGTCTTTTATAGGCTAAACACATGAGTTCATGGCCGTGAGTTGTCAGCTTTGCTTTTGGCGCTTGGCAAGAAAATGATCAAACAATAATGTTCCTCTAGTTCCGAAGGAAATTGCCCCGAGGATCCAGAACGAAATGGGTTAGAACTGTTTGCATGGCTGTTAGCAGACCTCTGAATAACCCTAAAACTGAGGAAGAAAGCTTTTATTATTTATCACATGCAGCTGCTCATACATCCACATAAACAGGAACTTCTGTGTTCTTTATTCCCTCCGCTGTCGTTCTGTGCGTAAAATCTTTCAGGTCATGCAAAGATTATAAGCTACTAAAAAATTTATGATAATCTCGGTGTCATGTCCCGATTTCACAGAACGAGAAAGGAATAACATTCACATTCGTTTTATTTTATGGGGTTTTTTTTCTGAAGCACTTTACTAAAGGTTACTGTTTATACAGCTACTGGACACCTGCATAAACCTCTACTAATGGCTACTCTTAGCCTATAGAAGCATTTATATTTAAATTCAGATTATTCCAGTTTTGATGTCAAATTGCTAAAATGTCTTAGATTTCTACTGTACACTGACTGTCTACTGTGCCAGAAAAATGCATACAGACAAGCATATGCAAAATGCATAGCAAATCTTCCTATGCACATAATTGGTTGCATCTGCTAGTGTGTATATTAAACAATTAGACATATATGGACGTTTCATAATGGTATTGAGTTTGTTTGGCTTGCATTCCACAGAACACTGGTACAGCTACAAACTTCTCTGACAGGTGAACTCTGTGTGTGCCACTTTTAAGACAAATTACACCCGTTCATGTCCTTGCATTTATTCTGTCCTCCTACAGGACAATACACCACCACACATGTCTAGAGATGCCAAATTATAATTAGACGAACATTCACCTGAGTTTGGGGTTTTGCCATTCCCACAAGATCTTAGAATTTTGGACCATCCTACAGAAAGTATAGTGTTCATTGCCTACAGAATATTTCTCATAGAGTCCATACCCCCATTGTAAATCTGCAGTTCTATGCTTCTGTTTTTACACTACTAGTTTTTCTGGCACTTCAGTGTAGAATAAGGTTATGCCACTCTCTGGACTGACTTCTAATCCAGTAAATGATGACTGCTGACTTTATAGCTGACTATGGAGTTGTATTGTAGTGGTTAGCACTGTCGCCTAACAGAAAGACGATCTGGGTTCGATTCCTGGTCCAGGCCATTCTGTGTGGAGTTTGCGTGGATTTCCTCCGGATATACCGGTTTCCTCCCACAGTCCAAAGGCAAGCACATTAGGTAGATCGGTCACTCTAAATTGCCCATAGGTGTGTGTGTGCGCGTGAGTGTGTGTTTGCCATGCGATAAATTTGCCGACCTGTTCATGGTGTAACCTGCCTTCATCTAGGATGTGATGTTGGGATTAGGCTCCATCCCTCCAGCTTGTTAGGAATCTGAGCAGATAAGGTTAAAAGCTTTGCTCAAAGGCTAAACATTGGCAGCCAGGGTTTGAACTCCCAACTTTCAGATGCAACATTATATACTAATGATGACCTGATGTAGCTGATTAACATGCCTATTGGCCTCAGTTTCCTACACTGACATAGCTTTCTCTTTTGGATATGTTAATCCAGAAGTTAATCCAGGTGTGGTACAGTGGTAACATCATTGGGTTTCCATGTGAGAGACCTGAGTTCGATTCCCGATCTGGGCAGTCAGTCTGTGCTACACCAATAAGGGTCCTTGGGCAAGACTCCTAACACTACGTTGGCCTACCTGTAATACCAATTACCCTGTAAGTCACTCTGGATAAGAGTGTCTGCCAAATGCCATAAATGTAAAGTAACATGACAGCATTTCAAATTATTCCCCCTCCAAAAGGGAGAAAATTACAAGAATCAGTTCCAACTCCACTGAGAAAAAGTAAATCCTTTTCATAAGTGGACATTTTGTCAGCCAGTGTTTGATTAGGAACTTAAGTGATTAGGCTTATTTTTGGTTTCTTGACATCTACTGTGTGGACAAATCACACCTATCTAGCAAGGTTTTGCACATCTTTAGGCAAACTGACAGTTTGTACCACCACATTTGTTGAAATCTTATCTACCTAATGTGATTTCTACAAAAAAGCTTGGACTGTTAATAATGTTTATACAGGGTTATACACTAAAGTGCTAGAAAAACTGGTACAGACGAGCCTAAGCAAAATAGACAGGGTGGTGGTGGCTCCATAACGGTACAGGGTTTGTTTAGCTGGCTTTCCATTGGACCCCTGGTACATCTATAAACTCTATAAACGTCTCTCAAGGGTGAACGCTATGTGTGCCATCTTTTTGATGAGTTACACCCACTCATATCCTGCATTTATTTTGATGAGTTTGGCTTCTTCAACAGAACAATGCACCAGTACACATATCTAGAGATGCCAAGTTATGGTTAGAGGAACACTCATCTGAGTTTGGGGTTCTGCCATTCACACATAAGTCACCAGATCTCATATCTGCAACATGCTGTGGAACACAGAAATCCTACACCTTAGAATATAGCAGAAATATGCTATATTCCATGTGTCATAGGAGACCTATTAAGAATTAAAGTGGTGTTTTTCTAGCACTTTAGTGTAGGTTGGCAGGTAGCGTTCAGCATTCAACAAAAATCTATATTTTTTTATCACTGGGGCAACAGCTTCACTTATATTTTATTAATCATTAGAATATGTGCGCTTATAGTGTTGGAGATGGATTAAAAAAGAGAGTATGCTTAACCCAACAGTGACTCCAAACAGTGTGTTAGATACACTAGTCTTGAAAGTGCAGACTGTTTAAAATGCAGAGCAGCGAGCCTGTGTTCTAATGTCCTTGCCATAGTGGATATGCGGGAGTACAGTTAAGCCCTGGATTTCAGCACTTTCTTTTATTAGCATGAGGTTAGGCGGGTGGGTCGGTGCACAGATTAACCAAAAGACCTGTATCTCACCCTACTGTGCTACTTCCTTCCTTAACAGCATGGGCTACACTCACATAGCTGCACCCCTGTTCACCAGAGAACTGTTAGTCAGGAGTAGTCATTTTCCATTCCCGTCTCCCTGAATGTTCAAAAATAGCCTGGAAAAGCGTGTCAGAGTCCACCCAGGCAGCCACATAATCTGAAAACTTACCCACATGGCTCCCTGAGCAACCCACCATTTAGTCATGTGCTGCAAAGTGCACTCACTTCATTCAAGCATCACTGAGGTTATAGTATTGAAAGGCGGAGGGAAAATTCTACTGTCTGCACAGTAGGCAGTGGAGCTTTTCGTGGACTGTTGCCAGTTATGGCGTTTCGCCCTGTCAAATTCACCATTATTTCAAATCGGTGTAATTTATACTAAAATATATGACTTGCCTGCAATGAATTAAGGAAAAAAACACATTTAAAAGTTCTATTCCAACTTCCCAAAGCCACAAGTGAATCCTTTCAACAAGTGGACATTTTGACAGACGGTTTTTGATCAGTCGATTAGGCTTCTGTCTATTTTTGTGACATATCTTAGGGCACGTAGTTTTTACCACCATATTTGCTTAAAATTGGAGTCTATTTCCACCCACTTTTAAAAAACTGGTTGAATGACTTAATGCAGTTTATGGTATTGGAAAAAATTCGATACTACTTGGCTGGATGCAGTGACAAATTTGATGCTATCTGGCAACCTGTTTTAACGTATGTAGACAATATGGACTCTGTTGAATAGTCAGTTAAATAACAACTAGTTTGGGAATTATTCAACCTCTTTTTGAATGTTATGTTTATATAATTTTGGTGATATGTACATAATTTCACATTTCTATATATTTAACTAAGAGACAGAAACGCAACTGGTGTAGTGTGGCAAGGGTGTTTATGTTGGAGATTTTGGCGTGGTTTTTTTCTTTTTTTTTTTTTTTTTGTTTGTTTTTTTATTGTGTCTGTTTTAGTTTTTTTCGTTTTTTTTCCTTTGTAATGCAGAAATATTAATGAATAGGGTTTTTTTTTTTTAAAAAAGGAATAATAAAAAAAGAATTCTATGAAAATGAACAAAAAAAATTTTAAATCTATTTAATGTGATCTGTACAGAAAGTCTGAACAAGATTAAATAGTTCATACAAAGATTCCACGTTGTTCTAGAGCAAGGGTCTGCAATACGCGGCTCCAGAGCCATATACAGCTCTTTTACTGCCCTCTTGCGGCTCTACACCAGAATGTTTAAGTAAAAAAAAAAAACTCCTACTTTAAAGTAAAGCTTTGCTGACCACATTATAACACACAGTTCTAACTCAGTTTTAACAATAAATAATCTTAAACACTAGACTTAATTTATAAATGGTCCTACATGCTGCTATTTCAAAATGTTTATCCCTGAAGACTGGCACATAGACTGCTGATCACCCCTAGCTAGTAGCTAAGAAAACGGCAAAGACAGCAAGGAATTTGACACATTTAACCCAACCGTGCTGTAAAACACACACACACACACACACACACACACACACACACACACACACACACAAGGGGGTAGTGAAGACACTTTACCTGGAGGTTCCCTATCCACCATGCCCAGGGAGCGGTTGCAGGAGTGAGGTGTATTGTTGAATCAAGAGCACTTTAGTCACGTCTTGTTGAAGTGGGAATTGAACCGCGGACCATCTAATCACACAGCTGGTTCCTTCACTACAAGCCTACGGCTAATAGTTAACATAAACATCAACAGATGAGTTATTTGCATTTATAAGCACTCCAGCTAGTTTTCTGATACCTTACAACAAGATACTGTCAAACATAAAAGACTGTGAAGCTAAAGTCAATTTCTCCTTTACCAGCTAATTGTTTGAATTTTTCCATTTCACTTTCCCGGAAATTCCAGAACGTAACTGATTCACTATTTCAGGTGGAACAGGGAAATTTAAGGCTGCCTTCAGCCTTGTGGACAGTCGAATGATTGCGATATTTAACACGAAACTATTCTACTTTTGCGGAAAAGTATCCTTCCAGAAATTCAAGAAAATCAGCTATATCTGTGGTCTAACAAAACGGCTTTTTGGATTTTTTGGGTTGTCGACATAAATGTTAAGAAAAAAAGAAATATACTGACTGTAAGATATTTATAAAATTCTTTTTTAAATTTAGAAAAGGTGTGTTTTGTCCAATTATTTTTCCCTTATTTTTGGTCTATTTTCAGTTCTGACACACACACATCCCACTCAACTAGTCTGATTTAACTACGTGCTCTGTGCTGTATGCGTTTGTGTCCCAGCTGTCATCGGCACTGCTGTTTGATGCTGTACACACAGTTGTCGCGGCTGTGCAGGAGCTGAACCGCAGCCAGAACGTAGGGGCAACCCAGCTCTCTTGCAAGTCCTCAAAGATCTGGGAGCACGGCACCAGCCTGATGAACTACTTGAGGATGGTAAGACATGCAGAACTGCATCAATTCCATTATTCCAGATGGGTGCACACAGTCATTATCATCCTGTGACACATTCATTACAGTACACCATGGTAGCCATTATCAAGATAGACGTGTAGTTCATCCTTAAATTCTGACACATGCTGCATGTCAGGCTGCAGTGATCTGTACTGTAGTGTGACTCTTTAAAAAGTACAGGTGTGCCCCTTTCAGTGCTAGCCATTTAGAGAAGCGACGAGCTTTCCTGCCCACACATTACAGGAAACATAAACAGTGAGGCTGTAACAATGTTACCTATTCAGTTGTGCTTTAAGAACTGAATACACTGAACTGCCTGAAAAACTGGTACAGGCAAGCCTAGCAAAATACATAGCAACGCAACCTAAGCGTGTCATTGGTTGAGTCCACCAATGTGATATTGGTGTAGTACAGCGGTAACATCATTGGCTCCCATGTGAGAGACCTGGGTTCGATTCCTGGTCTGGACAACCAGTCTGTGCTAC
>JAOVVF010000048.1:12175062-12185626 GCA_028565595.1 Duopalatinus emarginatus
AACCCATCCGTGCAGTGAAACATACGCACACACCAGTGATCACTAGGGGGCAGTGAACACACTTGCCCGGAGCGGGGCATAATAATAATTTTGTGTATGCACTAATGTTGCTGATATACACACACATGTGCAAGTCAATCACTCATTGACCACTGTGCTTACACACAAAGGAATTTCCACATTTAACCCTCCACATTCCACCAATCCATGCAGTAAAAGACTCACAAACACACACTAGAGGGCAGTGAACGCAGTTGCCCAGAAAGGTGGGCAGCCCTATCTACTGCACGCAGGGAGCAGTTACAGGTTAGGCAGCTTTCTTCAAGCGCATTTCAGCCTGGAAATCAAGCCGAGAATCAGACCTTTCATTCCCCAGGCTGGTTCCTTAACCACAAAGCCCACAGCTGCTCCATAGCAACCCTGAACCCATCAACATTACAAATCCTAACTTATGGTAGTGATTAGAGATCATTTAGATTTGTTATTTATTCTAGTTGTAGATATGTGGATGTTTGTCTGAATGGTGTTAATTCATTATTTTCTTTGCTATGTTTTTTCTCACTTTTTTGCATTTCCAGGGTGGGTGTTATACACTGATAACTCAATCTTTATGCTAATTTAATGTTATGAGTGAAGCACCTGAAAACCCTGGATCTCTTTTACCAGACCTAATTAATGACTAACTTTCACACATCACAAAATAGATTTTTCCTCATTACTTCAGAGTGAAAATGTTTCTTCTTTAGTTGATGATCAGAGGTCAATTTCCTGTGGTTTATTCCAACTCCTGTGGAAGGAGCCTGTTTCATGGCCTATGTAATGCTGTCTGGTTCATTTAATTAAATAGAGCCTTACCTACTTTACAAGGATCTGCATAAAAAGGTACACACACCTTGAACAAAGAAGTATTAACCTTGCATCTATCTTAAGAACGTCAGGTTCTGGAAATATTTCTTCTGGAAATATTTGCGCTTTAATTTATTACAGACAGTGTTCCTTTTATTAATGAATTAATTTAAAGCAGGGCTGCATCCGAAATACAGACTGTACAATACATGAAAGCAGTATGCGAGAACAGGGTAGTGTTTCTGAGTGCATGATATTAATTAAACAGTATGTGAAAAGTACCTGCATGACCAACTCCATCTGCAGCCATTTTGAAGCATGTGAACATAGCACACTGTGGCCCCATTATCTATCGCATAATTCAAAAGGAACTGTGAAGGCAAGAAAAATGCCAGAAAGCAGGAAGCAGGGCTTAAATGGTCCCGGAAACTATCCCGGAAATGTGGCTTAGGTGGGTGTGATCAAACAAAGGGGCGGAGCCTCACATAACACAAACGAAATTTGGAAGCTCCATTCATGACAATAGCATGAATAAAATTGTTATGTATTTATATAAATATAAATGTAGGCCTTTGTGTGTAAAAAAATACTTGCCTTTCGCTGATGTGCGCACAAGTGAAAGTGAACCACTCATTGACCATTGCACATACACACACAAGAATTTCTGCACTTAGCCCTCCACATTTAACCCATCCATGTGGAACTGAGTCATACACACACTAGTAAATGCACACTAGGGGATCGAGCAGTACACACTGAATTGAATCTACAGTGGGGCAAAAAAGTATTTAGTCAGCCACTAGTTGTGCAAGTTCTCCTACTTAGAAAGATGAGAGAGGTCTGTAATTTTAATTATAGGTACACTTCAGCTGTGAGAGACAAAATGAAGGGAAAAAATCCAGGAAATCACATTGTAGGATTGTTAAAGAATTTATTTGTAAATTATGGTGTAAAATAAGTATTTGGTTACCCACAAGCAAGCAATATTTCTGGCTCCCACAGACCTGTAACTTCTTCTTTAAGAAGCTCTTCTGTCCTCCACTCATTACCTGTATTAATGGCCCCTGTTTGACCTCGTTATCTGTATAAAAGTCAACTGTCCACTGCCTCAAACAGTCAGATTCCAAACTCAACCACTGCAAAGACCAGAGAGCTGTCAAAACTGTAGACCTGCACCAGACTGGGAAGAGCGAATCTACAATACGCAAGCAGGTTGGTGTGAATAAATCAACTGTGGGAACAATTGTAAGAAAATAGAAGACATACGAGACCATTGATAATCTCCCTCGATCTGGGGCCCCACGCAAGATCTCATCCCGTGGGGTCAAAATGATCATGAGAATGGTGAGCAAAAATCCCAGAACTACATGGAGGGAACTGATGAATGACCTGCAGAGACCTGGGACCAAAGTAACAAAGGCTACCATCAGTAACACACTACGCCGAGAGGGACTCAAATCCTGCAGTGCCAGGCGTGTCCCCCTGCTTAAGCCAGTACATGTCCAGGCCTGTGTGAAGTTTGTCATAGAGCATATAGATGATCCAGAAGAGGATTGGGAGAATATCATGTGGTCAGATGAAACAAAATATAACTTTTTGGTAAAAACTTAACTCGTCGTGTTTGGAGGAAGAAGAATGCTGAGTTGCATCCCAAGAACACCATACCTACTGTGAAGCATGGGGGTGGAAACATCAAAGCTTTGGGGCTGTTTTTCTGCACCAGGGACAGGAGGACTGATCCGTGTTAAGGGAAGAATGAACGGGGCCATGTTTCATGAGATTTTAAGCCAAAACCTCTTTCCATCAGTGAGAGCATTGAAGATGGAGCATGGCTGGGTCTTCCAGCATGACAATGATCCCAAACACACCGCTCAGGCAAAGAAGGAGTGGCTCCGTAAAAAGCATTTCAAGCTCCTCGAGTGGCCTAGCCAGTGTCCAGACCTCAACCCCATAGAAAATTTGTGGAGGGAATTAAATGTCTGTGTTGCCCAGCGACAGCCCCAAAACATCACTGCTCTAGAGGAGATCTGCATGGAGGAATGGGCCAAAGTACCAGCTACAGTGTGTGCAAACCTGGTGAAGACAGAAAATGTTTGACCTCTGTCATTGCCAACAAAGGTTATGTTACGAAGTATTGAGTTGAACTTTTGTTATTGACCAAATACTTATTTTCCACCATAATTTACAAATAAATTCTTTAAAACTCCTATAATGTGATTTCCTGGATAATTTTTTCTCATTTTGTCTCTTATAGTTGAAGTGTACCTATGATGAAAATTACAGACCTCTCTTATCTTTCTAAGTAGGAGAACTTGCACAATCAGTGGCTGGCTAAATACTTTTTTGCCCCACTGTAGTATGTATTAATACGTACTGGGACATCCCTAGGCTTGTGGTTAAGGAATCTGCCTTTGGACCAGAAGGTCCCAGGTTCAAGCCCTGAAACTGATAAGACTCAATTAAGTGTCTTTCAGCAAGGCACCTAACCCCCAACTGCTCCCCAGGTGCTGCAGTAAAGGGGCTGCCCACTGCTCTGTGCATGTGTGCTCAATGCCCCCTAGTGTTCACTAGTGTGTATGTGTGTTTCACTGCAGGGATGGGTTAAATGCAGAGGTGAATTCCACTGCAAAATGGTCTAAAGAGTACTTACATTCATATTCGTTATTTCGAACACGAAAGTTTTTAGCACCAGGGAACTGTTCAACTGTTCGGGTTTATTCAATTAAATATTTATTTGTTAGATGAATTAATCAAATGTGTAACAATATAATGCCTATTAAATACGCCTTTTATTATTTTATTACCCTTTGGCCAAAAGATATTTGCTTATATTTGTTTGTTTGTTTGTTTGTTTGTTTTGGTTATTGAGGGTGTGTTTAATTATTCAATCTGATTGGTCAGAAGGTGTGGACTGATTTTAAATAACAGCACAGCTTTGACAATATTACCATATCACAGACTCCTGTAGGTTCCTCCACACCACTTTAATCACGACACTGATCTAAAGGGAAATATGAAAGTCAGCATTCTGCCCCCTGAAGCAGAGGGTGTGTTTACTCTCCTGTGCTGAACAGAGCTGTGCATAAATTGTACAAACAATTTCACACTAAATTCAAAGGTACAAACCACCTGCAGAGTCTGATATTGTCCATACTAACCCCCAGACAAAGCTTCTGTCTAAAATGTTAGTTGTACTTCCCATATACACATCAGCAACCTTGAAGCACAAACAGCGGTGAATTTGTTTATATTAAAGGTTTCATTTGGAGTCGGTTTTATTTATCTATTCTGTTTACTGGGTCTGCTGTTTGTTTGTGTTTTTCCACTGATGATATTACAGGATTATGGATTTTTCTCTCTTCCCTTTTTTTAGTACAGAGAGATATGTGATCAATTATGAAGGACAGAGCATGTAGCTTGAGCTCACAAGCAAGAGTAGTGGAGACAGCACCCACCTGGGGTTACAGGAGGAGATGAAGAGCAGAGAGAGAGAGAGAGACGGAATGAAAGAGTGAGAGAGGACTAGCACAGTGTAAAGGTTAGGCTGAAAAAAAAACATGTCTTAAAAAGAGATGACTTCCTCAGACACTTCCTCTGAAGTTTCTAACAAGGCCATCTCCCAGTCAGCATGTCATCATCTGACGACGTCTTTACAGCTAATTGGTCAGCGGCAGCTCAACCTTAACACGGTACAAGAAGTGCAGCTCTGACCTGCAGAATAACACAAAAAGCGAGACGGAGACAGACCCGAGTCCTAGGGGAGTTCACGCGAGCTCATTTGCAAGACATGGCTCACTTTAAATTAGGATATTAAACTTTGTTTGTGCTTTTGGTTTGTGTTTTGACACACTAATTGGAGGGTGCGAATGGTAATTGGTGGCCACACTGAGGTTTATTTATATTGTCTCTACTTTGTCTACTTTTATGAGTGTATATTATGAAAGTGAACCCCTCGCTGACCACTATGCTTGTGCACACAGTAACGTGACTTCCACCTTTAACCTATTAGTGCAGTGAATTGCACATACTAGTGAACATGCACACTAGGGAGTAATATACACAGTTGCCTGGTGCAGTGGGCAACCCTATCCAGGGCACCTGGGCAGCTGTTGGTGGTTTGCTCAAGATCACAGCTTCTGATCACAAGGCTGGTGTAGTATTAAGTATGAGTGTAGTATAAAGTGTTATGGACACTCTGTGGCCAAAACCTTGTGGACACTTGACCATATGTGCTTGTTGAACATCTCAGTTTACTCTTATGATAACCGCCATTCTTCTGGGAAGGCTTTCCAATAGGTTTTGGGGTGTGTCTATAGGGATTTGTATTGATTCAAGAACATTAGTGATGTAGGGCACTGATGACTGGTGAGGAGGTGCTCAGTGGGACGGAGGTCAGAGATCTGTGCAGGACACTCAAGTTCTTCCATTCCAGCTTTGAGGAACTATGTCTTCATGCTGGAACAGGTTTGGACTTCTAATGCTACAGTATACACAGATATACTATACATAATCTGTGCTTCTGATTTTGGGGCAAAAGTTTAGAAAAAGCCCACATATTGGTGTCAAGGTCAGGTGCACATATATATTTTAACACATATGTTTGACCATATAGTGTTTATTTATTTTAGTTGCTGAGTTTTCGGCTTTTGAATCATATTTTTAATAGAGAGTATCAGAGCGAGTGACCTGCGTGCACAGAACGGTATCAGTGAGCGTGGGTATCAAAAATTGAATTGAACTGCACTTTGAATCACAGGCAGTGTGACCCTGGTGAAAGAAAGCGTGCGGATTGAAGTGCTTTTGCGCACAGTTTCTCTTCACAATAACAAATGCCTTTGAGGGTAAGGAAAGTACAGCACCTTGTGTTTTTAATGACCACACTTGCTCCGCTCATACGGGTCAGCAGCCTATTCGCTCTTATTTAAGAATCTGTTTAAGGACTGTAAAGATGCATTGAAGCATGATGCTATAGTTCATCCTGTTGATATTCCCTGAGAACTGTTTTCTTTTGTGGCTATCATTAAATGGCAGTTAAACAAACCCAATACTATTATGGAGCTACCACCAGGCTATGTGTTTTGCATAGGCTCGTCTGGACCATTTTTTCTGCCCTTTCAGTGTACGCTGGTTGGTATGTTGGCATTTAGGTATTTCTTTTTTTAGAATGGGTAAAAGTGTGAGTAAATGCGTCCAGTTTTGTGCTGGAACTTATGAATATAAGTTGGTGTGGTGGTTGGTGTGGAACAGCGGTAACATCATGGGCGCCCATATTAGAGACCTGGGTTTGATTCCTGGTCTGGGCAGCCAGTCTGTGCTACACCAATAAGGGTCCTTGGGCAAGACCCCCAACACAACCTTGGCCTACTTGTAATACCAATAACCTTGTAAGTCGCTCTGAATAAGAGCGTCTGCCAAATGCCGTAAATGTAAATATCATTCCATATTTTTAGCACGCTGGAGGATTCTGAACATAGGACGAACAGATCAAATGCACAATGCATGAGACACATTATTCAATCTCCCAGTCTTAACAGATTTCAAGGATGACTTATCTTTCATCCTTATTTTTGTGAGGTGTGTGTGTGTGTGTGTGTGTGCATTCATCTCTCCTGCTGCTCCACTTTCAGGATCCTGAACATAGCTACAAAGTTAAAACAGCTCTGCGGGCTGATTGGCCTGTAGAATACATTTGCTGGCAGTGTGCGTCTGGTTCTCAGGAAAAGAGGGAGGGGGAGAAACAGGGAGATGGCGAACGACCCTTAAACTGTTTTAATCCCTTTTGTCTAGTTTGTCTCTCAAGAACTTTCTTCAACCCAAAGCCATTCCCAGCCTCTGCCAGAGAATAGCCCCTGAAAGTACTGAGATGATAGAGATGAATGAAAGATAGGGAAGTCAGAGTGCCAGCAAGGGATCGAGAAGAAAAGTGCAGGCAGAGACAGTGTCATGGGGAAAGAAAAGACGAGTGAGTCAGGAAGTGATTGTGATAGAGTGCGATAGTGTAAAATCTGCCCCTAGCTAATCTCCCACCCTCATTTTAGCAGACATAGAAAAGGGCCAGCAGCAGAAATCTGGCAAGTTTGTAGATAAAAGCTCCTCTGTGGGATTAGTTCTTGTTATGGGAATAGTATTGTGGCAAAAAAAAAAGAAATAAAATGAAAAAGCGGAATGTCTAAGGTAGAGGGGGAGTGTTTGTGATTGCCTGCTTTCCCAAGCTGAAAGTTTGATTGTGCCAAAAGGTCGCTTTTTGAAAAGATGTAAACTGTGCTGACCTTTCCCTCTGGCCTTTCTTTCACCCGTGCATTTATTATCTGTCTGCGAGGATACGAACCTTTATGCAACACCAAAGCAGGCAGAACAAGCCACCAGAACCACTGATATCTCCACTCCACCCGCAGTTAATGGCAGCGCCAGAATGACATTCTGATGGCAATCATCAAGTCACCTTTCTAAAAAAAAAAAAGTAACAGCACATTTATTCGCATATATTCACATGGCGGGGAATAGATTTGAAGAACAATCCGTGTTGTTGTGATTCATCTTTGTGTTGCTCCAATGGTTTTGCTGGAGCAGAGTGGTGTGTAGAGATTGAGGCAGGCTGTTTTATGATAAGAGAAAAGAAAAACAATTTACTCAAATGTTCTCTTTTTTAAAATATGCTGGGGAAAAAGAATGATAATAAGCAATTGAACTGGACCTGAACATTTTCATTTTGTTTTTCATAACCATTCACTTCACAGCAGTCGGTAAACTCTTCAAGGGTTGCTACCTTTCTAAAAAAAATGCTTCTACTTTGAACCCATTTTAATTAGGAAACATTATAGTTCATATGGGTCTCAGCAGCATCTTTTATATTGGGCCAAAATGCTGTTGAGGTCTAGATTTACAACATGTAGAAGATGTCATTATCCAGAGTAACTTTTGTCTCCTTTATCTCATTTGTCTAGCAGTTGAGGGTTAAGGGCCTTGCTCAAGGGCCAAACAGTAGCAGTTTGATGGCTGATCCGAAGTCCAACATCTTAACCACTGAGCTACCACAGTTACTTATAAATGTACCACATCAGCTGTGGCTTTTTTCTTTGTGTTGTGTTGTCACCTACTGCTGCTTCACCATTAGGGTTCAGTAGACCTTTAGAATGCACCTTTACAGAAATCGGATGTACGTGGATTTAGATCCCTAATGAGCAAGCCAGAGGTGATTGTGGCAAAGAACAACAATATGGGGATGAAACCTTGAGAGGAACCAGACTTAGACGAAATAGAGTGTGATTATAAATCATTTCTCCCCAATTGTATGCTATGTATGCTATCTTCAGTATAGGATACATCCACCTCCTCCACAGGTCCCTTTAATTTCCTTATCGAAGGCAAAACGTTCACGGTGCCCTTTCCTTGTCTCTATAATAACTCAGAGAACAGTCATTTATAGTTCTATATTGGCTCAGAGTCTGTCCGAAACCCTGATTACTACTCATGTCTTCCCATTGATTTCCTCCTACAACTCTTTATCCCCATTTATCCATCTACCACACTGCCTCCATTAGTCGAAGGATTTATAGGCAGGAAAGTGACATGGCTGAGGAGATAACTGCATCTGTTTGTCGGTCTTTTCTTCAATAGTTATACTCATATAAAGCAGGTGTAGGAGTACACAAATGATTGTGAAGGACCCTGAATTGATTTTGCACACTTACAGCTCTCCACTCAGATCATCACTTCCTCTAGGATGTCCGTGCTTGAAAAAAACATGCAAGCAGCAGCACTGGGTAATGATATCGATGTAATGCACTCGTTAGTGGAAATGAATCAAAATATCTTTGCTTCTTCATGTATTGTTTTAATTAGTAGGATATAAACACTACAAAGCCTTTCTTGCAATTTGCATTTTTTCCTTCTGTTTTACTTTCTGACTGTAATTGGTAAAACTGCTGTTTTAGTACCTTGAGTGAGTTCAGCATGAGCAGAGAGTCCATTGGTAACTCATTTACTCAGATTGTAACATCTGTAACAGATTGTAACATATATATATATATATATATATATATATATATGTGTGTGTGTGTGTGTGTGTGTGTGTGTGTGTGTGTGATTGATATAAATAAATATAAGCATACTCATGTGACAAGATGTGTGCAAATAGTTGTGGGAGTACAGCAATAATAAGGAAAACAAGATTTATTTCGAATGCTTGTAAAACTAATCCGGCCCAGAAAGGATATAAACAGGCAATCTGCGTGTAAGAGTCTGCTTCCCCAACCCCATACCACTTAAAACTGAAAAAGCTTGGTGTATGCAGAGCTGATGTGTAAATTCATTGGGGAAGGCAGGAAAACAGCAAAGGAGACACCATTATGGTGTGCTCAAACAAAGGAATATGATTTAAATGTGAAGGGTAGAAAATAACCAGTGACACCAACTCTCTAATGAGCTGTGAGTCAATGATACTGTGGGCTAGGACCCAGGAGGGCTTCTCTGGGATATAGCTCTCGCAGTCAACTAGGTACTGGGTTCTGTCTGTAACCTGTTGTGCATTAAGAAGCTGCTGGATTGTGTAGGTCGCCACCCCACTAATGAGTTGTGGGGTAGGTGGCCAGTCTGGCCACCCAAAAATACACTTGAAGGGCCTTACATAGTTCGCGAGATTCAACATTGAGCAGGATGTCCTCGGTGGAGAGCAAAACCTGCTGATCCTGGTGGAAATTACAGATACCATGCCATTTGCAGTCTGCATTCCGCTTCCGCTTATTCCTGCAGTGCTCTGTGGCAGTGTTGGAGAATCTATTCTGCTGCCTGAACCCTAGCTCTAGTTCCTGATCTGGGAACAAGGGTGGGGTGAACTCAAACTGACGGAAGAAGAACCATGCCCTTGCTGGGGAGGTGGACCATCCTGGAATGTCATGCAAAACCCTGTGGAACAAAGAAATCCAACACCTCAGAATACAACAGAATTGTGGATCATTCCACAGGAAGTATTGTTTTTATGGAATATTTCCACAAACTTGTGGAGTCCATGCCCCGTAGGAGACCTACTAAGTATTAGACTGGTGTACCATCACCGTTGCATGGCATTCCAGCTGTGTTTGAAAACATAGAGATCATAGTGATCATAAAGAAACATAGAGATGGCAAAACCCTAAACTCAGATGAGTGTTTCTTCTAACAACGATTAGTCATGCAGCAGTGCATTGTCTTCGAAGTGTTAGAAGAGCCCATACTAGTGTATACTGGTATAACTCATAACACGTTTTGGTTTTTTTTGGCACTTCAGTGTAGTATTTGTATTCGCCTTTTTTGTGCCAGTGTCTTGACAAATATGTTTGCACAATTTCCATTTATTGTGTGACAGTCCTCATGTGCACTTATTACACTCACTAGTGCTTTATTTGTAAATCGGAAAATCCTGAAACAAAGAGTGATTCGCAGGTAAAGCGCAAGAAAAAGTCATGAAATGCATGAAAAGTCACAAAATGAAAAAACTCCAGTCAAATACCAAGGTGCTAAAACATAATAAAACTAAAACAAGTAAAGCAAAACTGTCATCCCAAACAAAGCATTCTGCATTTACATTTAATAATTAGCACATTAATGGTGTGAAGAATCAGTCAGAATCAGCAGGAATAGGCACATAGAAACAGCTGTTTAGGTCTCTCTCTCTCTCTCTCTCTCTCTCTCTCTCTCTCTCTCTCTCTCTCTCTCTCTCTCTCTCTGTCTGTCTCTGTCT